>JANAVB010031617.1:29359036-29511188 GCA_029216955.1 Iris pallida
TGTTGGCATTTTTGTTTAGCATTACCTTTGTCG
Source organism: Iris pallida (assembly GCA_029216955.1). Classification (NCBI taxonomy): domain Eukaryota; kingdom Viridiplantae; phylum Streptophyta; class Magnoliopsida; order Asparagales; family Iridaceae; genus Iris; species Iris pallida. The sequence continues at coordinate 29,359,070 of JANAVB010031617.1, forward strand.
AAGGAATGGTCTGTCAAAAAGAAAAAACAAAAGTTGGGCTTTTAGAACCATTTCCTTTCTTAGGATCTTGATATCCACTTATTCCAGTACCTGTACAATATGATCATCTTGTTAAGTTCTTTGACAATTTGTATCCACTTAATTTGCTCAATCATTGAGAATGATATATTGAAACCATCTAAATTTCTCTTCGAATGTCGCAGCATCTCCAGTGAGCTAATCTTGCTCGCTACTAGATCATGGAATCCAGTGTACCAAGATGCTCTTTCCACTACGAGGCAATAACCGATGAGATCGAAAAGGAGACCCAGAACATCGACGAGGTTCTCAGGATTAAACTGATTCTTGAACATCATCAAGACTATGAGGTTTTCTTCTTCTGTTTTCTTCGTTTCTATTGATCAGACGTAGTGTTTAATTGACGATGGATTCCTGAAGAGGTTTGATAATTACTGCAACTTGTAGCCCTTTTTATCAATGATGATGGTGTTAGTTTATAATTCAATTTATTTATCGGACTTTAACATTCCAATGAGACTAACTTAGGTTTATGCTTAATATTTGGTATACATAGAGATCCGGTTATCAAAATCATTGTCACTCGATGTTTACCAAATTGTAGTATCCTTGCTTAGATGTCTGAGCCCGTTTATAATATATTAATAGTTTAATTGTACTTAACGTTCACATTATCTTGTAATTATCATTATCTTTTATATGCTTAAGCTGATCCTTGGCATTGATATTATGAAGAACATGATTGCACTTACTTTTATCTAGATTTTAGAAAGAAATTATGTTTGAACTTGAAATAGCTTTTGACAGAATCTACTACCCACTAATGCTACTAGCTACAAGTCAACAAGCTCTGTTTTTGCTTATCTTAATTCGCTGTTAGTTCAAATCCAATGATGCTTTTAATCAAACTGGAAGCCTTTTCAGATCTAGTTTCTCTAAACTCGTCTTCTTTCAGTATCATATCACCTTTTCTCAGTTTTATATTTACTAGTTTTTAAGCTGTTTCTATGATGTGTAGTCTTTTCTGATGCCCTTTACAATGACAACTATCTCAATGTTTAAAGTTTTTAACTGCGTGCTCCCAGTCAAATTCTTTTCATTTACTTAATTGTGGTTGTGCCTATTCTACAAATGTTATAAACCACTATCCTACAATAATGTAAATCAATTATTCAAACAACTACTTAATGGCAATTGTTTTAGTTACAATATATGTAGAAGTGCAAGATCTTAGTGCTCAACTTGTTAATTGGTAATTTGTTATATTTGGCCACAAATGCAAGTTGAAATGGGGCTAGATGATGTTACGCAATAGAGGAATTGCTTGCCTAATTGTCTAGCACCTTGCCATTGGAATGTGAGGATCGAAGTGGCAATCAATATTTCCAAGATTTTGTAATAATAAGCTATATATTATCCTGATATACTTTCAAACACACAGTAGCTCTAGATACTAGTAGCAGCTACAAGTTGGAGGCACTTTAATCTTACTGCATAATTGGTTTCAATTTTCATCAATAGTGTCAGTGATTTCAATCAAATAGCTTCTTCAGATCCAATTGCACCTACACTCAAATTGCCAACCTTTTCTGTCCCTTACTCTGACTAGTTTCTCTTTGCTTCTTAACATTTATTTCATTCTACATGTAGCCAAAATTTCTAGAAGCTCCTAGCTTTGTTTTGATCCCAGTAAAGTTGTTTATATGTGCCCTACGAACAGAATAAACCAACTATTATGTGGCAAAGTTGACAAAATACACCTACTACAGTTGTTGAAATATAGAGAGTTGTGTTTATTTTCTTTTGCTTTACTACAATTTTTCTTGACACTCTTTCTTGCTCTTTTATACACCTAATAAAATTCATATGATTGTTTCATATACTGTATACATGTGCTCTTTTTTCTTCCATCAATGGCTTAATGTGAAGCTAGAATGACTAGTCCATCTCTCTATTCTTGCACCACATATAATTTCAGAAAGCCTTGTTATTTCTGATAATCTTTATTTGTGTATCCAATTTGCACAATTACCCTAATTATAACTTTGTTGCTACTTATCTAAAGCGAAATATACCTGGAGCACAACTTGCACATGCATCACATGGGACCAAAAACTAGTACACATAATACATCAAATTTACAAGTCATGAGTGCTTACTTTAAGTTCTAAACATTCATCCTCAAGAATCATTTTAATATTCTATATGATAAATCTCATGTTGTTTGTTCTACAGCAATGTAATCTAATTGTTAATTAGCTAACAAATTGAAACTTCTGCCTTCCTACAAGTGTAGTAGAAGTTTTTTTTGATGTCATGTAAGATGCCTAAGGTCTGTAAGCTTCTTTTCATGTGAGATTACTGGTAGCACAAACCAGGCTTTTCCAGATTCAAATTTCATTGACCATTAGAAAATAAACATTAAGATAAGCAGGTCACCGTTAGTATTTATTTGTTTCTATGATCTCAACTCCTTGGATTTCCATAATGATCCAAACGACACACAACTCTTTTATATTTAAACTTATGTACACAGTTAAAATTTGTTATTTTTGCAATCTAAGAATTTTTATTTATCTAATCATGTATGTGGGAATGACATTCTTTTATGTTCGTTGGCTTTTGTTATAAAGGTCAAAGCCGTGAACTGTAACTCCCTACAATTGGTGGAAATTTTTCCATGGAAAAAAAGCCCAATCAAACACAGCCTAAAGGAAGAAGGAAAGTAAAGGACAACGCAAGAAACTGTTGTAAAGGAAAAAATCGACTGTAAGTATTAGGCTATTGATACCATATATATGGGGCCTACATCTCTAATGTCAGGGTTTCTTTCTCCACTGGGAGTAGAAAAAACCTTCAACTCTGAACTTCATAGAAAGGTTTCATTTTTCCATTTCCTTTGGTAATGGGAGAAAACCTAAGAAAATTATGGGATCCGAAATCAAAATGGCATCTCAGAAAGCTTGGTCTTGCTTCTATCAGTTCTTAGCTCGCTATGGTGCCAATATTTAGTTGGTGATTGCTTTAATCTATATCGTCATGTTTTTAAAATGAAGATAATCTTTTGAATGAGAATATTTTATAACAACTTCCCTTCTATTGCCTTACCAATTCCCTGCTGAGTTTTGTGCATTTTGCTTACATTGTTAATTTGTTAATATCGAAGTGGTTTGATAATATGCACAATTACCAAGGCTCCCAAGTTTTTGTTATAGGTTTGCCTAATTCTAATGTGCACAACTGTTTATATTTTTGCTGCCAGTTGTCACCCAACATCTTGTGAAATAGAAACTTCTCTTAAAGGACCATTTGTTTCATGTGGAACCATATACAACTCCTTATTTGTGGTCAAGAGAGTTTTGCAAAAGACTTCATTTTATCAGTTAATTGTCGATCCTTTGTATTGATTGGCACCTTATTTCTTTCATTATCCTTGGCCAGCAGAAGTGATACATATTGGCATTTACCTAGATATCCTTTTATCATTTTAGATCCATAACACAAGTGTAGCACAAGTTGTTTGAAAATCTGCACAAATATCAAGGCTTCCGAGATGTTTGTTATTGCTTTGCCTAACTTTTAAGGTGCAAGAACATAATAGGGATGCGCTTTGCAGTTTGAGGTGTTCATGTTTTTGCTACCTGTAGTCACCCAACTTTTTGAGAGAACAGATACTTATTTCAAGTAACCTTAGACCCTTTGTTTCATATGGCACCATATACAACTCATTACTGGGATTTACGTAGGAGTTGTTTTCTCATTTTACATCCAGAGCACCTTTGTTTGTTGGTTATATGTTGTTCTTGTTGTCTAAGTGGTCACAAGATTGGCCGTTCTATTGCTTATTTAAACAAGAATGCTTGAGTAGACACCATACTGAGACAAAATTTGGCTCTGCTGATGCCTTTGCTAGCTGTGCCCCGTGTTGTTACCTTCTGCCTGCTGGTTGTGCTGGAGATGACAGGAGAGAAAATTGAGGGAAAGGGGACGATGGATGAGTTCAGTTTGATGGATTGGAAAAGATTCAATTATGCGACTCGATTATATGGCTCATGTTACACGTTTTTCTCCCCACATTTCTTGCCCCTCTTTCCACTCTCCCTTGGCTACAACAACGATAGCTGTGGACGTTGCTGATGACATGGTGATAACATAACAGCAAGTGCTGGTGGCACCGGCATAGGGAGCAATTCACTTGTAATTGCTATGTGCAAATTGCCTGATCTCATATTACATCTTTGAGTATCTTGCTAGGTTTGAAGTATTAGGATATCTTACTTCTTTGTGTATTAATTCGTTGCAGGTTCTTTTTTTCCAGAATATACTTATCATGTTCACAATGGTAGTGATCCAAAAGATTCCAAAACTTATATTTAAAGAATGCAAGGTTACATTGTGCTTCTACAGAAGTAACAGAATTCCTAGTCCCCAAGATGTTTAAAATTGAATATTTTATTTGAGTATTGAATGATTTTGGTAAAAGAAAGAATTCTTATTTAAACCCACATTCAAATTATTCCTGTCAATTTTGACCATTACAATATTTATGGTTTTGTCTGCATTTGAAGCTACTCTCTTCATAGAAGTTATAGATATAGCAATTTCAGCTTCATGAATTTATTTCGAATTCTACTACTTTATCTTATAAATGTAGCTCGGTGATTACAGTTGACGTTTGGGAATTGACTGCTTGTTAGCAGCTTATTTGCTTTTCTTATCATTAAAAGGATATAGCAGTTTCAGCTCCATGAATGATGAAGAATCATTAAAAAGGTGATTCTTCATAATAGTTCATCATTTTAATAATTCTTCATAAATAAGATATTGCAGTTTCAGCACTGTTTCAATAATTTTCTTCCTTATTTTGAGTTTGGAAGATATAGCAGTTTCAGCTCCATGAATTTAATTCCAGTTCCACTTTTTTAATGATTCTTCATCTTTTCTTATCTTAATTTTTTTAGATTATATATAGGTCTAGGAATTGACTTTTTGTGACTATAATTTTGCTTGATTTTATATATTCGTCATCATTTTGAGTTTGGAAGGTGAACCTACTACCTGGTTGGTTTCTAGTTTTTGTAGTGGTGGTAAGCATATGTGCATAGTGGTAAGCATTTTACTTCTTCATTTTCAGATGCTGAGGAAAAACGTAACGCTAAGGAGGCACAACAACACAACAATCAGCACAAGACGCTACGGTTGGTGTTTAATTTAATTTTTCAATATAAAGATGGCAACAAGAACGAAGCTTACAGCCTTTAGCACTATTTGGTAAGCAAAAATTGAGAGATGGCAACATTAGTTTGTGTTACTTCTCTTTTATAAAGACCTCCATTTTTACTATCAGGTTAATGTTACTTCTATTCTTCTGTTATAGGATGGGTTACAAAAATGAGAGTGGGTTGGCAGAAGATTTTTATTCTTATTGCTACCCGATATGGACCTTACTTCTTTCAAGCTGGATTTTTTTATGAGCTCTTGGATGAGTATTCCCAGGTACTCTTCTTCTATAATTCAATTATTTTTAAATTATTCTTGCTACATCCAAACTATCGTATTCACATGGTTCTCATATACGAAAAATAAAATGGTTGCATGACACTTGTGGCTATCGTGAGCCATCATGATCCACTCGATGTTGATGCTCGACGCCCCCGACCCACTTGATAATTCTTTACTTCCACCTTTTGGTATGCTTCTTGTTTATGTGCTTGTGAAATGAATCCGAGCCTATAAATAAATTGTTTCTTTGTTTTCTTCCAAGTGAGTACATGCATTTAAAATTTTAGTTATTCTTGTTACATCTTTGTTGGATCAAACTATCGGATTCACATATTGGAACTTAGCTTATTCTCATTGGTCGTATGAGCTTAAAATGCATGACCAGAAAAGGAAATCCTACCTAATTGTCAACTAATCTTCTAGATTTTGTGCACTTCCCGCCTTTGCTCATGTCTACCTTCGTTAGGATTCTTAGGAATTGCCAGAGCTTAGAAGATTTACATCAGCAGGCGGTCATACAAACTGTTAATTCTTTTGTGGAGTTTTCTTATGCTCCATATACACAACCCATTTTGGTGGTAGAAGGCTTTGGACGATGAACCATATATTCTTAAATTTATTTGTTTTATTTGTGGATCTCTTATTAAAACTTAGGGAACAAGTAGCAGAGCAGATATATTTTACCATGAAAGTTAATCTAGCAGCTATTTTCTGTATTTTACTTTAAATCCTGTATAAATACCTTCTAATATGAACATATCCTTGAACAGGTTGCAGGTTTTGGACTTTCAGGGGAAGAAATGGTTAACCTCCATGCCCCTGTTCAAAGAACTTTTGGATATCTTGACCCTGAGTACGTATCTTCTTCTTCTCTTCTTTTCTTACAAGTAGTAGATTTATTGGGAAGACTAAAGAAATCAAATACAAGTAGTAGATTTATTGGGAAGACTAAAGAAATCAAATAGTTATGCTTACCAATGATGGGTCTGTATGTTAAGGATCTATTATCTTAATTTTAATACTTTTGCCTTCATTTTGCAGAAGGACACCGATGGAGAGGGCTTAAAGCAAGTCAAGTAATGGTAGAGCCGAAGCTAGACTTTACAAAATTTAAAATAATAAAGGAAGGAGAAGGTTTGAGTTTGATGCTCAAAAAAGGTGGACACTAAGAAGTAGTACTAGGACCTGTGGAGCAGTCTTTCGACGATGAGCTCTTAGTGAGATTTCTTTTTTCTTTGGAGCCGCTTCTTCAAAGTCCTTAAGATCGAGCTCATGCGTCATCAGCTTGCCCACCAAAGTTCTAGAGACATGGTGGTAAGATCGTTGCCTTTTATGATCGTCGTGGCTTTGGGGTTCCAGTTCTTCGTTAGTCCCCTTAGCACCTTACGTTTCTTCTCATGGTTGGATTAGTCCTTACCAAAAGAATATAGAGGGTTGACGATGTAGAGGAATCTAGTGATCATCTGTTTGATCGTCTCATTGGGCTTCATCTTGAAAGCTTCGTACTCCTGTGTCAGAAGACTAATTTTTTATTATTTCACCTATATGGTTCCTTCATGGGTCACCTCCAAAAGCTTCCATACTTTGTATGAGGTAGAGCATGTAGAGACCTTGTTGAATTCAGTCCTATCTATAGCATAGAAGAGAGCACTAATAGCCCTAGCATCTAGACTAGCTTATTTTTTTTCTTGGTCAGTATATTTATCGTAGGTTTTATCTATGAGATTCCCCTCGACAAAATTCTAACTGGCTTCTTGTAACCACCAGTGATTATGGTCCATAAATCAAAGTCTAGAGATTTAGGTAGAAACTCATTATAGTCTTCCAATAGGTGTAGTTGGTTCCATCAAATAGGGGTGGCCTATTTGTGGACTGTCCCTCTCTATAGTTGGAAAAGATAGGTTGTGTGTTTGCCATGGATCAGCGCTATGATGTTAATCCGTTATCAAAAGAACAGAGCTATGATACCAATTGAAGTTACGTGTAGGCAACTCTAGAGGGGGATAAATAGAATTTGTGTCGATAATAACAAATTAAAAATGCAACACTATATCAAGTCGAGAAATCATCTACCAAGAGAGTAAGTAATCAGAGAATAATGTGAACATAAATAGAGATCAAAAGTGCATGCACAAACACAACAATTTAACCTGGTTTCCCTTGTGGAGGAGTAATCCAGGCCTGTGAACTCTCGTGCAAGATCAAACTTCATTATTTGTGAAATATGGTACAATCGTGCGCCTTTACTAAGAAGAGCATGCTGACTTCTTACAACTTTGCAGAGGCAAAACTTAGAATTGACCAAGTGACTTCTACAACTCTAGCATAGAACTTCTAGCTGAATTGCACTTGAGCACCTTGGGGCTTAGAAAGTTTTGTGGCTAGTAGATTTGAAGATGAAGGCCTAGAATGTATAAGGCTAAGAAGATTGAGAGAAAGAGATGATTTGAAATGAGAGAATTCAAGCCCTATTTATACTAGTCCGAGGAGGCAGAATTCTGTCTCAAAGATTCAAAAATTCGAACATTGGACAACCTAGATCAAGGTGTTCCCAAAAATTAGCTTTCTAATTTTCAGGGGATAGAGTTCGACCCGAATTCTTGTTCTTTGGGGCCAGGACATTCAAGTAAGCTAGAATGGTTTGGTTTGGTTTGGTGATAGTCTTGTTTTGTATGGTGGAGCTTTGGAGTAGTAAGTCTAGGGTTGAGATGACACAATGTGACTTAACGTACATGTTTATAGACTCAATAGAGTGAAAATTACAGACTCGATACAAGTACAATTGCAAAAGAACAACTTGTTGATGATGTCTGTCATGAACTAGATATGTTATAGATGATGTACTTGTCTTGAGCTTGATGTGTCGTATGGGATCATGTTTTTTTGTTAATTCTCTAAATTTGGTTGATTGTGATCCAGTTTGGGTCAACATTTAAAACATGGAGTTTTGGTTTTAATGATTACATTTTTGTAGATCTAAGTTTGTAATTTTTCCTATTTTCTTGGTTTTGGCCTTTTTAAGTTTGTTATTATATCTAATGGTTCCATGTTATGGGAATTCAATTATACCCAATTTTGGCTTCTGAACCGCTTGATTTTGACTTCGTACGACGAAGTTATGCTATTTTTTGTTCAAGAGTTCCGGCACATCTTCGGTGCTGTCGGGATGATGAACAGTGCTACACATTCTTCGTATGACATGCATCGTGCCTCCATGCCACGCGCATCGTGCATCCGTGTGGTGCACGTTTTGCCCGTCGTACACCCGCCCAATTTTCTGTCGTACGCTAGCGCGTCGTGCCTCCGTGCCAAGTGTGTCGTACATCGGTACATTGCACGTTTCATGCGCCACGCACCCGTACAATTTTCTGCCGTGCACCATGCCTCCGTGCCATGAGCGTCGTGCACCGACGCACTGTGCATTTCATGCATCGTGGGCAGTTTTGTCGTGCACCAGGAGACGTGGGTAGTTTTGTCCGCGCGCAAGGAGCCGTGCTTGCGCGATCCTTGCGCCGTAGGCAGTTTTGTCCGCCCGTGCTGCGGTTTTCATGTGTCGTACTCCCGTGCGATTCATTTTTCGTATGCCAGGTTCCATGCTTGCGTGGTCCATGTTACGTGGCCAGTTTTTCCCGTGCGCGCCCGTGCTCAAATTGCCCTAAATGACTGTTTTTGCTTGTTTAAGCTGTTTTGTAGCTAAAATCGTAATCAACTCAAAACATAAAAATTGTAGATCTTTCTTTTGGCTTCAAGAATCTTCTTGTCTTACTTAAATTGGAGTTCATATGAAAATGATTGTTTTAAATCACCTATGAATGTCTTTGATCTTCCTTGTATGTTTATGTACTTGGCCTAAATTGCGGTGATCCGACTTGACCACTTGATGATCTTGAATTAGTAAATTGAGCATAATATTATGAACCGAACTTGATAATCTTGATAGTGTCCTGTCGAGGTGCACTCCTGACAAGTACTCTTGATATTACAAGTAAACCTAACATGACATGTATAATCTTGATTGTTGTTGCGACAACTATTCCTGTCTTGCTAGTGTTACTCTTGCCTTGACTCCATGGTTGATTGTGACTGTATAATGCTACCTGTCTCATCTTGAATCATGTCTAGGACATGGATTCCTGGTTACCACGGTCAGGAATTCATAATAAATCTGATTAGGCTAATGACTAGATTGATCAAGTAGTTCATATATAGAGATTCAGTTACATGCGATCCCGTTATCCTGGCCACACTTGTGGACTTGTAGCCTGCTGATGTGTAGGGCACATTTCCAGCATACTGTCATGTGTTGCACTTCTTCAATCATAGGTACTAAAGTATACCAGCAATCTTGTAACTCTTGTAATACTTGTAACCCCACCTGGATAACCTGGATAATCTGTAGGGCTTGTGACTGTGGAAACATCTCATTATATCTGTTTAGTAACTAGCCCTGTGACAACCATAGTTAGCTAATGATAGCAAGCCGTAGGACTTGATTAGTCGTACCTGAAGGATTGTGTCATGATTAACATAGGAATTACATTCCACCTCTTATTTTCTTAATGCAAGCTAGTATATTTTTTAAAGCATGTCTTTTGTGTTATTTAATTATGTTCTTTTACCAGTTCTCCTATTCCGTTATGCTGGTTTTAGTTCCTAAGTGGAGCCTCCCTTGTGGCACTGCTCTTTCTTGGGTCTAACCCAGCTGGTTTTTTATGGCCAGATTTTGGAGTGATACTCGAGGATCTATCTGCCTTCCAGACAGATGGTGAACACCAAGCATAACCGTAACAACGAGTAGGTCTTCTTATTTTTCTCTCCCACTCTCCTATGAATTATTCTTTTGAGGCGTTTAGCCGCCGAGCACGTGTTAGCTCATGTTGAAACTTTATTTTTGTCTGCCTAAGGGCTATAACATGATTGACAAATCCTAGTGGTGATCATGTATGACTTAACTCTTGCAAGTCTAACATTTTGTATGACTAGCTTCATGATTATCTGAATATGTAATGTTTGGGATGCCTTAATTTGTATGTCTGATAATCTAACATCTTGTAACAATTATTTGATTGCATGAGATTGAGACACTAGGCTTGTTCTTGACCATAAGTTACTGTTGGCTTGTAGATAAATCCTCATGCATCTAGACAGTCGTGACCGTGTTACGAGGTGGGTTGCACTTTAGTATACGTAGCTGGCTATGTATGTCCTCCACTGTCCAGTGTTCTGGTTCTGAGGCGTGACATGGTTTAAGTGGTGTCCCATGCTGGTCTTGTAAATCAAGATGTGTTAGGGTTTTACTAAATAGATGTCTCAATCAGCATTCGTGCTTGATCTCTACTCGTGCTTTCTAATCTTCCTTAATCTTAACATGATAAGGTGCTTTATCCTTGATCTATCTTGGCCCTTCCTTATTGTTCTCTATGTCATTTTCTTCAGTGTAATTGTTCCTGGTCCTACCGATCAGCCGAGTGGAGCCCCTCTAGTAAACCAGCAGCAACCTGGGGATCAAATCTAGCACTCAGGGAAAGCATCCCAAGTCATGCCTTCTGGGAATCCAGAGCCATCAGTTCAGCCAATAGATTCCTGATGGGACTTATTCGAGACTTGCTTTTATCACAAGATCGTCGGGGCAATGCCCTACAGAAGACAGTATATGAAGCTATAAGCAGAGTAGGTTATCAAGGAAACAATTAGGCTAACAGCTTCAAGTGCCTGTACCCTCTTTTCTTTGACGACGGTGAAGATGCTATTGTTGCTGATGCATGGCTTCAGGATAGAGAGGTCATTCTAGAGGCAGCTTGGATTCTACAGGAAGAGAAGGTGCTCGTTGTGCGCCTGCAATTATTAGACTTAGCCCGCAGCTGGTGGGCGATGCTTGCAGTTGGTTTGGTGACGCCTGTCTTATGGATGGTATTCAGTAACAAGTTTCAAACGAAGTACTTCGATGCAGTAGCCCGGTAAGATCTGCTGACAAAATTCAGCAACCTCAAGCAAATGGAAAGGATGGTCGATGGTTATGCGGTCGAGTTTCCAAGACTTAGTCGGTTTGTCCCCACCTTGGTGGCGACCAAATTGGACCGAGCACAGCAATTTCAACAAGGACTCCACCTAGAGATTATTTTAGCGGTGGAGTAGTTTGAGCACCAGACATTTGATACAGTTTTAGGAGCAGCAATACGGTATGAGTATACCACCGAGAGGATAGTAGATGGAACTGGAGGACGGAAGTGGCCTCATGGATAGTTATCTTAGTCATCAGCCCCGGCCACGGCAGCTAGGGCCTTGACCATTGCAGCACCCAAGAGGGCGACCACAGTTTCGTTGGTTCAGCACTCTACTCTGATGTACCCTCAGCAACAAAAGCAGAAGCAATCTTTCGTAATTGGCTGCTCTAATTGTGGGAAGCTTAGATACGTAGTCTCAGAGTATCGCAGAGCACAGGGGTTGTGTTGACCCAAACAGGATCACAGTCAACCTAATCTTGGAAATTAACAAAACAATATTTTTCATAGTCCAATTTGACACATCGAGTTCAAAATCAATATACTCAGCTCATTGGTTCAAAATCAAAGTTGCTTCATGATTTATTAATCTTTGTTTACTAGAGTCTATATTTTTTTTGAGTATAGGATGATGTACGTTGGGTCATACTGAGCAACTTTGGGCTAGACATAGCTTTATAGGTTTACTTAGCCCAAATCCCAATCAACCCATTCATCCAAAAGCCTACTAAAAACATTCTGTCCATAGGAGATAGAGTTCGGGCCGAACTCTGCCTCCACACAGAGTTCGAGCTGAACTCTGCCTCCATACAGAGTTCGGGCCAAACTCTGCCCCCTAAATTACAGGATACTGATTTTTAGGTCTTGATCACTGCTAGTTGTCCAACGGCCAAAAATTTGAATTCTACATACCGAATTCTGGCCGAATTCTGTCTACCCCGAACCCTATAAATAGGCCTTAGTTTCTCTCATTTGAAACCATCCAATCTTCTCTTCTTCTTCTCTTACATAGCCTATATATTAAAGAGCCTTACTTTCCCATCCACTTAGCATTCAAACTTTCTAACCGTCCAAGTTGCTCGGTACGATCCAGCTAGAAGTTTGAAGTGCAAGAAGTTGTAAGTCACTTGGAAAAGTCCAAGTTTCGCCAAAGCGATCATTGAAAGAAGTTTGGCGTGCTCTTCTGTGAAAAGGTACGTGGTTGTAACCCTATTTCACAAATAGTGGATTTCAATCCTGAGCCAGAGTTCTCAAGCCTGGGCTAGTCCTCCACGAGGGAAACCAGATTAAAAATCTTGCTGTGTTATGCTTGCTCTCTACTCTTTTTTCTATATTTTCTTTTACCCTGATTATTTAGTTGGTGAAGAGAGTTTAAGTTTTTAATTGATCATTTTTGTTATAAACTCTATTGACCCCCCTCTAGAGTTGCCTACCTGTACTTCAATTGGTATCATAGCTCTATTCTCTTATCAAGGACTAACATCCTAGAGCTGATCCATGGCAACCACTCAACCCATGTTTTTTAATCACGGTGAAGGGCAGTCCACTCATAGGCCTCCCCTATTTGATGGAACAAACTACACCTATTGGAAAACAAGGATGAGTTTTTATCTCAAGTCGCTAGACTTCGACCTGTGGACCATTGTTACCGATGATTACAAAAAGCCCGCCAGGATAGTTGTCAATGGTGATCTCATTGAGAAATCCCACGACAAATATTCTGACGATGAGAAGAAACAGGCGAGTCTAGATGCGAGAGCTATTAATACTTTATTTTGTGCAATAGACAGGAATGAGTTTAACAGGGTCTCAACATGCACCACCTCTCATGAAGTATGGAGACTTCTAGAAGTGACGCATGAAGGAACCGCCCAAGTCAAGGAGTCAAAAATAAGTCATCTCACTCAAGAATATGAGGCATTCAAGATGAAGCCAAATGAGATGATCACACAAATGTTTACAAGATTGCTCGACATCATCAACCCCTTGTCCTCTCTCGACAAACAATATACAAATCATGAGAAGATCCGTAAGCTACTTAGGGGGCTACCAAAGATTTGGAACCCTAAGGTGACAACCATCATAGAAGGAAATGATCTCACTACAATTTCCATGGAGACTTTGATGGGAAAGTTGATGACTCACGAACTTGACCTCAAAGATTTCGAAGAGGCTGCTCCAAAGGCAAAAGAAATTGCCCCTAAAGCTCATCGTCGAAGAGCTAATCCTGAAGAGACTGATGACAAAAATTCGGAAGGTGATGATCAAGCTCTCCTTGTCTGCAACTTCAAGAAGTTCCTTCGCTTAATTGAAGAAATAAGGAACAACAAGAAGATGACGAAGAAGAGCCAAAATAATACGGCTGCAAGAAGACTGGACACGTCCGAAAAGATTGCCCATTCGCAAAGAAGAGCAACCGATATGAGAAACCATACAAGAAGGCTTCCTCAAAAAAATATGCCAACACAAGCATTTGGCATAAAAGCGAAGCTAGTGACTCCGAAGAAGAAAATGACTCTCCTCAAGACACCGCCAATGTATGCCTAATGGCAACATCCGATATGGTAACTAGCGAAACTCTCGATGATTTCACTTTTGATGAACTTGGCGATGCATTCAATGATTTACTCAATGACCACAAGAAAGTCATTGGTAAATATAAACATGCCAAGGAGAAGATCAAAAGTTATGAAGTCAAGATTCAAAAACTCTCTTCTTTGCTTGATAATATTAGAGACACTTCATCCACGGAAGTCACAAATGAGGTGCCTAAGCTTAAACTAAGCTTACATGATGCCGAAGCACGTATTGAAAAATAAATACGTGAGATCACAACGCTCAACACTGAGCTTGCTGAAGAAAAGAATAGACACAAGATCTTTATTACTAAAATTTATGGTTTGAATACTAAGATTAGTGAACTGCAAACTGCCTCTAAGAAATTAGAGACTAGATTGGGAAAACAGGTTGCTCAACCTCAAACCCAATCACATGAGACACACATAAAGCACAAAACTACTCAAAATAGTCAAGCACATCATCCACCTGCAGCATGCAAACATGCTTTAATGTACACCCACTTCCCTACAGCACACAAACCACATGCACGTAGAAATTATTCGCATAACTATCATTCTAATGCGACACATAATCACCATGCTACACAAAGATATAATCATCACTATGTTGCACATAAACAAAATTGCCACCACACTGCATATAGATATAATCATCATCTTGCTGCCACATTTAGTCATTATCATGATGCTCCACACTACTCTTACCATGCTATATATAGACATCATCAACATGCTCCAAACATAAATAGGAATGCTATTTGCACATATTGTGGACTACATGGACACATCTCACCACAATATAGAGTTAGGAGATTAATATATATGAATATATATGCATGGATGCCAAAAACTAACTTTTTAGGACCCTCAAGAACTTGGGTACCAAAGGTCACTTCTACTCTTGATGTAGGTGGACCTTCCCTCCTCAACTAAAAGTAAGTGGATTCTCGATAGTGGATGTTCGTGACATATGAGGGAAGACGCAAATCTTTTCGCATCACTACCGATGAAAAGAGAAGGATATGTATCCTTCGACAACAACCTAAAAGGGTATATCATAGGTAATTGTACTATTGGTCATCCTCCTTCTCCTGTAATAAAGGATGTCTGCCTAGTGACCGAGTTGAAGCATAACCTGCTCAGCATAAGTCACCTTGCTGATCATGGATATGATATTAACTTTGAAGAAAATAAATGCTATATTTATGATAGGTCAACAGGAGACATCGCTTTTGAAGGGATAAGAGAGGACAACATTTACATTTTCTATCTATCTAGAGATACTAATAGTACAGGAAGATGTCTCTATGCTCACAAGGATGAGAGATTACTTTGGCACTAGCATCTTGGTCATGCTAACATAGATACTATATCCAGGCTATCGACAAAGAAGCTAGTTAGAGGCTTGCCCGACATCACATTCAAAAAGGACACAGTATGTACTGAATGTGAGTTGAATACGGCAACCAAGTCCTTATTTCATTCCATAAACAATGTAAGTACTACTAGACCCTTGCAATTACTTCATATGAATTTATTTGGTCCTAGTAGAGTAGCCAGTCTTAGTGGAAAACTCTACGCTTTTGTTATAGTAGATGACTTTTCTATATTTACTTGGGTTTTCTTTCTTATAAACAAAAGTGATGCCATTTGTGTTTTCAAAATTTTTGCTAAAAAGGTTAAAAATAAAAAAGGCTACATGATTACTCGAATCCGAAGTGATCATGGAGGCGAATTCGAAAATACTTATTTTGAAAAGTGTTATGATTCAAATGGTTTTAATCATGAGTTTTCTTTTCCAAGAACTCCTCAATAAAATGGTGTTGTGGAGCGGAAGAATATGACACTTGGCGATATGGCTAGAGTCATGTTGAATAAATTTTTACTTGCAAAATATTTTTGGGCTGAAGCTATCAGTACAGCGTGCCATATTTTAAATAGGGTGCACATTCGTCATATTACGAAGAAAAAACCCTATGAGCTTTGGTTTGGAAGAACTCCAAATGTTTCATATTTTAGAGTTTTCAGTTGTCGATGTTTTATCCTTAACACCAAAGACAACGTAGGCAAATTTGATGCCAAAGCTGACGATGGTATTTTTCTTGGCTATGCTGCCAAGAGCAAGGGATATAGAGTGTTAACAAACGCTCATTAATTGTAGAAGAGTCTACCAATATGACTTTTGATGAGGATAACAGTGCAGCAGCTACTCTTGATGATGATGTTGAGCCATCAACTTCTACGCCGATGAATACCACTACTGAAACAAATTCTATGGAGGGCTTGCCAAAGAAATTCTCTTTCAAGCCGTCACATCCAAAAAACTTGGTCATAGGTGAGGTTTCACGCGGAGTAAGTACTCGATCATCATTGAGAGACTCCATTGCTAGCACTGCCTTCATCTCACAAATTGAGCCTAAAAATATTTTAGAAGCTTTTAATTATGAGTTTTGGATTTTTCCCATGCAAGAAGAACTCAACCAATTCGAGAGGAGCCAGGTTTGGGAACTTGTTCCTAGGCCAGCTAATCATTCGATTATTGGTACGAAATAGGTTTTTTGCAACAAAGTAAATGAAGATGGTTCAGTTACACGCAACAAAGCTCGTCTAGTAGCTCAAGGATACAACCTAGAGGAAGGTATCGACTACGATGAGACGTATGCTCCTGTTGCAAGACTTGAATCCATTCGGATGCTTTGTGCATTTGCTAACTTTCAAAATTTTAAAATGTTTCAAATAGATGTTAAAAGTGCTTTATTGAATGGATTTATTAAGGAGAAAGTTTTTGTAAAACAACCCCCTGGCTTTGAAAATCACAAATTTCCCGACCACGTTTCCAAACTCAAGATAGCGCTATATGGCCTCAAACAAGCCCCTAGAGCTTGGTATGAACATCTAAGCAATTTTTTGCTTGATAAAGGTTTTTTAAAAGGGAAAATTGACACTACACACTTTATAAAATCTTTCAAAGACACTATTCCTTTAGTACAAATTTACGTTGATGATGTTATATTTGGTTCTACTGATGAAACTCTCTGTCCAGATTTTGCTAAGTGTATGAAGACCGAGTTTGAGATGAGTATGATGGGGGAGCTCAATTACTTTCTTGGACTGCAAGTCAAACAAATATCAAATGGAACTTTTATCTGCCAGTCAAAGTATACAAAGGACATGCTGAAGAAATTTGACCTTGACAATGTCAAACCAATTGGCACTCCAATGGCTACTACAACCAAACTAGAATCAGATGAAAGCGGCAAACCTGTTGATTAACGTAAGTATCGAGGTATGATAGGTAGTCTACTTTATTTAACTGCTAGTCGCCCTGCTATTATGTTTAGCATTTGCATGTGTGCTAGATATCAAACAAATCATTAGGAATCACACATGTCCGCCGTTAAGCGTATCTTTCGATACCTTAAGGGTACGGTTACAGTAGGCCTATAGTATCCCAAATCAACATCATTTGACCTCATTGGTTACTCTGATGCTGATTTCACCGGATGCAAGGTCGACCGTAAAAGCACTAGCGACACATATCATTTATTAGGAAAGGCTCTAGTCTCTTGGTTTAGCAAGAAGCAGCATTCTGTCACACTATCCATAACAGAAGCTGAAAATATCGCAGCTGGTCATTGTTGTGCACAAATTCTGCGGATGAAGCAAACTCTTGAAGACTATAACTTATCTTTTATGCACATTTCTATATTTTGTGACAACACTAGTGCTATAAATCTCACTAAGAACCCCATATGTCACTCACGCACGAACATATTAAAATTCGTCACCACTTTTTGCGTGATCACCAACAGAATGGCACTATCAATTTAGAATTTATTGGCATTTGATCATTAGTTGGCCGATTTCTTTACAAAACCATTATCCGAGGAGCGATTCAATTTTTTTTGTCATGAATTAGGAATTTTAGATGAAATGATTATACATTAAATTGGCCTGCGTAATTATTGACTATGTCACGGTTCTCTATGCTGACATTGCTATGGGTACAAGCCGAAAGGGTCCATCTGACAATAAGGTGTAAAAGCCTAAGCGACACGGTGCACTCATCTTCGAACTACCGCTAGCTAGGATCCGGCCCCTGCAGCTACCCCATAGCAGCTTCACCATATTGATTTATGTCATAACTCCTTAGTTATTATATGGTTAATTTTTATTTATAGCCTGCCTCATTTGAAAATTCTAAATCTTGCTTTTATATCTTTGACCATTTATTCATAATATTCTTCCTATCTTGCTTTTAATTTTTTGCTTAAAGTTCTGGCCCAAGGGACCAGAACTCGGGCCGAACTCTGCCCCCGTACAGAGTTCAGGCCGAGTTCGACCTCCTCATTCCAGAACAATGGGACACTCTCAGCCGTTGATATAATCTTCATCCAATGGATCCTATTTCACCAGACCATTCGACCAAAGGGATATATATTCGGGATTGCCTCTCTCTCTCTTCCCTCCATTGTCTTCTTCATACATCTCCACATATATTTCTTTCAAAACCCTAACCCTAGAAGTCTTCATTCCTTGGAAAATCCCTCTCCAAACTCAAGGAAGTCACTCTTGGAGTTCTTCTCCTCCATCTTAGGTCTCTTTTGTTAAGGTATATATCTTTCTTTCTCTTTAATCTCAATTTTTTTTCATGGCACCTAGGTTGCTTGGTAGGGGTAAGAGACAAAGGAGAAGTATTGGTGAATCCTCTACAAATCCTAATCCAAACCCACAACCTAATCATCCACCACAACCTATTCCTCATCCTCCTCCTAACATGATCCACCCTCTTTTTAACCCACCTCCACCCATCAATGCCGCCACATACGATGACCATATTTTTGTGTCCTTAGATGCGTCTAACGCATGGTTCGCCGACTTTCGTCATCGTAGTATCTTTGCGGGACACCATATTAAGTTTACGGTGTTTTTCGATTTTCTTCCTAACTTTTGTGACTTATGTCTTGATGAACTTGTTGCAACTCGTGAATCGATCTATGTGAATGACATTCAAATGTTTTATTGCAACATGACTTATGACCGCAATCACATCTATTCACGTGTCGCCGATATAGACATATCTTTTGATGATTTTGAGTTAGCCGACCTTCTTGGTTTGCCTGACCCCAACACTTGGGAATGGCTTGATGATGCCCGGGACTTTGTTTTCCCCGGTGAGACCACGTTGGAAAGTTTCAAGGGTGATCTTTGTTCTCCAAATCCTTTTTCTCGAAAACTTATGGCTAAACATCTCAATAATCATTTTTATGAACTTCATCGTATTATAGTTTATTCGGTCTTGCCAAAAGCTGGATTGACATATGAAGTTACTTACTTTGAGACTACTGCTCTTTTCTTTCTCAACTTTTGCTTTCCCTTTAACTTTCCTCGCACGATGATGGATTAGATGATTCGTGCTAGGCCTAAACCAAAATCTTTGGTTTATACCATGTATCTTCCTTTAATTTTTCGTGCCTTTCATGTCCCATTGGATCAGTGTCAGTCCTTGCCCCCTCCTGCCTTTCTGACTAAGGCATGGAGAACAATTGCTGCTTTAGCCTCTTCTGAGTCTGATGACGCTGAGGAGGCTGACTCTCCTGCACCCTTTGCTGCTCCCGATTCACCTGCTCCCGAGTCTACTGCTACACTGGACTCTATTCAGACCATTGTTCGCAATCTCTTCCATTTAGAGGACGCGTACTGGGCTGAGATAGATGATCGATGGACGCAGATTGACTATCGCACCACTCTACAGATGAGTGCGCTCAGCAACTCCATCTACGACATTCAGTACTCCATGGCCTCCCATCCGATGATGCTGATTCCGATGATGCGTGATTCGTCTCGCGATGGTTATCGCATTGACGATTCTTGGGTTCGTCGCTATCTTGATCCGACTTCTGCATTTTTGGATCCCCGTCGTACCAGTTCTGATGGTGCGGGGCCTTCACATGCTCCTTGATGGATATGGCTATTTTACTGCCACTGATGATTCGGACTATTTTTACTTTGGCACTATGTTTCTTTTTTGCTTATGTTTTTATGTTTTTAAACTCTATGGCTCAGTTTGATCTTAGTTAGTACTACTACTTGCATATTCTCTTTCATTATGTGAATGGTAGTTTTATTACTTCTCTATTTTTGTCTCCATTTTTGCTAATTGTCAAAGGGGGAGAACCGTTGATATTTGTCTTAAATTGTGAACCATTGCTACTTGTATTAGCACCATGAATTGTATGTACTTGTATATGTATTTTTGGATAAGTACTTGTCACAGGAAATATCAGTTTACGGGAGAGTACGTTTGTTCAAGTACGGGGGAGCCATAATGTGTCTAGGTATGAATATTGGACATACAAATATCATGTTTTGTTAATTATCAAAATGGGGGAGTTTGTTGACCCAAACATGATCACAGTCAACCTAATCTTGAAAATTAACAAAATAATATTTGTCATAGTCCAATTTGACACATCGAGCTCAAAATCAATCTACTCAGCTCATTGGTTAAAGATCAAAGCTGCTTGAAGATTTATTGTTCTGTGTATACTGGAGTCTGTATTTTTTATTATTTTTTAGTATAGGATGATGTACGTTGGGTCATACTGAGCAACTTTGGGCTAGACATAGCTTTATAGGTTTACTTAGCCCAAATCCCAATCAACCCATTTATCCAAAAGTCTACTAAGAATATTTTATCCATGGGAGATAGAGTTCGGGCCGAACTCTGCCTCCACACAGTGTTCGGGCCGAACTCTGCCCCCTAAATTACAGGATGCTAATTTTTAGGTCTTGATCACTGCTTGTCGTCCGATGGCCAAAAATTTGAATTCTGCATACCGAATCCTGGCCGAATTCTGTCTACCCTGAACCCTATAAATAGGCCTTGGTTTCTCTCATTTGAAACCATCCAATATTTTCTTCTTCTTCTTCTCTTACATAGCCTATATATTAAAGAGCCTTACCTTCCCATCCACTTAGCTTTCAAACTTCCCAACCGTCCAAGTTGCTCGGTACGATCTAGCTAGAAGTTTGAAGTACAAAAAGTTATAAGTGACTTGGAAAAGTCCAAGTTTCGCCAAAGCGATCATTGAAAGAAGTTTGGCGTACTCTTCTGTGAAAAGGCACGTTGTTGTAACCCTATTTCATAAATAGTGGATTTCAATCCTGAGCTAGAGTTCTCAGGCTTGGACTAGTCCTCCACGAGGGAAACTAGGTTAAAAATCTTGCTGTGTTGTGCTTGCTCTCTACTCTTTATTTTCGTATTTTCTTTTACTCTGATTATTTAGTTTGTGAAGATAGTTTAAGTTTTTAATTGATCATTTTTGTTATAAACTCTATTCATCCTCCAATAGAGTTGCCTACCTATACTTCAGGTTGTGCTTAGCTTATGGGGCACCGGACCACATAATAGGGTCTTGTCCACATAGAGCCAGTTCATCTTCGTTAACCCTAACTAGTACATCGATTAGGGGACCAGTACCAGTATAGCGGGAGCAGTACCAGCCTTCGAGGCCATTGTTACCTCAGGCACAAGCATTCCAGTAGCAGAGGCTGCAATAGTATGTTCAGACCCAATCTCTGATTCAGAACACGCAGAGAGGTTACCAGCAACGGGGACCATCACCAAGAGGATAGGGTCAAGCTATGGCTCTGACCGTGGCAGAAGAATTGACATCCGATGAGGTAGTGGCAGGTACCATTCTTGTCAACTCTTTTCTAGCATCAGTATTATTTGATTCGGGTGCATCGCATTCATTTATGTCTAAACGATTTGCAACATGGATAGGATTGGAGCCCGAGTCATTATCAGTAATACTCAATATACTTACTGGTAGTGGTCTTGTAGGAGTAGATAGAGTATTTTCCTTTTGTCGAATCATAGTTAGTTGTAAAGTGTTTCCAGCTAGATTAATAGAATTTTTGATGGCCGACTATGATGTGGTCCTAGGAATGGATTGGTTGAAGGATCAACATGCAAGAATAGACTGTCATGTTGGCAAGATTATTTTTGGTATTCCCGGCGAAGAAGAGCTTTCATTTTCCAGAGGTGAAGTAGAACCTTCTCCACCAATCTTGCGGATGGCATTAGCAGAAGCAGTTCAGTTTTCTAGAGTAGTTAAAGAATTTCCTAACATATTTCTTGAAGAGCATCCAGGCATGTCGTCAAAGACAGAGATAGAGTTCACCATCGATTTGATTCCCGGGATAGCATCGGTATCGGAGAGAGTCTACAGAATGGTACCATCAAAATTAGAGATCTTGTACATGATGATGGAAGAACTCAGAACCAAAGGATTCATTCATGCTAGCGGATCACCTTGGGGAGCCCCGATACTTATTACGAAAGAGAAGGATGGTACGTCAAGATTATGTATTGATTATCATACCTTGAATTTTGTAACAATCAAGAACAGATATCCCCTACCAAGGATAGATGAGTTATTCGATCAACTCAGTGGGGCAACAGTGTTCTCGAAGATTGACTTACGGTCGGGGTACCATCTGACCAGAATCAGAGAGCAAGACATTCCGAATACAGTATTCAGATCTAGATATGGAAAGTTTCTCGTTATGTCATTTGGAGAAACCAATGCGCAAGCAGTATTCATGGATCTCATGAATTGCATATTCATGCCTTATTTGGATCATTTCGTGATAGTGTTTATAGACGACATCTTAGTCTATAGCAAGAGTGAAGCCGAGCATGAGTAGCATCTCCAAGTGGTTTTTCAGATTCTCAAAGAGCACCAGTTGTATGCAAAGTTCAGTAAATATAAATTTTGGCTTGATCGCATTTCGTAATTAGGCCATATTATCACCAGAGGTAGAGTGGAAGTAGACCCCTAGAAGATATTATCTATAAAGACATAGCCAACACCCAGAACCGTCGCAGACGTTAGCAGTTTTTGAGGATTGGCGGGCTATTACCGACGATTTGTATAAGACTTCGGTCAGATTTCAGCACTCTTGACGAAGTTGACCCGTAAGGATGTACAGTTTGCTTGGACAGCAGAGTGTAAGAGTTCATTCGAGAAGTTGAAGCAAGGATTGATGATGGCACCCATTCTCACGCTCCCGGTGGGACTGGAGGATTTTCAGCTTATTGTGATGCTTTAGGCAGAGGATTATGATGCCTCTTAATAGAACATGGAAAGGTAGTATCTTATGCGTCATGTCAACTTCTTGATCGTGAGAGGAATTACCCAACCCATCACTTGGAGTTAGCAGCGATGGTTTTCGCAATCAAGCTTTGAAGGCATTACTTGTATGGAGATCGGGTAAAGATTTTCACCGACCATAAGAGTCTTAAGTATGTGTTTACAAAGAAGGTTCTCAGCATTTGTCAGAGGAGATAGCTAGAGTTACTAGTGGATTACGACATCAGCCTGCAATATCATCCTGGAAAGGCCAACGTAGTTGTAGATGGGTTGAGTAGAAGAGCAGGAGCTTATTTTCTAACAGCTTAACTGTCACGACCCGCACCCTGAGGAAAGGCACGAGAACGTGGGTACGTCCAGCCTTCGCCGCAGAATCGGCGATAGAACGCAGCATAGGTCGTCTATAAATTCTACAACTAGACAAAATATAATGGCACCTGTCATCTCCGTACGGAGGTATAATATGGCATAACTCAATCACAAGACAAACTAGGATAGATAGCACAAAATGGAAATATGATAGAAGGGAAAACTGTAAAAGAGTTCAAGATCCAACACAAGATCAGATATATAAACACATTACAGAAACTCAAAATATAATACAAAATATTAAGTATGAAAGTACTAGCTGGATCGCAGTCCAGGCAAGCCTAACTAAGCTATACTAGTCAAGGGGTGCAACATCTAGTGGCTCAGCTGTCAGGTCAAAGCCCTGGCCTAGGTCTCCATCTGCCCCGACCCCATAGTAGGTCGAGCAGTCTGTCCTAGAATCATCTATAATATATCAACGGTATCCTGTCAGGAAAATAAGCAAGTACAAAACACTAACAGCAGCTCTATATGAATTGACAAATTCTATAAGAGATAATCATAATAAAAAACACGATGAAATATCAAGACAGAAAATATAAACTGGATATGTAAAGTGGATATCTTTTCATGATATAAATAAAGGAATGTAGAATAGAACAGGGATATATGATGTAACAAAGTAAATATAAAATGTGCCATAAATTATTAGTGCGTTATGTGATCGACTTAGGTCCAGATCAGGCTGTTCCATCTGACCGGCTATGAACAGGGGTACAAAAGAGCAAGATCAGGCCAGCCACCATGGACAGCTATAAACAAGTAGGGTCAGGCTTTACCTGTCGTGAAGCAAGGGGATGGTTATGAACAAGTAACAGGTACGAGTGTGAAGAACAAGTAGGGATTTGATCACACAACTACTAATAACTCCCCATCCCCGAATAGTATAATGGATCCGGACATGTAACATCATGATACGAGACTCAAAAGCAGGGGGCCAACCCACTCCCAAGTCAATGTCTATACAAGTACAGGTAACAAGTCGAGCAATGTACCAATATACCAAGTAATCCAGAAACAACATCTCATGACAGGATCTGACGTATACTAGTCCGTGAAATCATCGTGTCAGGAATCAAGTACGATACTACAACTGAATCGGATATAGTAGATATCAAGACAATGAAAACTATCAGTGAATGTACTCGCCTGTGGTCCTGAACTAATACGATAAATAGATGCTTACAGTAATCACAGACCTAAAGATGAGATACCGTGAGTCAAAACAGGGTTTAATAATGAAAGAAAAGCTAATCAAGTAATGATATGTAAGTCTAAGCCAACCTAGGTCAAACTAGGTCACATCAAGCCAAACTAGATCACACAGAGACACACTAGAACAAACAAGGTCACAGGAAGTCAATCCAAGTCAAACTAGGTCAATCTGGGTTAATGGTTGACTTATAGTAGACTTTTGGTCAACTGGTCAACTCTGGTCAACTCTATGTCAACCCTAGGTCAAACTAGGCAAATGTGGACTAATAGTTGACTTTTGGTCAACTAGTCAACTCTGGTCGAGTCCGGTCAAGTTCTAGTCACTTTTAGGCTAAGTTTGACTTTTGGTTGACTTTTGTTGACGTTTGGTCAAAACGGTTAACCGAGGTCAAAACTAGTCTAAGAGCACTAATTCTGACCATTACCAACCAAGACAACTTAATTCTAATCATATCTTAACACCTTAAACTCATACCTTAGCTTCTAGGTAATACCCTTACCTTAGTAATATATTACCTTAGGTTAGTAGATAACTCACTAACCTAGGCTAATAGATCCTACTAATACTTTAGACTAGTATGTAACCGTCTATCTCAATATCCTACCAATACCTTACCCTTAGACTATAGGTAATTCCCATTACCTTGTCAATACCTTAGACATTACCTTAGCCTACTAATTTACCCTGTAAGATACTGATTTGTATGTTAGGATACCCACTAATCTACATCCTAAGACAACTAACGTAGATACTAGATACTAGTAAGATACCAACCTATATCTTACCCCAAGATACCATATACCTTAGTCCTATTAATATCCTAATACCAATACCTTAGTTGAAAACCCAATACCTTAGTCTAGGTATAAATACCTTAACTACCAAGATACCAATCTTATATATCTAATATCTATCCTAAGCTACTAGCTAACCAATAACTTAGATATCTAACCTTAGTTACCTAGGTAAACCCAATACCTTACCTTGAAATATGGTAAACACATTATCTTAAGGTAAGATAAACCATTACCTTGTTTGGAAATTAATACCTTAACCTCTAATACTAATACCTTAAATATCTAGCCTCTAACTATCCACCCTAAATATTAGATAGTTAATACCTTAGTAGCTAATACCTTAGTATAAAGTAAATCTCCTCTACCTTGTAGGTAAGTCCCCTTTACCTTGTAGGTAAATACATTACCTTAAGGTAATAGGCAAATACCCAAAATATTCTAAGATACCACTATGGTATCTCAAGATATCACTCTATATCCTAACTTATATCTCTAATACAAGATATTAACAAACTCTAACATATAACTCCTAACCATCTATTCTAACTTAGAAATCTAACACAACAAACATCCACTAACTAATATCTAACCATAACATATATGTATATATATCCATCTCTAACTCTAACCAACTAACATATGTCATCTCTAACTAACAATAACATAGACTAACACAACTAACTATCTAACGTATTCAAGATATCACTATCTAACTTCTAAGATACCTCTAACTTCTACATAGATTCTAACATAACCACTAACATATCCATACATACAACATCTATATCCCTCTCTACACCAATACTAACACACACACACAAACACATATACCAAATCCACTCCCTCTCTTCTAACACACCCACACACATCTATATACAAACACAATACCACTCAACCAAAATACAAATCACTCAACAAACCACACTAGGCTCAAGTCAAATAGGATGGCATGATCCTCCCAACTCTCTCACCTTCACAACACACATACTACACTACCATCTATACAACATCAAACACACACTAGCACATATCCTCTATCAATCTCACTTCTCTCCACTAACCACACACATCCTTATCTCATTCAAACACACACACACTGTACTAACATATATTACATAACAATAATATATATATATATATATATATATATATATATATATATATATATATATATATATATATATATATATATATACACACATATATGTACTAAAAAATATATATATATATATATATACATATATGTACTATATCATACATATTTTTGACAACCTATTATACCTACATTCACATGATATCCATACTAGGCTCATAGGTTACACAAAATGTCTATATTGCATAGTCACTCTTCTACTTAAAACAAATACTTTACCAATTGGGCCTTCACTAAATTTTAGGATTAAAGTATGTTGTAGCCCTTCGTATTAGCTTTCCGTAACTTCAAACGGATCACATTTTTGTGTCCGAAAGTTCCCAGAATCGCGAAAACACCGAAACGCGTTCATCTTTCGAACAACTGATAATATATATTTGGCCTTCACTAAATTTACAGAAATTTCTAGAACAAATTTGGCCTATTAATATATATATTTGGAAAGCTAACTTCGATACTCTTCTTCTAAAAAAATTGGAGATTAATCAAAATCTTGAGCTAGGAGTTATGGCATTTCTAAGTTGCTTTGGCTACTAAAAACGTGGATAAAAATTATGACGAATTTGGGTTATTTTGGACAAAAGAAACACATGTAGGCCAAGATACATGGATACCAAATTAGCTATCCAAATAAAACTCATTCTAACTATCATAACTAAGATCAATCCACTCTCTAACCATCCTAAAACTGAAATTAAACCACAAAATAGCCAATTTGCATAAACACAAAGACATGGGGTGTCCTATATTGGAAACTCCACAAGTATGACACCAAACATATTCAAACTTCCTAAAGAGGACTCCAAAGAGCCTCAAATTAAAACCTAATGGTTGTACATGCATGGGGATGGATCTTATGGATTCAAATCAAACTAAAATGCAAGGGAAATTGAAATAAAGAGATGGTTATACCTATAGGAAGTAGGATCCCAATGATACACTCAAAGGACATGGTTCCGACACAAAAGCTCCTCCAAAATGGACACCATTCCTTGCTCCTTGCTCCCAATCCTTGCTAGCACCTCCTCCTTGGTTGAATGAGAAGAAATGATGGAAGATTGGAAGAAGAATGGAGGGATTTGGAGATCAAAATGAAGGAGGAAGCACTCAAGTTTGGGAAGAACAAGTTTAGGAAAAAAGAGGCAAGTGTGAAATGAAAGAGAGGGACACCTCTCCCCCTATAGGTGGCTGGCCATACGTGCCCTAATGGGCCAATGTGAAATGTTCAAGATGCCCCTACAAGTCTCCTTTGGGTCAACTTAAGTCATGACAAGGTTTTTGGTCAAAAAGGTCAAGTTTAAGTCTCTAATTTAACCATTCTAAGCTAGTGGGATTAGTCTAATGACAGTAACTTAATTAGTGGAATTTGCGGGCCATGTCTAACTAATCTTGGGGTCCCGACTATAGTCTAAGATACCCGGGTCACTAACACAAGTCGAAACGAGATAAAAATCGAACCCGACTTAGCAAATCCCATAAGATCAATATTAAAATATAAAAATTCCCAAAATATTAAAATATAAAAAATAACCAAACTCATAATACATCAATTTAAATATTATTAAAATAACAAAAACTTACCAATTAATCAAAATTCTAAATAAATCAAAAGTCACAAAATGACTAAAATACCCTTAGCCTAAAAAGTGGTAATTAGCTAATCTAATCACACGGGTTAGGCCTCCAAGGTCATGGTTAGTCTCTAGGCTAAACAGTTCTAAGGTTACACCAGCAAAATATTAAAATCACAATACACTAATTTAAATAATTTTAAATTAAATAAAATTCAACATAAATTATTATTTAATATTAAACGATAGATTTTTTCAAAAGTTCAAAATTACCCTCATTTTAGAAAAGTAGTGGTTACAAATCTACCCTCCTTAAAAAAAATTTGTCCTCGAAATTAAGAAGGCCATACTCCTTCTAGGTTAAACCCCTGACAACCAAGGTCAAGATAAATATATCTAATAACATGCAAATTGTGGTACTACCGGACGTGATTTCACAGTCTCAAACAGGGTCACCATACTATCTATCACAGTACAAAATATCATGGCAGGTACTAATAAAATCATACATCAAGATGGAAAAGAAGAACAGAAAAGACAGACCTGCTAACCCGTCACCTGCAGCGTCGGTCTCCTCGACCGTTAGCACAAAAGCCCTGCCTCTCAGGTGCTAGGCATGGTTCTATGCCACAGGTAGCCTAGCTCCCGCTATCTACTTCAAGATACTCAAGTAATATCCACACTGATATTCCACTCCATTATACTAGGGCACCATCTATATGGTATCTATTCTGCAATTTGATAATCATACCCGTCTATCCAAAACCGTGTTACCAGAAGACTCGTCACACCAGTAAGTATGGCTGCGATAATCCTAGAGTCCGCAACAAAGGTATATACCTCTAGAATCATGATATTTAAAATTTTTGCATTACCGCTAGCTTGGCTACGAAAACATTAAATTCCTAAAACCCGAGAAATACATCCAAAATCAGACTCTATATCTTTACCACGCCTGCTAATATGGCTGTGGAAGACTCTAGATTGTATAACCGAGGCAAATTAGTCCAAATATTTATCCTGGTAGAAAATTAATGAACACCAAGAATCAAATTCAACCACAAACAAGGAAGAACAGACAGAAACAGTTGGAATCAAATTTTTAGACAGTTTTTCATGAGATTCTAAAGAGTCGTCCCTAGAATCTTCTCAAGAATTCCTAACTGTGATTGAGTATCCTTAGCATATAGCTTATATCTTCTAAACCTATAGCAGGCATATAGCAGCACTCTAAGTTGAGTACCACTACAATATCATACTAATTGCGACTTCTGGCCCGCATAGGCTGCCATAAAAACGTGTCACGACCCGCACCCTGAGGAAGGACACGAGAACGTGGGTACGTCCAGCCTACGCCGCAGAATCGGCAATCGAACGTTGTATAGGTCGTCTATAAATTCTACAACTAGACAAAATATAAGGGTACCTGTCATCTCCGTATGGAGGTATAATATGGCATAACTCAATCACAAGACAAACTAGAATAGATAGCACGAAATGGAAATATGATAGAAGAAAAAACTGTAAAAGAGTTCAAGATCCAACACAAGCTCAGATATATAAACACATCACAGAAACTCAAAATATAATATAAAATACTAAGTATGAAAGTACTAGCTGGATCGCAGTCCAAGTAAGCCTAACTAAGCTATACTAGTCAAGGGGTGCAACATCTAGTGGCTCAGCTGCCAGGTCAAAGCCCTGGCCTAGGTCTCTATCTGCCCTGACCCCATAGTAGGTCGAGCAGTCTGCCTTGGAATCATCTGTAATATCAACGGTATCCTGTCCAGAAAATGAGCAAGTACAAAACACTAACAACAGTTCCATATGAATTGATAAATTCTATAAGAGACAATCATAATGAAAAATAAGACGAAATATCAAGACAACAAATATAAACAGGATATGTAAACTGGATATCTTGTCATGGTATAAATACAGGAATGTAGAATAGAACAGGGATATATGATATAATAAATTAAATAAAAAATATGTCATGAATTATTAGTACGTTATGTGATCGGCTTAGGTCCAGATCAGGCATTTCCATCTGATCGACTATGAACAGGTGTACAAAAGAGCAAGATCAGGCCGGCCACCATGGAAAGTTATTAACAAGTAGGGTCAGGCTTTACCCGTCGTGAGGCAAAGGTATAGCTATAAATAAGTAACAGATACGAGTGTGAAGAACAAGTAGGGATTTGATCACACAACCACTAATAACTCCCCATCCCCGAATAGTATAATGGATCCGGACATGACACATCATGATACGGGACTCAAAAATAAGGGGCCAGCCTACTCCCAAGTCAATGTCTATACAAGTACAGGTAACAAGTCGAGCAATGTACCAATATACCAAGTATTCTATGAACAAAAACTCATGACAGGATTCGAAGTATACTAGTCCGTGAAATCATCGTATCAGGAATCAAGTAAGACACTACAACTAAATCGGATATAGTAGATATCAAGATAATCAAAACTATCAGTGAATGCACTCTCCTGTGGTCCGGAGCTGATACGGTGAACAGATGCGCAGAGTAATCATAGACCTAAAGATTAGATACCATGAGTCAAAACATGGTTAAATAATAAAAGAAAAGCTAATCAAGTCATGATATGCAATTCTAAGCCAACCTAGGTCAAACTAGGTCACATCAAGCCAAACTAGGTCACACAGAGACACACTAGAACAAACAAGGTCACAGAAAGTCAATCCAAGTCAAACTAGGTCAATCTGGGTCAAAGGTTGACTTATAGTTGACTTTTGGTCAACTGGTCAACTCTGGTCAACTCTATGTCAACCCTAGGTCAAACTAGGGAAATTTGACTAATAGTTGACTTTTGGTCAACTGGTCAACTCTGGTCAAGTCCGGTCAAGCTCTAGTCACTTTTAGGCTAAGTTTGACTTTTGGTTGACTTTTTTTGACTTTTGGTCAAAACGGTCAACCGAGGTCAAAACTAGTCTAAGAGCACAAATTCTGACCATTACCAACCAAGACAACTTAATTCTAATCATATCTTAACACCTTAAACTCATACCTTAGCTTCTAGGTAATACCCTTACCTTAGTAATATATTACCTTAGGTTAGCAGATAACTCACTAACCTTGGCTAATAGATCCTACTAATACATTAGACTAGTATCTAACCGTCTATCTCAATATCCTACCAATACCTTACCCTTAGACTATATGTAATCCCCATTACCTTGTCAATACCTTAGATATTACCTTAGCCTACTAATTTACCCTCTAAGATACTGATTTGTATGTTAGGATACCAAGTCATCTACATCCTAAGACAGCAAACGTAGATACTAGATACTAGTAAGATACCAACCTATATCTTACCCCAAGATACCATATACCTTAGCCCTATTAATATCCTAATACCAATATCTTAGTTGAAAACCTAATACCTTAGTCTAGGTATAAATACCTTAACTACCAAGATACCCATCTTAGATATCTAATATCTATCCTCAACTGCTAGCTAACCAATAACTTAGATATCTAACCTTAGTTACCTAGGTAAACCCAATACCTTACCTTGTAAAATGGTAAACACATTATCTTAAGGTAAGATAAACCATTACCTTGGTTGGAAATTAATACCTTAACCTCTAATACTAATACCTTAAATATGTAGCCTCTAACCATCCACCCTAAATATTAGATAGTCAATAACTTAGTAGCTAATACCTTAGTTTTAAGTAAATCCCCTCTACCATGTAGGTAAGTCCCCTTTACCTTGTAGGTAAATACATTACCTTAAGGTAATAGACAAATACCCAAAATGTCCTAAGATACCACTACGGTATCTCAAGATATCACTCTATTTCCTAACTTATATCTCTAATACAAGATACTAACCAACTCTAACATATAACTCCTAACCATCTATTCTAACTTAGAAATCTAACACAACTAATATCTAACCATAACATATATGTATATATATCCATCTCTAACTCTTAGCAACTAACATATGTCATCTCTAACTAACAATAACATAGACTAACACAATTAACTATCTAACTTATACAAGATATCACTATCTAACTTCTAAGATACCTCTAACCTATACATAGATTCTAACATAACCACTAACATACCAACATATCCATACATACAACATCTAAATCCCTCTCTACACCAACACTAACACACACAAACACATATACTAAATCTACCCCCTCTCTTCTAACACACCAACACACATCTATATACAAACACAATACCACTCAACCAAAACACAAATCACTTGACAAACCACACTAGCCTCAAGTCAAATAGGATGGCATGATCCTCCCAACTCTCTCACCTTCACAACACACACACTACACTACCAGCTATACAACATCAAACACACACTAGCACATATCCTCTATCAATCTCACTTCTCTCTACTAACCACACACATCCTTATCTCATTCAAACATACATACTATACTAACATATATTACATAACAATAATATATATATATATATATATATATATATATATATATATGTACTATATCATATATATTTTTGACAACCTATTATACCTACATTCACATGATATCCATACTAGGCTCATAGGTTACACAAAATGCCTACGTCGCATTGTTACTCTTCTATTTAAAACTAATTCTGTAACATTTGGGCCATCACTAAATTGTAGGATTAAAGTATGTTGTAGCCTTCGTATTAGCTTTCCGTAACTTCAAACGGATCACATTTTCGTGTTCGGAAGCTCCCGAAATCGCAAAAACACCAAAATGCATTCATCTTTCGAACAACTGATACTCAAACAGTTTTACAGAAATTTCTAGAACGAATTTGGCCTATTAATATATATCTTTGGAAAGCTAACTTCGCTACGCTTCTTTAAAAAAAATGGGAGATTAATCAGAGTCTTGAGCTAGGAGTTATGGCATTTTCAAGTTGCTCTGACTACTAAAAATGTGGATAAAAATTATGACGAATTTGGGTTATTTTGGACAAAGGAAACACATGTAGGCCAAGATACATGGATACCAACATAGCTATCCAAATAAAAATTATTCTAATTATCCTAACTAAGATCAATCCACTCTCTAACCATCCTAAAACTGAAATTAAACCACAAAATAGCCTATTTGCATAAACACAAACACATTGGGTGTCCTATATTGGAAACTCCACAAGTAGGACACCAAACATATTCAAACTTCCTAAAGAGGACTCCAAAGAGCCTCAAATTAAAATCTAATAGTTGTACATACATGGGGGTGGATCCTATGGATTCAAATCTAACTAAAATGTAAGGGAAATTAAAATAGAGAGATGGTTATACCTATTGGAAGTAGGATCCCAATGATACACTCAAAGGACATGGTTCCGACATGAAAGCTCCTCCAAAATGGACACCATTCCTTGTTCCTTGCTTCCAATCCTTGCTAACACCTCCTCCTTGGTTCAATGAGAAGAAATGATGGAAAATTAGAAAAAGAATGGAGGGATTTGGAGATCAAAATGAAGAGGGAAGCTCTCAAGTTTAGGAAGAACAAGTTTGGAGAAAAAAGAGGCAAGTATGAAATAAAAGAGAGGGACACCTCTTCCCCTATAGGTGGATGGCCATACATTCTCTAATGGGCCTATGTGAAATGTCCAGGATGCCCCTACAAGTCTCCTTTGGGTCAACTTAAGTCATGACAAGGTTTTTGGTCAAAATGGTCAAGTTTAAGTCACTAATTTAACCATTCTAAGCAACTTAGATTAGTCTAATGACACTAACTTAATTAGTGGGGTTTGGGGGCCATGCCTAACTAATCTTGGGGTTCCGACTATAGTCTAAGATACCCGGGTCACTAACACAAGTAGAAACGAGATAAAAATCTAACCCGACTTAACAAATCCCATAAAATCAATATTAAAATATAAAAATTCCCAAAATATTAAAATATAAAATATGACCAAACTCACAATACATCAATTTAAATATTATTAAAATAACAAAAACTTAAAACTTACCAATTAATCAAAATCCTAAATAATTCAAAAGTCACAAAACGACTAAAATACCCTTAGACTAAAAAGTGGTAATTAGCTAATCTAATCACACGGGTTAGGCCTCCAAGGTCATGGTTAATCTCTAGGCTAAACAATTCTAAGGTTACACCCGCAAAATATCAAAATCATAATACACTAATTTAAATAATTTTAAATTTATTAAAATTCACCATAAATAATTATTTAATATTAAACGATAGATTTTTACAAAAGTTCAAAATTACCTTCATTTTAGAAAAGTGGTGGTTACAAATCTACCCGCCTTAAAAAAAATTTGTGCTCGAAATTAAGATGGCCATACTCCTTCTATGTTAAACCCCAAACAATCAAGGTCAAGATAAATATATCTAATAACATGCTAATTGTGGTCCTAACGGTCGTAATTTTACAGTCTCAAACAGGGTCACCATACTATCTATCATAGTACAAAATATCCTGGCAGGTACTAATAAAATCACACATCAAGATGGGAAAGAAGAACAGAAAAGACAGACCTGCTAACCCGTCACCTGCAGCGTCGGTCTCCTCGACCGTTAGCACAAAAGCCCTGCCCCTCAGGTGCTAGGCATGGTTCTATCCCACAGGTAGCCTAGCTCCCTCTATCTACTTCAAGATACTCAAGTAATATCCACACTGATATTCCACTCCATTATACTAGGGCACCATCTATATGGTATCTATTCTGCAATTTGATAATCATACCCGTCTATCCAGAACCATGTTACCAGAATAATCGTCACACCAGTAAGTATGGTTGCGATAATCCTAGAGTCCGCAACAAAGGTATATACCTCTAGAATCATGTATTTAAAAATTTTGCATTACAGCTAGCTTGGCTGCAAAAACCTTAAATTCCTAAAACCCGAGAAATACATCCAAAATCAGACTCTATGTCTTCACCACGCCTGCTAATATGGCTGTGGAAGACTCTAGATTTTATAACCGAGGCAAATTAGTCCAAAGATTTATCCTGGTAGAAAATTAATGAACACAAAGAATCAAATTCAACCACGGACAGTGAAGAACAAACAGAAACAGTTGGAATCAAATTTTGAGATAATTTTTCATGAGATTCTAAAGAGTCGTCCCTGAAATCATCTCAAGAATTTCTAACTGTGATTGAGTATCCTTAGCATATAGCCTATATCTTCTAAACCTATAGCAGGCATATAGCAGCACTCTAAGTCGAGTACCACTACGATATTACACTAATTGCGACTTCTGACCCGCATGGGCCACCATAAAACGTATCACGACCCGCACCCTGAGGAAGGACACGAGAACGTGGGTACGTCCAGCCTACGCCGTAGAATCGGCAATCGAATGTTGTATATATCGTCTATAAATTCTACAACTAGACAAAATATAAGGGTACCGGTCATCTCCGCACGGAGGTATAATATGGCATAACTCAATCACAAGACAAACTAGGATAGATAGCACGAAATAGAAATATGATAGAAGGGAAAACTGTAAAAGAGTTCAAGATCCAACACAAGCTCAGATGTATAAACACATCACAGAAACTCAAAATATAATATAAAATACTAAGTATGAAAGTACTAGCTGGATCGCAGTCCAAGCAAGCCTAACTAAGCTATACTAGTGTCACTACCATATTTCTAGAGTGAAGGTATTTTTGACATTTTTGGGGTAATTTAAATTTATTAGAATTAATTAGAATTTATGGGAATTTTTAGGAATTATTTTGGTATTGTTTGGACTAGATTGATTTGACTAGTTTGGACCTATGTAGACCAACCTAGGAGCTAACCCTGGTTAGTATGGACTTGGTTAGGATATATGACTCTAGTCTAACCTAGCCTAATCTTTGGTTTGGTCATCAGAACCTAATTAGCGATAGAAATTAGAAAGACATAAGTCATGGCTTATGATCTAGAGCCATTAATATAACAACTTAGCCATAGCCTATGTAACTTGGCCCAAAGCCCAAACTACCAAACCCTAATCCCTAGAAAGATATGGCCGGCCACCCTATCCTCATGGGGATCCTCACCATATTTATATCCTCCTAAAATCTAGGGTTGCCTCTTTCTTAGGAAGGCTCAAGTTTAGAAAGGTTAGTTTCTATTATATTTTAATCCCTAGAACTCTTTTCCTCTTCATTTTTCTTTCTAATTCATTCCATTAGATCCTAATCAACCTATTCTTGCTGTCATAAATGTTTTATTTCAGTTTGAGGTGTTTTTGTGGTTTTGGACATCAAGAGGAGAGCCATTGAAAGAGGGGTTTTCTTAAGAAGTTCAAGCTTAGGTAACTCTCTTAATTCTCCATGAAATTTTATTTTGTCTTCATCATAAGGGAGCCCTAGGAGTCCCCTAAGTATCAGTATAGGTTTTGTGTCGGGTATCCTAAGTTTCGTGTCCATTTGGACACGTATCATGACTGTAGTTTAAGTGTTTGACGAAATGCCCCAAAGGGCATTTCGATCTCGTTTGTACAATGTTTTTAAGTAGGAATATTAGTTTTAGTGTTGCTTATGCATTTTTGATCTTCTGTGGTAGTGTTCGTGTCATTTTGAGTCGGATTCGTGGAATGGACACGCGCGTGCACACGCTCGCGCACGCGATACAGTAATCCCCAGCTACACGGGGTCTGTAGCGGACACGACACGGGGTTTCAGGACACGAGATTCAAAGGAAACCTAGGGGCAATGTCTGTCATGACATTCCCCAAGTTTCATTGGGTTTTGTTTCGTGTCGAGAGAGGAATCGATTGTGCACGTGTCATGCACTGTTTGTTCCAGTGTTCAATATATGTGTGTTCTTGTGTAACTGTTTTAAATGCTTTAAATCCTGTTTAAATTGATTAGATAGATCCAATTTGTGTTGATTATCTTTGCTAAATACTAGTTTCATGTTTAAGTCGGTTTTAGGTGGAGTTTTGGATTTCGAATGAATGAGAAATCACTCATTCTTCACTGAAGCAAATTCTCACCGATACTGTTTTTTCCAGTTTTCCTAATACCTGTATTCCTTGGTTGATTATGTGTTCTTAACTATGATGATTCCCACATATTACATTTCCTATTTACTAAGCTTTTACAAATGATTATAGGCTTTGATTATGAGAATATGATTTTGGCTAATGGTTGGACTGGGTTCATATTCCTGATACTGTAGGAGTATCAGTGCTATGCTTCACTGTTCCTGTAGAATTCATAAATGAATCTAGCATATAGGATATCATGTAAAGTTATGTATTAGGTTCCTGTGAGAATATCAACTAGGTTATTTGTTAATGATAACTTCGAAATCCTTAGTGCCCAGTTGACTGTTTTCTGATTGATTAGGATTTTGAATGTGTAGAAGTATTTATACAATGTTAGCAATGGTCACAGGAATCAGTTTCCTACTCCTATGCTTATGATAACCTGAGATGACTAACCAATAAAGTCTGATAAGATGTAGGAGCAACATAAACTGATTTCCTTTTTCCTTTTCTGAATTTGTTTTATTCCTTGTTCACTATCTCAGATTTCACTGTCAATTTCCTGCCATGTTAGGATAATTGAATGTTGGACTGTTTTAATGGATGCTTAGATAACTAACTGAGATTTGAAGTTGGTTTAAACCAGTTATGGACTGATCCTTGGGGTTTAATATAAATCTATGATTTTGGTTTTGATGTGTATTTGATACACAGTTCATTAAAACAGAGTTGAATTGATATGCCATGCCACTGTTTTGCACTGATTCATTCTTTTACATTGTTCTTCCTTATAATTGTCAACACTTTGATCTCAATGTTCCTATGTTCAAACCTGGAAATTGTATAAGTTCAATTACTGAATTGGTGTTCTATTTTGGCCTTGAGTTCAAATTGCTAACTAATGTTGAATCATTAAACTGAGATTAGGTTAGGGGACTGTTTTAATAGACATGTATACATGAGTATTATTTTGAACTGTTTAGATTTAATACTTGTTATCTGAGATTAATCTCTGATTAATCATAATCTGGACTGTTAAATCTGAGATGTTAGGGACTGTTTTGCCACTGTTTTTATCCTATCACTATTGCTCACTGCTCACACTCATGTATCCTACCATACACACATATGACACATACCCTCCTATCTAAACCATGTCAATTCCTCTTACATTACACACACAGTCCTTCCCTCTCTCTTTCCTGTACACACATGTATGACACATCACACAAGTCTTTTGTCTCTCTCTTTCTAAATGCATTATGAATTGTGGCTAAATAGTCTATGGTATATTGAGTGTGATAGTGTATATTGGCTTGATATAGTTGGGTACTTGATATGGGTCTAGTTAGCTAGTACAGCCTTGTCTAGACCATAGTGACCTAGTATAGACTAATATGGACTAGTATAGACTAGTTTGACCTAGTCTAGACTTGGTTGACCTAGTTTGACTTCTAGGGTTGACCAGAGTTGACCAAGAGTTGACTTTGGCCTAGATTGACCTAGAATCATGTAAAAAGCATAGTAGGGCTTCATTTTACTATTTTGGACTTATTGTGACTAGTGCTGTTCTGATTAGGAGCCAGACACCACTCCTCGGACAGTACCCTTCATATTGGACACTCAGATACAGGCGAGTACATTCTCTGATCATTTCATATCCTGCTTAGAACTATTTTCTGCAGTAGATTACTTTACTTGTACTGTCACGTCGGTCACACGGATTGGTACTATATGGATCCCTTCTTGAGATGTTATCCTTAGGGAGCATCGGGTACTCTATGTTCTGTGCGTTTCACTTACATAGCGTATCACTATGCTTCGTTGATTCTTCGATCACTTGTGACATATACTCTTATGATCACAGAATCTTCCTGGAATCCTTATCCCATTTATGGGTCTACTATGTATCATCCTTCGGGGGCTTATCACCTTTCGGAGGCTTACCACCCTTCGGGGGCTTATCACCCTTCGGGGCTATTACATAGTATCATAACATAACCTGGTTGGATCCTTGTGTACTGATTGGGGGTACGGGGGAGTAGAAATAGACATGTGAATACTATCCAAGTAGTATAGTATCTGAATCTCTTCCATAGTGTAGCATCAGAATCTCCTATGCCATTTACATGTCTATATTGTACTCTGACTCACTAGTCACATGTTAGTTCTCTTTTAATAGTAGATATTTCTATTATAGCTTTCTCTCTCTGTTTACATACTGTACTTCTTTCAGTACTTGTATCTTACTTTTCTGCATGATTATATCTTCTAACCTGCTATGAACTGTTGAGAAGTACTGTACTCGCTCCTGTCCTGACTGGACCTGTTGAAAATATTACAGAGGACGAGGAGGAGGCTTGCCTGGATACCTACTACAGGGCAGCCTTAGATGACACCTGCGAGCTGGACCCTCAGAAGGACCCAGCTCTAGCTGAGGATATCACCCCGATTGCCTAGACTAGATTAGTTAGGCTTATCTATCTTTTATGTAGTCATGGGACATGTTTAGCTAGACAATTTTTTGGAGTTCAGAGTTGTATATATTCTTTTATTCTGTATCTGAGATCATGTACTTCTAGATATTACTGGGATTATCGTAGACTACTTTTCATCTATTTATTTCCTTGAGTTCTATTTCATATCGTGCTATCTCTTTCTTAGTTGTGATTGAGTTATTACTGCTATGTCACCCCCATTCGGGGAGTATAAACTGTTTAGATATATATTGCTAGTTGATTGTTGACCTAGGACAGCGTTTACCGCCGACACTGCGGCGTAGGCTGGGCGTTGTTACGTTCTCGTACCCTCACAGTGGGTGCGGGTCGTGACAACTAGTCAAGGAGTGCAACATCTTGTGGCTCAGCTGCCAGGTCAAAGCCTTGACCTAGGTCTCCATCTGCCCCGACCCCATAGTAGGTCGAACAGTCTGCCTCGGAATCATCTGTAATATCAACGGTATCCTGTCAGGAAAATGGGCAAGTACAAAACACTAACAGCAGTTCCATATGAATTAACAAATTCTATAAG
Organism: Iris pallida; assembly: GCA_029216955.1. Taxonomy (NCBI): domain Eukaryota; kingdom Viridiplantae; phylum Streptophyta; class Magnoliopsida; order Asparagales; family Iridaceae; genus Iris; species Iris pallida. Next base: position 29,399,461 of record JANAVB010031617.1, read on the forward strand.
AGACAATTATAATAAAAAATAAGATAAAATATCAAGACAGCAAATATAAACAGGATATGTAAACTGGATATCTTGTCATGGTATAAATACAGGAATGTAGAATAGAACAGGGATATATGATGTAATAAAGTAAATATAAAATATGCCATGAATTATTAGTGCGTTATGTGATCGGCTTAGGTCCAGATCAGGCTGTTCTATCTGACCGACTATGAACAGGTGTACAAAAGAGCAAGATCAAGCCGGCCACCATGGAAAGTTATGAACAAGTAGGGTCAGGCTTTACCCATCGTAAGGTGAGGGTATAGCTATGAATAAGTAACAGGTACGAGTGTGAAGAACAGGTAGGTATTTGATCACACAACCACTAATAACTCTCCATCTCCGAATAGTATAATGGATCCGGACATGACACGTCATGATACGGGACTCAAAAGCAATGGGCCAGCCCACTCCCAAGTCAATGTCTATACAAGTACAAGTAACAAGTCGAGCAATATACCAATATACTAAGTAATCCAGGAACAATAACTCATGACAGGATTCGACGTATACTAGTCCGTGAAATCATCGTGTCAGGATTCAAGTAAGACACTACAACTGAATCGAATATAGTTGATATCAAGACAATGAAAACTATCAATGAATGCACTTGCCTGTGGTCCAGAGCTGATACGGTGAACAGATGCTCAGAGTAATCACAGACCTAAAGATTAGATACCATTAGTCAAAACATGGTTTAATAATAAAAAGAATGCTAATCAAGTCATGATATGCAAGTCTAAGCAAACCTAGGTCAAACTATGTCACATCAAGCCAAACTAGGTCACACAGAGACACCCTAGAACAAACAAGGTCACAGAAAGTCAATCCAAGTCAAACTAGGTCAATCTGGGTCAAAGATTGACTTATAGTTGACTTTTGGTCAACTGGTCAACTCTAGGTCAAACTAGGCATATATATATATATATATATATATATATATATATATATATATATATATATATATATATATATATATATATATATATAGTTGAAAATATATATATAGTTGACTATATATATATATATAGTTGAAAAAAAATATATATATATATATATATATATAGTTGAAAATATATATATAGTTGACTAACAGTTAAATTTTGGTCAACTGGTCAACTCTGGTCGAGTCCGGTCAAGTTCTAGTCACTTTTAGGCTATGCTTGACTTTTAGTTGACTTTTGTTGACTTTTGGTCAAAACGGCCAACCGAGGTCAAAACTAGTCTAAGAGCACTAATTCTGACCATTACCAACCAAGACAACTTAATTCTAACCATATCTTAACACCTTAAACTCATACCTTAGCTTCTAGGTAATACCCTTACCTTAGTAATATATTACCTTATGTTAGTAGATAACTCACTAACCTAGGCTAATAGATTCTACTAATACTTTATACTAATATCTAACCGTTGTAGAAGCATGGAAAATACTAAAGAAATTGACTAATGCGGCCAAGAAAGACCCATGCGGCTCAGAAAACGCATGCGACTCAGGGAGTCATGCGGCATAAGGAGCTATGCGGCCGGAGGCATTCCATGCGGCTCAGAAGACACGTGACGTGACAGTGCTCCCCTCCGATCCATGCTACATTAATTGCTTTAACGGCTGACCCCTCTGAAAAGTTGACAGACCTGACACCAAAGCAGGTAATTATGACTCTGTCATGATGATGAATCTCTAGGGAAGAGAAAGAAATCTCTGACACGATCCCCCGAGAACAACAAAATGCCACGTGGCCCTGCCACGTGGGTGTGCTTATGCAGCTCGAAAGGAAGACTTCCCATGCGGTTCAGAGTGAAGCTGTCCCATGCGGCTCAAGTGGAATCATCCCTATGCGGCTCAAGAAGATCATGCCCATGCGGCTCAAGCAGACACACCATTATGCGGTTCATGCGGCTCATCATATGGTTCAGAAGTCTGAAGGAGGGGGCCACTGCCCAGACAGCCCTGACACGTGTCCCAAGTCTTATGCGGCCCAAAATTCATGCGGCCCAAATCTCATGCGGCCCAATCTGCATGCGGTTCCAGTCTCACCATTGGCTCTCAGGACATGTGTCCTCAGCCGATCAATCTCCCAGATTTATGGCAATCCAAGATCGGGTCGAATCCCAATGATCTGGGGCACGTGGCAGGAGAATAAATTTGATTTATTCGCAGATATGAGAGAATCATTATAAGGAAGATTTATGCCAATCAGCATTAATTGCTAATGGGGATTTGGTGTAATCTACCCTTAATGGTTCTGATTCGTCAGAATCAGAAAGGAACGGCCTGGATTGATCAATCCCCAGGCCGCCGCCATCTCCAAGAGCTAATCATTGGCAACCCTAGCGATCACATCCTACTATTATAAATAGCAAGGTGCCATTCCCTTGTGAGAGATAGAGAGATATACAACAAAAAGAAGCCAGAGAAGAATATGTACACACAGAGAGACTCCCCCCATAGTCAGAGAGAGAATATACACAGAGAGAGAAGCCAGGAGAGCAATCAGAGAGAGTGCAAGAAGGCATTTCTTCGTCAACGACCAAGCAGATCTTCCCCGAGTCAAGGCTGCGTACCGATCGTCCAAGGAGTAAGGCAGAGCGGCCGTCGCTTTCCCGAGCCTCTATCGTTACCCCCCAGAATCTAAAATAAACAATCGTACTTAGACTGCTGTACCTAGGTTTTCGTCCCTAGGCTTTCTTTGTACGAGCGAGTTTGTATTATGAGTCTAAGTTCAGTCCTCCGATAATTATTCTGTACTTTTATAATCAATGGCAAACACGATGGCGACTCTGCTGGGGACTAACTTCTCCACGGCTGAGGAGTTGGTGACGCAATCGGACGCAGCCAAACTTGGCTCTACACAACAGAAGATGGTCGTACGCTTCGACCAACAGGCATACGAAGAGATGCTCTCTGAAGGTAGCACTGGCCCGGTCCAGAAGCGCACCCGCACCATAAAGGCTCGCAAAGAGTGGAGGCCAAAATCATTTGCTCCCCCGCAAGCCCTTGATGGGGTGCACTCTATTGCTCAAGATGGCGAGAAAGACTGCCCTGCGGCCCCACTTCAGACCTTAGACAACTCTGCTGTCCCCAAGTCCGGCAGAAGAAAACACTATGATGCTGGACTTGCAGGGGCAAAGAGGAACTCTACGCGATCCGAGCCGCAGAAGAGTATTAACCGCAGGGAGAAAACCCATGCGGCTACAACAGCCGACCGCATAAAGAAAACTCATGCGGCCACATCTGTCAACCGCATAACTTATGCGGCTACAGTTGCCAACAGCACGGATGAGACTCATGCGGCTATTAAAGTCAATCACTTGCAGAAAACCCATGCGGCCACAGATGCCAACCGCATGCGGTCAGCCTGCACGGTCGTGACTCCTAACCGCATAAAGACTCATCCTACAACAAAAGATAGCCGTATGCAGACAGCCTGCACGGTACCCAATGCTAGCCGCATAGCATCCGTCCCACGCTTCTCTCGATTAGTCTTCGACCGGCTCTCATGCGGTCCTGACTCTGATCATTCTCTGGATGATAATCCAGACTCTGTGGTATTCGACTTAGACTCCTCCTATTACGCACCCACAAGTGCTAAAAGGAGGAAGTCTAGGGCAGCGCGGGCTCATCAAGTCCAGATGACTGCCCCAACCTCTGACTATCGGGACGTCCCGCTGATTATCACGCGGGCCTCTGGTGGGAAGTTGTATAAAACCACTCAAGTCCAGTCCCCGGCGGCAAACAGACAAAGTAGTTCCTCTGACCTGCGTGAGGTTATCCTCCACAAACGCAATGAAAGAGAAGGAGCTTCGGGGTGTAAAGAGCCCTCACACGGACATCAATGCACCCAGATCATCGTCAACTGCTGTTGCAGCAACGCGGCGGTGACGGAAGACCGGCCATCCGTCTTCCAAAGATTACATCACCCGAGCTCAGAAGACGAGGCACCTCCTGTTGTCTCCTGCAAGTCCGTGCAGAAAGTTCTCGCCAAGGGAAGAGGGAAGAAAACGAGCATCTCCAGCCCAAAGGTGTCAACTACTGCAGCTAAGAAACCGTCGTCTAAAGGGTTATCCACCACTGGAGTATTTCAACACACCCGTTCGAAGACGAAAACTGCTGCAGTAGGAAGTTCGTCGTCTACAACATTGGGGGTCGTCGGAACTGGGGGTAGCACTCCTCCAAACATCCACGACAATCCGACATTCCAGGAATACGGATTGGAGGAAGCAAATCCTCCGACGGATACAACAGATACCGACGTCCCCAAGGACATCCTAGACGAAGCAAGCTCCGAAGCCGGGGGTAGTGTTCCTTCCGAGTTTGAACCTGAAGAGAACATCCCCACATATCCTGTTGATTTCTCGATGCACGGGTATGACTCGGAGAGTACATCCTCCACCACTCCTTTCGTCACTCCTTATGTGAAGACGGTGTTCATGACAGACAGCAATCAAGGCGGTTCCGGTGATCGCCAGTGCATCGACACTTTGGAGGCCATATTATACGCCTTGGTCAAGTCTGTAGACGAGATCAAAGCGGCGCTTCCTAATCTGCAGGGGGTGACACCTGGCCAGACAAGCACGGGTCCTGCAATCAACGTAGATTCAAATTCAGCGGCACCGAACCCGGGCAACAATTCTCCCGAGATAACGGCCCCTACCGCGACAGATGAGGCCCGAGAAGTAACAAGAGAGGTTCAGGAGCTCCGAGCAATGTTCCATGCCCGAGAAAACTCTCAAGACCTCAGGATACGGCAACCATATCCTGCTGAATGGAGGGATGTTCCCTTTCCACCAAGATATAAGCCGTTCAATATCAACCCATATGATGGCAAGACTTCAGCAAGTCGGTACATCACTTACTTTGAGGTCACTACCGACCATCTGCCCCATGATGACGCTATCCTAATACGGTTATTCATTGGGGCATTGGAAGGAGTCGCCTTCGATTGGTACCGCAACCTGTCGGACAATTGCATCCATTCCTTCGCTGGCTTCAAACGCCTGTTCTTGGAGAGGTTCTATGAGGTAGGACAGGACGTCATGATGTCTACCCTCATGGACGTCATTCAAAGAGAGAAAGAGCTGACGAGGAATTACATTGAGCGGTTTCGTCAAACCGTAATGAAGTTACCATCTGGCAACCCGGACTCTTCCTTGATCGAAATTTGCCAAAAGAGACTACTCCCAACAATCAGTCTCTGGATGGACGAGAGTCAATTCAAGGACTGGAAGGCTTTTATCATTAGTGCTACAAGTGCCGAAGAACGATTAAAGAAGGCTCGCCAACTGGGATTACATATCTCCGAGGGAGAGAACAAGGGCAAGCGTCCCAGCACCACCAACGACAATGGGGGTAGCCCCTCCAACAACCGGGACAACAGAGACAAGCAGGCTATGGTGGCCGATACAGCCCAGAAGCCTGAGTCGCAACCTGCGGACAAACAATGGCCTCAAATCACTTACTCTTTTGAAAACGGTCACGTCAAGCCTATCTTGGACATGCTCATACAAGGAGATAGGATTCAGCTTCCTCCACCAAGACGGGAGCCTCGGCCGGCTGATCTGGAGAACCTAAAGTTCTGCCATTACCACCGCTACGTCCACCATGCTACGCACGACTGCTACCAACTGAAACGATATATCCAAAACCTCATCGATTCGAATGCTCTGGCCATCGACTTCGAGGAGGTAATCGCGACAGCCAACATGGTGTCCGTACAATTGGGCAGCTTCCCTCCAATAGAGACCCAGGACGGGGTTATACCCATCCCTCTGGCAACGATGGAGATTGCTAATCTCCCGCCTGCTCAAGCTGCTGGTCTAGTACCCCTCACCACATCACGAGGGAAAATCATGTGGGTCCATCCGGACCTAGTCCATGAGGTAACTCAGTCCACTCCATCTTCTAAAAAGAAAAGTGGAAAAGTCAGATCCTACCGTACCACCTCAGCAGATGAAGAGGAAGTCACGGTCGTTGTTACTCGATCCGGAGCACAATCTCAACCTGTGGCTGAAAACTCGACTGATGATCATCCGCCCACTACCACGGATGCTCCGGGATCGGCTCAGCCTTCGACGACCGACAAGCCTAGGCCGAAGGAGACTCGCTTCGACAAATCCCTCCGAAAGGAAACATCTCAGGGGCTGGAGAGGCCCTACAACTTCGACATCTTGGCGCAATTGGCCAATACACCGGCCAAATTGTCCTTATATGAACTCCTGAGGCTCTCGAAGGATGTCCGCACAACTTTGAGCGATGCACTTCAAAATGCCGACGCGTACCTGGCTCAGGTCAACCTCACGGGAGAAAATCAGCCCGCGAACCTCCAAGACAATGCCTGTACGGGAGCAATGCGCAACATCGTCTTCACTCCACAAGACATGCTCATCAAGACTAATCTACACGATCGCCCATTATACTACACAGGCTACATCGGCGACATAAAGGTGGACCGGATGCACATTGACCCTGGGTCTTCCATAAACATTATTCCAAAAGGACTACTGCATCATCTTCGCATCCCGATGCATCGCCTGACCCCTACAAATACCGCCATCAGCGGGTTCAATTCGGGCAGGAGCTACCCAATCGGGAAGATCCGTCTGAAATATCAGATTGGCGATCTCCAATCAGAAGTCACTTGCTACGTCATAGATGCCGACACTTCATACAACATCCTTTTGGGGCGCCCTTTGATACACGATTACATGATCGTGCTTTCCATGCTACACCAATGCTTCAAATATGTCGACAAGCACGGCTTCGTGAGGACAGAATTTGCTGACATCGATCCCTTCAAAGGGGTCGAATCTTATTACTCGAACTCCTGCCTATACGAAAAGTCGAAGAGGCACCTTGAAGGAGGAAATAAACAAACCGATGTTGAAGCAACCACGGGATCAGAAGAACCTCTGACAATCCACCTCCAGGCTCACAAACCAGGCAATTTCGTACCCCTTACGGCCACGCTGCGTAAGGACGCGATCAGCCTCTCGGCACAGAAAGAGCAGTTGAGAATCCGGCTGCCAAGGTCCGGCCAGGTACCGAGACCAACGACAGGGCCACTTACCATCAGATTGTCGAGAGTCGGTCAATCCCAAACAGAGAAGCTCAATCCCTCCGATAGACCTCTGACGATACGCCTGCCTAAGAAAGGTCGTCACCCCGATGCGAGGTCTGACACTTCAAGCGAACCAGCCACCCCTCGCTCCACATCAAGTGCCAGACTGGAGGTTGCTAGTCTACCGACAACCCCACGCTCCGCTCCGTCAGTTGAACCTCTGAAGATCAAGCTGACTAGGACGCCCTCTCAATCTTCATTCACACAGGGGGTAGCCGAAGAGGAACCAGAGCTAGCCAAGTATGTGGCTGCCCACACTGACGCTCCCTCCGCAGATGATGTAATCCCTCTAGAAAAAATACCTTACTTCATCAATAAAGGGTTATCTTTGAACTACATCGAGCTCAATAAGCTATGTACAATGTATGCTATGGAACACGGTATAGGCACTCACCTACATACATGGGTGACAAATGTGTACACCGCTATCCAACTTACTCCAGTAGAAGACGCTTACCGAATAATCGAGGGAGGGGACCACCCGATCATCTTCGGCCGGACGAACAACCCGCATCCCCTCGCCATAGAAGAAGTCGACTTCGGGTCAGATGCTGGAAGACTGCCTCTGTATCTCTATAGCCCTCAATCTAAATATCTCATGCAGAAACAGGGGTATGATATAGAGACAACGCCAGGACTGAACTACGGCACTGGACGACGATTACCTTTGAAGACGCCAGCCCCGGCGGACAAACCACGGAACTACTATAACAAAACCCGATACGGTTTAGGGTATGTAACGCCTACTACGACCCCTGAAAGTTCAGATGAAGAATGCGACTGGCAGTCACATTCAACCGGATTATCGACTTCCGACTCAGATACCAGCATCGGAGATGTGTTCAGACAAGTCATGTCAGTCAGCATGGCATTCACCGACGCTTACGAGGAAGACGAAGACATCCCCGAAATCCTTGAGCTAGAGCCATGGGCCCAGCAATTAGACGCACAATGGAAAAAGTGGTTCGAACTAACAGAACCTCCTACTGAAGATGAAGTCATACAAGTGGATCTCGGCAGCAAATCTTCTCCAAAACCGATCTTTATCAGTAAAAGCCTAACTGACGAAGAACGAGAGTCGCTGTTAGAACTTGTCAGAGAATACATTGATGTGTTCGCCTGGAGCTATGAAGACATGCCGGGGTTAAATCCTGACATCGCTCTCCACAAACTCAATATACGGCCAGATGCAAAGCCAGTCAAGCAGCAACAACGACGCTTCCTCCCAGGCGTCATAGACGCGATCGAAGCCGAAGTCAACAAGCTAATAGCCAGCGGCTTCATTCGTGAAGAGCAACATCCTGATTGGGTCGCCAATATAGTACCCGTCCTCAAGAAGAATGGGAAGATTCGAATTTGCATCGACTTCCGCAACCTGAACGAGGCATGCCCCAAAGATGAATTTCCCCTTCCTATCACAGACATCATGATCGACAATACATGCGGCTTTGAACGTATGTCATTCATGGATGGATTTTCGGGGTACAATCAAATCAAGATGTCTCCCGACGACGAAAAGCACACTTCATTCCGAACCCCGATTGGCACATACTGCTACACAGTCATGCCATTCGGTCTAAAGAATGCTGGCGCTACATATCAGCGAGCCATGAGTATCATTTTCAGAGAACATTTGTGCAAGACAGTGGAATGCTATGTCGACGACATCGCCGTCAAGAGTTACCGTAAGGAGGATCATCTGCAAGACTTGAGAACGGTGTTCAACTTAATGCGAGCCCACTATCTGAAGATGAACCCTACAAAATCGTTCTTGGGCGTATCCAACGGGAAGTTCTTGGGCTTCATCATCACTGCACGGGGTATCCATGTAGACCCCGAGAAAACGAGGGCAATCATGGAGATGGGTCCCCCGAGAAATCTCCGTGAACTTAGAGGCCTCCAAGGGAGGCTAGCTTATATCAGGAGGTTCATTTCCAACCTCTCCGGGCGATGCCGACCGTTCACCCACCTCATGAAGAAGGGAGTCTCATTCGTATGGGACGAGGAATACCAGCGCGCTTTCGATGACATCAAAGAATATTTATCAAATCCTCCAGTCCTGGTGGGCCCGGTCCCTGGAAAACCATTCCTGCTCTATGTACGAGCAATGGAAAACTCCCTCGGTGCCCTGCTGGCACAAAACAACGATGCAGGCCACGAGCAGGCCATTTACTATCTCAGCCGAATGATGGTCGGGCCCGAACACCGATACACCGCTGTGGAGAAAGAATGCCTCGCCATGGTATTCGCCATTCAAAAGACGCGGCACTATGTCACGGGGCAAACCATATATGTGATCTCACGAATCAACCCTCTCAGGGTCCTCATGACCAAACCAGGAGCACTCAGCTCCCGCCTCGCTACATGGGCGATATTGCTGTCCCCCTATCATATGATCTTCGTCCCGCAGAAGGCTGTCAAAGGTCAAGCCCTGGCAGACTTTTTGGCGGCCCATCCGGGATCGGAATCATCCAGAATATACGAAGAAATCCCAGATGAGGTCGTCGATTCAAATACAACCACCCACGATAACATATGGCGGATGTTCTTCGATGGCGCTTCAAGAACCGGACCCAAGGGAAACATCGTCGTCGGAGTCGGAGTAGTATTGGTCTCTCCTACCGGGCTAGTGATCAATCGCGCCTACTCTCTCACGGAACCCTGCTCTAACAATGTGGCCGAGTACAACGCTTTGGTCATTGGCCTCCAACTCGCAAGAGAACTGGGGGTAGAATACCTTGAAGCATACGGCGATTCGCAATTAATCGTCAACCAGATTCGGGGGACGTACGAAGTCCACCATGAAGACATGATCCCCTACCACCAAATAGCGATCAACATTATCTCATCATTCGAGGGATTCTTCATCGAACACGTATCCAGACTCCAAAATATCGAAGCTGATGCCCTAGCAGGCCTGGCTGCTTCCCAAGCAGTGCCAAACCACTCTCATCATTCGGTCGATATAATCGGCCATGAGCTGGTCTGCCCCAAGAACAACGTTCAAGCCATGGCGAGTTATTCTGCTCAGATGATCGACGAAGCGCCAGACTGGAGACAACCATTCATAGACTTCGTGGTCTACGACATCCTGCCCGAGAACCCGAAGGAGGCTACTTCTATCAGACGGCGTTCTCTCAGATTCTTTTATGATACAGAGACGAAAATGTTGTATCGCCGCTCCTACGACGGATTACTACTTCGGTGCTTGTCGAACGCAGAAGCTAAAGAAGCCGTACGAAAGGCTCATGATGGTGTCTGCGGGGCCCATCAGCCTGGCCCTAAGCTGTAAGATCGCCTTCGCCGGATGGGCTACTACTGGCCCACGATGGTGGCTGATGCAATAGATTATGCCCAAAAATGCAAGGCCTGCCAAGTCCACGCGGACTTCATTCACCAACCATAAGAATTTCTACATCCGACAGTGGCGTCCTGGCCATTCGAAGCATGGGGAATGGATATCATTGGTCCAATCACCCCACCTTCCTCCCGAGGACATCGCTTCATACTTGCGATCACTGATTACTTCTCAAAGTGGGCAGAAGCTGTCCCACTCGCCGAAGTCAAGACTTCGAACGTAATCAACTTCCTGAAGCACCACGTCATCTACCGCTTTGGACTGCCCCGAAGGATCATCCATGATAATGGTCCGCAGTTTATAAGCCACGTATTCTACCGATTCTGCGACAAACACCGCATTCAGAATGTCGCTTCGACACCATACAACCCGGCAGCAAACGGGTTAGCAGAGGCATTCAACAAAACAATCATCAAACTCCTCAAGAAATTTGTCTCCTCCAACAAACGCGACTGGAACGAGAAGCTCGGCGAGTGCTTATGGGCTTATCGCACCATGGTTCGAACAGCAACCGGGAATACACCATTCTCCCTGGTGTACGGGAGTGAGGCAGTTCTCCCATTAGAGACTCAGATTCCCTCACTCCGAGTCGCCCTCACTTATCAATTGACAACGGATGATAACTACCGACGTCGACTACAAGAGTTAGAGACCTTAGATGAAAAATGCCTCCTAGCTCAGCAAAGGATCGAATTATACCAAGCACGCATCTCAGGAGCCTTCAACAAAAAGGTCAAAGTCAGAACATTCCAAGTGGGCGATCTTGTTTTGGCAGTCAGGAGGCCAATGGTCAAGACTCACAAGACCACCGACAAGTTCCAGCCAAAATGGGAAGGCCCATTTATCATCGAGGCCGTGTTCTCCAATGGTGCTTACCGCCTCGCCAAGCAGAACGGAGACTTGCTCATGTTGCCCATCAACGGCAAGTTCCTGAAGAAATACTATATTTAAACAATATTTTCCAGAGTTTCGAGTTATGTGCCCGCTGGTACCACTGAACTCAACCCCCTAATTTTCCAACTTATCGAGTCACGTACCCTCTTGTACCGCTGAACTCATATCCCAAATTCCCAAGTCATGTACCTGCTGGTACCTCTGAACTTACACTTTGATTCCAACATTCACAGATTTTCGAGTCACGTTCCCGCGTGTACCGCTGAACTCATGCCCTTCTTCCATAAACATATCCCAAATTCCTAAGTCATGTACCTGCTGGTACCTCTGAACTTACACTTTGATTCCAATATTCATGGATTGTCGAGTTATGTGCCCATCGGTACCCCTAAACTTACATCCCGGTCACTCTTTTGAAAGAAAGTCATGTATAATCATACCGCTGAACTTTCTTCCTATAAGAGATCCTCCCTCATGATCTAATACCTGCACTCCCAGTGCACAACAAAGGTAACGGATCCACAAATTTCCAAGACGACCATGTCCTCATCACCTCTGAGTCGTCCCATTTCCGCCAAAAACAAATCACCCCTACATAGAACTTCCATGTCCTTATTACCTCTGAGTTGTTCTATGTACCCCCCTGTCAAAGAGACCCTCATGCTCACCATGTCCTCAGCACCTCTGAGTCAGTATGATTGGTTCCTTTCTTTTAAACTTATTGTCCGTATCCAAAACCAGGGTATGTTAGGGACAATGGGTCCACGCAAAATGACCCGATAAAAGGATTATTACAAAGCAAAAGAGTGAAGCAAATATATATTCCATTCAGTCAGAAATCAGTTACATCTACACGGTTACAGGAAAGTTCTTCATTACAGATAAGACACCTCAAACCCTTAGTTACAAAAATACGTATACAACTCCTTCAACCATATTACGTATGAAGGGTGCAACTGAGGAAGATCCTCGTCCAGAATGGAAGAATCAGGATTCCCAGTGGTGTCACCCTCAGCAGTCTCGACAGTGGGGAGGACGTCGTCCCTCTCAGGCTCCGATTCTTCTTTCATTGTCTCCTTCTTAACAGAGGAAGGCCCCTGATTGACGCCAGGGAGCGACGGATCCTCTACCACTGCAATATCGGCACTCGGTGGAGACACTATAAGAACCAAAAGATGGAAAAAAGTGATGAGAAATGATGAAAATAGTCAGAAGATATTCAGAAGTGATCATGCGGCTCGTTTAAAGACAACTCTTATGCGGCTTGGGCATGGAATATATTCCATGCGGCTTATAGGATGTGTATGCGGACCACGTAACCTAAAAAGCTCGCATCAAAATGATGATGCACGAAGCAATGCAGCAGAGCAGCATCTTTTAGGGTTTCAGAGCACTCAATCTTTCGTACAGTCCTTACCTTCGACGACAACATGAACATCAAGACGAACGGGGGGTGCGGCAATTGAAGACAAAGCCGACTTCCTGCTCCTAGCCACAACCTTCTTCACTGCCTTGGAAGCCCTAGGTGCCATCGTGGTTTGTCAGTTGGAAGAAGAAAGCAAGACAGGAATCTTAATCAGAAAGAGTCTAAGAGAGAAATCCTTCTAAATACCCTTCCATTTATAGAGAAAGGAGGACCAAGACCGACGCTTCGTACAAAGTAGTCGACTCTTCGGCTATCGATACTGACTAGTTAATTAGAGGTGAGAAACTCCTAGGATCCTGCCCCAAAAAGGTTTGCATGCATGACATAATGGCGTGGCGAGAAGCTAGGCGGCTGAACAATCTATGCGGCCAAGATCTCTATGCGATCAGGGTTTCATACGCGGTTAGAAGAGCACGGCCATGCTTCTTATTCAAAGTATTTCAATTTTACAAATTGAAAACTTTGAAGGGGGTCCTGTAGAAGCATGGAAAATACTAAAGAAATTGACTCATGCTGCTAAGAAAGACCCATGCGGCTCAAAAAATGCATGCGGCTCAGGGAGTCATGCGGCATAAGGAGCTATGTGGCCGGAGGCATTCCATGCGGCTCAGAAGACACGTGACGTGACAGTGCTCCCCTCCGATCCATGCTGCATTAATTGCTTTGACGGCTGACCCCTCTAAAAGTTGACAGACCTGACACCAAAGCAGGTAATTATGACTCTGTCATGATGATGAATCTCTAGGAAAGAGAAAGAAATCTCTGACACGATCCCCCGAGAACAACAAAATGCCACGTGGCCCTGCCACGTGGGTGTGCTTATGCGGCTCGAAGGGAAGACTTCCCATGCGGTTCAGAGTGAAGCTGTCCCATGCGGCTCGAGTGGAATCATCCCTATACGGCTCAAGAAGATCATGCCCATGCGGCTCAAGCAGACACACCATTATGCGGTTCATGCGGCTCATCATATGGTTCAGAAGTCTGAAGGAGGGGGCCACTGCCCAGACAGCCCTGACACGTGTCCCAAGTCTTATGCGGCCCAAAATTCATGCGGCCCAAATCTCATGCGGCCCAATCTGCATGCGGTTCCAGTCTCACCATTGGCTCTCAGGACACGTATCCTCAGCCGATCAATCTCCCAGATTTATGGCAATCCAAGATCGGGTCGAATCCCAATGATCTGGGGCACGTGGTAGGAGAATAAATTTGATTTATTCGCAGATATGAGAGAATCATTATAAGGAAGATTTATGCCAATCAGCATTAATTGCTAATGGGGATTTGGTGTAATCTACCCTTAATGGTTCTGATTCGTCACAATCAGAAAGGAACGGCCTGGATTGATCAATCCCCAGGCCACCGCCATCTCTAAGAGCTAATCATTGGCAACCCTAGCGATCACATCCCACTATTATAAATAGCAAGGTGCCATTCCCTTGTGAGTGATAGAGAGATATACAAAAAAAAGAAGCCAGAGAAGAATACGTATACACAGAGAGACTCCCCCCATAGTCAGAGAGAGAATATACACAGAGAGAGAGAAGCCAGGAGAGCAATCAGAGAGAGAGCAAGAAGGCATTTCTTCGTCAACGACCAAGCAGATCTTCCCCGAGTCAAGGCTGCGTACCGATCGTCCAAGGAGTAAGGCAGAGCGGCCGTCGCTTTCCCGAGCCTCTATCGTCACCCCCCAGAATCTAAAATAAACAATCGTACTTAGACTGCTGTACCTAGGTTTTCGTCCCTAGGCTTTCTTTGTACGAGCGAGTTTGTATTGTGAGTCTAAGTTCAGTCCTCCGATAATTGTTCTGTACTTTTACAATCAATGGCGAACAACCGTTTATCTCAATATCCTACCAATACCTTATCCTTAGACTATAGTAATCCCCATTACCTTTTTAATACCTTAGACATTACCTTAGCCTACTAATTTACCTTCTAAGATACTGATTTGTATCTTAGGATACCCACTCATCTACATCCTAAGACAACTAACGTAGATACTAGATACTAGTAAGATACCAACATATATCTTATCCCAAGATACCATATACCTTAGCCCTATTTATATCTAATACCAATACCTTAGTTGAAAACTCAATACCTTAGTCTAGGTATAAATACCTTAACTACTATGATACCAATCATAGATATCTAATATCTATCGTAAGCTACTAGCTAACCAATAACTGAGTTATCTAACCTTAGTTACCTAGGTAAACCCAATACCTTACCTTGTAATATGGTAAACCCATTACCTTAAGGTAAGATAAACTATTACCTTGGTTGGAAACTAATACCTTAACCTCTAATACTAATACCTTAAATATCTAGCCTCTAACCGTCCACCCTAAATATTAGATAGTCAATACCTTAGTAGCTAATACCTTGGTATAAAGTAAATTCCCTCTACCCTGTAGGAAAGTCCCCTAGGTAAATACATTACCTTGTAGGTAAATACATTACCTTAAAGTAATAGGCAAATACCCAAAATATCCTAAGATACCACTAGGTATCTTAAGATATCACTCTATATCCTAACTTATATCTCAAATACAAGATACTAACCAACTCTAACATATAACTTCTAACCATCTATTCTAACTTAGAAATCTAACACAACTAACATCCATTAACTAATATCTAACCATAACATATATGTATATATATCCATCTCTAACTCTAACCAACTGTAGTGTCCCGTCCCGCTCAGTCAATCGGAGGAATCGAAACGCCAACGGCGTTCGGACTTAGCCTAGCAACGGCTTGCTCGAAGACATCGCTCAGGTGGGGTTGTTTCGGGGAACTCGCCTCATCTTTGCCTTCACATAATAAATTGCATGTTTTCAACTTGCACAAGTAGGCTTAATAATAAAAGAGATGAATCCACATAGCTAAAGGGAGTAATCCCGACGGGTCGAATTGAGATAGAATATGGAAAGGTCCAACGGTCGGCTTAGAGTTGGTGTATGACGTACTTTGAAAATGACACTCGGTCCTTCATCCCGTGGCTTTGGAGAAAGAAAGTTGGTCTTCGATACAAAACTATAAACTTGCCTAGGTCATAGGCGTCGCCCGCATAAATGCTCAATAAAGCATGCACGCATCCACTGTACAAGGCTTGGCATGGCCTTTGCTCGTCCCTCGGGTTAAGTTGTAGGCTTGAGTAAGTTAGGCAAAGTTATGCGGTCGACCTAAGTCATTCCAAGTGCTGTCCCGTTCATTCTGCGGTTGTCAAGTTAAATAGTCCCACGATCCCAAGGCCCGTCATACGAGGTATGACTTAGGCGATAGCGTTGCGTAGAACACGAGTTGGTTTAAGGCACGAGCCACAGTTGGTTCAGTAGAAAGTTAGCCACGGTCTATCGATACTTAAGAAACACGTTATGTTTAAGTTAAGTGGGAAGGCTATGCAGTAGCCATTCCCGGAGTTTCAAAGAAATGTTAAGTCTAAGCGATGGTTAGTCGCCGAGAGAAAATATGTCGGGACTGTAGTTCAGTCGCCGAGGCAACCCTGGTTTGGGCTCTGTAAAGAAGTGTGAAAAGTAAAAGAAGTAAAGCAAAGGAACTAAGTGATAATGATAAGACCATGCAATTACGTTAAGTCTAGAAGTTAGCGTAGGCGCGTGGTCATGGACAACTTGTCGACAACGGCAATGGTTCTTCGAACGGCAACCCGGGGCCACGGGACCGACTCGGCCTAGGAAGAACAAATTATAGCCGACCCGGGGCCACGGGACCGACTCGGCCTAGGATCCCGTTTGCCAAGCTATGTCCACGATGGCTAATTAATGCCAGTGACCATTCATATAGATGTGTCGGCACGGGCGGCAATCCGCGTGTGTGCCTTTAGACTGAGTTGAGTTGAATATGTACGCAGTTAAAAGACACAATGTTTGGGCCTAAGATTTGGCTACAACGAAGGTGGCGTGCTTCGGCACGAGATGTGGCGTCAAGTGTTAAGTCGTTGGCATAGAGTTTCATGAGTTAGACTTGAGATATTGCGAGTTAAGTCGAAAAGGGCCGTAGGGCAAGTTGGGTGAAGTTACGTTGAGTTGCTGGGCACGACATCGAAATGTGAGGCACGGACGCGTTGTCAAAACTAAAGTATAAGCAATACTAAGCGAGGAGGCACTGCCTCAAAGATATTGAAGCTCGAATCGAGTTCATGGCACGACCGAGTCGTTACGTCACAGAATATGGCACGAAAGATAAGTATGAGTCGGTGCGTTGACAATGCAAGCACGGAAAAGGTCTAGAGGCAAGGAAATGGAGTCTATCGTGTAGTTGGGTCTCTGATTATGGTCGTAAGGCAAGCACGACTTGATAGGTTAACGTTGTTGAATGGACATTGTTGTTGCAGGTACGGGATGGTCCTCAGACACAAGTATGCCAAGGCGTCTGTCATAAAAACTGATCCTAAGACAAAACTAGAAAGACAATTGATAAGAAGAGACTATGTTGCACAAAGTAAATCAAACGTGTCGGTTTTGTATGGGTGGGCGAGGAGCTCATTCCACCAGTATAGTTGAGTATTGACACCCACATAGTTTACATGTGCAGGCACAGGTAGAAGCTCGTGGCGCGGAGCTCGCTTGGATGCGTCGAGGCACGGAGTTCTTTGGCGATTCGAAACGTGCGGCCGCATGAATCAAGACTTTTACGGGACATAATATATGGACATCGGCTTCCGAAGCTTCCGCTAGCTCAAGCATCGTATCGAGAGAAGAGAGAGCTGAGTGATTTGTTATGTGAGAAGAGTGAGCTTGTGTGATTTATAATCTTGGCCTTGCGCCCTTTGTAATCTTTGTTTCAATATCAATAAAGAGCTCTTTGAATAACTTGTGTTTTGATTCAAATTTCCGCTGCTATTATTCAATGTCTCTGCATGGGACTTCTGTGCGACGACCCCATCGCGGCCGCTGAAATCGGCCGTTATGGAACCCGCCTTGCACGAGCACAATCTAGGCTCGTACGGCATTATGCCTTAGCGAGGATGATCGCTCCTTGTAGAAGCATGGAAATGAACAAAAAATCCTATGCGGGTCCTGACTATGAGAGTTTCATGCGGCTCAAAAGTTCATTAAAGTTTCATGCGGCTCAGAAGTTTCCAGCGAGCCACCTGGACTTATGCAGTTCAAAAAGTCCTTCACAAACCGGCCGTAATTAATTTATGCAGCTGGCTCATTTAATACCCTGATGCGAAGCGACGGCTCTGACACGAAGGTTTGACATCCCTGACATAAAAGTGAAATAATGACCCTGATATAGTGGCAGGCTCCTACGGCAGACAAGAAAATCTTTATAGCTGGCATAGTCCACCAACCCCAAAAAGCTCCCTATGCGGCTACCATCCCTCATGCGGCAGCCACTCTCCTGGTTTGCCACTCTCATGCGGCCGCCACCCCCATACGGCTGCTACTCCTATGCAGCTCGGATCATAGGGCCACCCTCATGCGGATCAGACTAGAGGATTGTCATACTGTTCAGATAAGGCCTCCCTTATGCGGTTCTGACACGAGGCCACACTCATGCGGTCCAATTATGACAGTCCTCCATACAGCTCGCAGCAGTTGGGACACGTGGCGGATGCTGATCGAGTCTCAATAAGTTATATTTATTGCAGTCAATGAGGGACACGTGGCAGGAGTCGATTAAATCTCAATAACTCAGATTTGCTGCAATCAACATAACCGTCCAGATTTGGTCAAATCCTAAACAAACCAGATTTATTACAATCATCATAATCATCCAGATTTAAGGCAATCATTACAATCCAGACTTATGTCGATCAACATAATTACCCAGATATATTGTAATCGTAACAAACCAGATTTATGGCAATCAACATAATGGTCCGGGGCTCAGAATCCGCCACGTGGATATACACCTCCACCCATGATGCCTATAAATAGCAAGGTGCCATTCCCTTGTAAAAAAAAGGAGAGCATGGAGATATACGCATAGAGCCAGACACAGAGCGATCCACATTCGAGCAAGAGCATTTCTTTCCCAGAGCCGAAGCTGCGTCCGATTGTCCAAGGAGTAAGGCAGAGCTGCCGTCGCTTTCCCGAGCCTTTACCGTCACCCCCAGAAAAAAAAACAATTGTACTTAGATTGTTGTACTTAGGTTTTCGTCCCTAGGCTTTCTTTGTACGAGCGAGTTTGTGTTGTGAAGTAAAAGTCCAGTCCTTCCACAAAACTGTTCTATTCTTTTATAATCAATGGCAAACACGATGGCGACTCTATTGGAGACTAACTTCTCCACGGCTGAGGAGTTGGTGACGCAATCGTACGCAGCCAAACTTTTCTCTACTAAACAGATGCTGGTCGCCCGGTTCGACCATCAGACGTTTGAATAAATGCTCTCCGATGGAAGCATTGGCCCGGTCCAGCGGTGAGCCCGCACGAAGAAGGCCCGTAGGGAGTGGAGGCCCAAATCATTCGCTCCTCCCCAAGCTCTCGAAGTAGTACTCTCTGTTGCCTAAGATGGCAAAAAAGTCTCGCAGGCGACCCCACTTCAGACCATAGAGGACTCTGCTATCCCCAAGTCTGACAGAGGAAAACACTATGATGCTAGACTTGCATGGGCAATGGGTGACTCTACACGGTCCAGGAAGAAGCCACAGAAGGGCGCCAGCCGCATGAAGACTCATGCGGCCACAAAAACCAGCTGCAGACAGGAAGCTCATGCGACCACTATGACTTCCAGCCGCATGGAAGATGCCCACGCGGCCACTGCACCTCCCAGACGCATGCGGACCGCTTATGCGGCTGCAAATGCCAACCGCATGCAGGTAGGCTATGCGGCTAATAATCTCAGCCGCAGGACATCTGCTTCATATGGCTCGGGCTCAGTCTTCGACCGCCTCTCATGCTGTCCTGACCCCAGATGCTCTTATATGCCAGTCTCTGTAGACTCTTCCTACTATGCACTCTCAGGTGCTAGAAGGAAGAAGTCTTGGGCAGCGCGGGCTCGCCAAGCTCAGTCAGCTGTCCCAACTTCCGACTATTTGGGCGTCCCGCTGATTATTACGCGGGACCCTGATGGAAAGTTGTACAGAACTATTCGTATCCAGCCCCCGGCTGCCAACGGACAGAATAGTTATCAAGAATCTTCCAATAACGATCAGGGGTGAGTACTCATACTACCCCCACATCAGGGAGCAGGCAGGACGCCAACACACTCATGTGCTCAGGACTTCCGGGCCTACAAAATAAGTGACTTGTGCAACGTGATTCTTCACAAATATAAGAAAAGAGAGGAAAACTTGGTGTACAGAGAGTCCTTTCATGGACATCACTGTACTCAAGTCGTTGTCAACTGCTGCTGCAGCAAGGTGGCCACACAAGAGGACCAGCGATCCGTCTTCCTACGACTGCAACACCCAAGCTCAAAAGACGAGGAACTTCTCGTCGCCTCTTGCAATTATGCTCAGAAGATCCCTGGCAGCGGGAGAGGGAAGAAAACAAATGTCTCCAGCCCGAAAATCTCAACCAAGAAACTCTCTTCTAAGCGGTTGTCCACGACCGTTACGGGAGAAGTTTTCCAAGGTACTAGCTCAAAGACAAAATCTGCCACACTTCGAGATTCGTCGTCCATATCTCTTGGAGGTGCTGGAGCCGGGGGTAGCACTCCTCCAAACATCCACGATAATCCGGTGTTCCAAGAAGATAATCCAGGGGAAATGATTCCCCCAACAAATGCAGTAGGTTCCGACGTCCCCGAGGATGTCCACAACTCTCAAGACGAGGCAAGCTCTGAAGCTGGGGGTACCACTCCTTCTGAGTCCGAACCAGAGGAGAACATTCTCACGTACCCTGAAGATTTCTTTGTACAAGGGTATGACTCAGAGGGCGCGTCCTCCACCATTCCTTTCATCTCTCTTCATGTAAGGATGGTGTTCATGACGGACAACAACCAAGATGGTCCCAGTGAACGCCAACGCATTGACACTCTGGAGGCCATACTGCATACCTTGGTCAAGTCTGTGGACGAGATCAAAGCGGCCCTTCCAACTCTGCAAGGAAGAACACTTGGCCAAACAAACGAGGGACCCGCGGTCAATGCGGACTCGAACTCAGCCGCACCAAACCCGGGTGATAATTCTCCTAAAATATCGGCCCCCACCACTGCAAACGAGGCCAGGAAGACAAGAAGAGAGGTCCAGGAGCTCCGAGCCATGTTTTATGCCCGAGAAAACTGCCAGGACCTCAGGATACGACAACCATATCCTGCTGCATGGAGAGATGTGCCCTTCCCACCAAGATATAAACCATTCAACATCAATCCGTATGATGGAAAGACATCTGCAAGCAGATATATCACCTACTTCGAAGTCACAACCGACCATCTGCCTCATGATGACGCCATCCTTACACGGTTGTTCATTGGAGCGTTGGAAGGGGTCGCCTTCGACTGGTATCGCAACTTGCCGGACAACTGCATCCATTCCTTCGCTGGCTTCAAACGTATATTCATGGAGAGGTTCTACAAAGTAGGACAAGATGTGACAATGTCCACACTCATGGACGTTGTTCAGGGAGAAAAGGAGCTGACAAGGAACTATATCGAGCGGTTTCGTCAAACCGCGATGAAGTTGCCTTCCGATAACCCTGATTCCTCCTTAATTAAAATTTGCCAAAAGTGGCTGCTTCCCACAATCAGCCTCTGGATGGGCGAAAGTCAGTTTAAGGATTGGAAGACGTTCATCATCAGTACTACTAGCGCATAAGACAAGTTGAAGAAAGCTCGCCAACTGGGATTGTACGTCTCAGAAGGAGAGGACAAGGACAAGCGCCCTAACACCAACAACAACAATGGTGGTAACCCCTTCCACAATCGAGACAACAAGGGCAAACAAGCTATGGTGGCCGACACAGCTCTGAAGCCTGAACCAAAGCCGACAGAGAAGCAGTAGCCTCTACTCCTTCGAGGACGGCCATGTCAAGCCCATCTTGGACTTGCTCATACAAGGAGGTCGAATTCAGCTCCCTCCTCCAAGGCGTGAACCTCGTCCTGCAGAAATGGAAAGCCCCAAGTACTGCCACTACCATCGCTATGTCCACCATACTACACAAGACTGCTACCAACTGAAGCGATACATCCAGCATCTCATCGATTCTAAGGCCTTGGCCATTGATTTCGAAGAGGTGACCGTAGCAGCCAACATGGTGTCAGTACAATTCGACAGCTTTCCTCCGACAAAGACTCAAGATGGAGTAGTGCCCATTCCCAAAGCAAGAATGAAGGTCGCTAACCTTCCTTCTCACCGAGACCAGGCTGCTGGTCTAGTGCCCCTTACCACACCACGAGGGAAGGTCATGTGGGTCCATCCGGACCTGGTACCTGAAGTGATTCGCCGTACCACCCTCCACCAGCAAGAAAAAGAATGGAAAAGTTAAATCATGCCACACAATCTCGGTAGAGGTCGAAGAAGCTACTGCTGTTGTTACCCGATCCGGCGCACAAACCCAACCTCCACCGGATAACTCGGCTGAAGATCATCAGCCGATAGTTGCTGATGCTCCAGGACCTTCTCAGCCTTCAACGACCGACAAGCCTAGGCCAAAGGAGACTCGCTTTGACAAACCGCTCCGAAGAGAGATGCCTCATGGGCTGGAAATGCCCTATAACTTTGACATCTTGGCAAAATTGGCCAACACACCGACCAAATTGTCGCTATATGAGCTCCTGAGACTCTCCAAAGATGTTCGCATCGCACTGAGCGAGGCACTCCAGAATGCCGACACATATCTAGCTTAGTCCAATCTCACTGGGGAGAGCTCTCCTAGAGATCTCCAGGACAGCGCTTGCACAGGCGCAATGACCAACATCGTCTTCACTCCGCGGGATGATGTTTATGGAAGAACCGGGATCAATATGTACCCGATCCACCTTGATATCGCCAATGTACCCAGTATAATATAGAGGGCGATCGTGTAGGTTGGTCATGATAAGCATTGGTGCAGTGTGGAAGGCACGATCATCTAATCGTGTATCCAAGGGCACCCTAGGAGAATATTGTAGAAAGTGTCCGCATCTATGACGTATTCAGGAAAGTCTTGTCTGTCACTATGGCATTGGCCGACACCTACGAAGAAGATGAAGATATTCATGAACTTCTTGAGTTAGAGCCGTGGGCACAACAGCTAGATGCGCAATGGGAGAAGCAGTTCGAACAAAGAGAGCCTCCTACCGAAGATGAGGTTGTGCAAGTCGATCTCGGTGATGAGTCTTCTCCAAAGCCCATCTTTGTCAGCAAAAGTCTGACAAACGAAGAGCGGGAATCGCTACTACAACTCGTCAGAGAATACATCAACGTGTTAGGCTGGAGCTACAAAGACATGCTAGGACTGAACCCCGAGGTTGTACTTCACAAACTCAACATCCATCCGGACGCAAAACCGGTCAAGCAACAACAACGACGATTCCGCCCCGACATCATTAATGCCATTGAAGCTGAGGTCAACAAACTGATAGCCAGCGGCTTCATCCGTGAGGAACAGCATCCAGACTGGGTCGCCAACATAGTACCAGTCCTCAAGAAGAATAGAAATATTTGAATCTGCATCCACATTCATAATCTGAATGAGGCATGTCCTAAGGATGAGTTCTCCCTCCCTATCACAGACATCATGATTGACAACACTTGCGGCTGCGGGCTTATGTCATTCATGGATGGTTTTTCGGGGTACAACCAAATCAAGATGTTCTCTGATGACAAAAAGCATATATCATTCCGAACACCAATTGGTACATACTGCTACATAGTCATGCCTTTCGATTTAAAGAATGCTGGTGCCACCTATCAAAGAGCTATGAGCGTAATCTTTAGAGACCACTTACCCAAGACGGTGGAATGCTATATCGACGACATCGCCGTCAAGAGCCGCTCTAAGGAAGATCATCTTCAATATCTAAGGACATTGTTCGACCTGATACGAGCACACAATTTGAAGATGAATCCCAAAAAATCCTTCTTAGGTGTATCCAACGAGAAGTTCTTGGGTTTCATTATTACTTCCCAAGGTATCCACATAGACCCTGAGAAGACGAAGGCAATCATGGAGATGGGTCCCCCGAGAAATCTTCGTGAACTCCGAGGCCTTCAAGGGAGGCTGGCCTACATCAGGAGATTTATCTCCAACCTCTTCGGACGATATCAGCCATTCACCCACCTCATGAAGAAGGGCATTTCATTCGTATGGGATGAAGAATGCCAGTGCGCCTTCGACAGCATCAAAGAATATATGTCAAACCTTCCAGTCCTGGTGGCCCCGGTTGCTGGAAAACCATTCCTGCTCTATGTGCGAGAAATAGAACATTCTATCGGTGCTTTACTAGCGCAAAACAATGATGCAGGCCATGGACAGGCTATATATTACCTCAGCCGAATGATGATGGGGCCGAAACACCGATACACTGTCGTAGAAAAGGAGTGCCTTGCTCTGGTGTTCGCCATTCAAAAGACGTGACACTACGTCATGGGACAAACCATCCATGTCGTATCAAGAGTCAACCCCCTCAGGGTCCTTATGACCAAGTCAGGTGCACTCAGCTTTCGCCTCGCTACCTGGGCGATATTACTATCTCCCTACCACTTGATCTTCGTCCAGCAGAAGGCTGTTAAAGGTCAAGCTCTGGCAGACTTTTTAGCAGCTCATCCAGGTTCGGAGTCAACCAGAATAGACGAAGAGATTCCAGATGAGGTCGCCAATTTAAATACGGTTTCCCATGATGCCATCTGGCGAATGTTCTTCGACGGCGCTTCCAGAACTGTGCCCAAAGGCAACATCGTCGCTGGAGTCGGAGTGGTACTGATTTCTCCCTCTGGGCTGGTGATCAATCGGGCCTACTCCCTCACGGAGCCCTGTTCAAACAATGTGGTCGAGTATAACGCTTCGGTCATTGGCCTCCGACTTGCAAACGAGCTGGGGATAGAGTATCTGGAAGCATACGGTGATTCACAGTTAATCGTCAATCAGATCCGGGGTTCATACGAGGTTCGCCATGAAGATATGATCCCTTATCACTAAATAGCGATCGACATCATCTCGTCCTTGGAAGGATTCATCATAGAATATGTTCCCAGACTCCAGAATATTGAAGCCGATGCCCTAGCAGGCCTGGCCATTTTCCTAGTGGTACCGAATCATGCTCATCATTTGGTTGACATAATAGGCCGTGAGTTGGTCTGTCCCAGGAATAATGTTCAATATATTGAGAGTTACTCCGCTCAGACGGTCGACGAAGCACCCGACTGGAGACAACTATTCACAGACTTCGTAGTCTACGACGTCCTGCCAGAGAATCCAAAGGAAGCCACTTCTATCAGAAGACGTTCCCTCAGATTCTTCTACGATACAAAGACAAAAATGTTGTATCGGCGATCATACGATAGATTACTACGTGATCGTCTCATTTGGCTTCATCTTGAAAGCCTCATATTCTTGAGTGAGACGGCTTATCTTTGATTCCTTGACTTGGGTAGTTCCTTCACGCGTCACTTCTAGAAGTCTCCATACTTCGTGAGATGTGGTGCATGGAGATACCCTGTTGAACTCATTCATGTCTATAGCACAGAATAAAGCATTAATAGCTCTCGCGTCTCGACTTGCCTATTTTTTTTCTTCGTCAGAATATTTGTCATGTGATTTCTCAACAAGATCACCATTGACAACTATTCTGGCGGGCTTTTTGTAACCGTCAGTGACGATAGTCCACAGGTCAAAGTCTAGCGACTTGAGATAAAAGCTCATCCTTGTTTTCCAATATGTGTAGTTAGTTCTATCAAATAGGGGAGGCTTATGAGTGGACTGCCCTTCACCGTGATTGGAAATCAAGGATTGTGTGGTTGCCATGGATCGGCTCTAGGATGTTAGTCCTTGTTGAGAGAACAGAGCTCTGATACCAATTGAAGAACAGATGGCAACTCTAGAGTGGGGTGAATAGAGTTTATAGCGATAATAGCCAATTAAAAATTAAACTCTTTCACAATCTAAAATTAATCAGAGTAAATGCGGAAATAAATAAGGAGCAAGAAAGCATACGCAAACACAGCAGATTTTAACCTGGTTTCCCTCGTGGAGGACTAGTCCAGGCCTGAGAACTCTAGCTCAGGATTAAATCCACTATTTGTGAAATAGTAGTTACACCCCGTGTCTTTTCTTCAGAAGAGCATGTCAACTTCTTACAAAGGATCGCAGTGGCGATGCTTGGAATTTTCCAAGCGACTTCTTGAACTCTTGCACAAAACTCCTAACTGAAAGATGCTGAGCACTTGAGGCTTAGGGAGCTTGTGGCTAGTAGATGAAGAAGGGTTTGGCTTGTATTGAGCTTAAGAGAGAAGAGAAGAGAAGATTGGATGAATAAAAATGAGAGAATTAATGGCCTATTTATAGGATATTAGCAGGCAGAATTCGGCCAGAATTCTGGTAGGACTTTTCAAATATTTGGCCGTTGGACAACTAGCAACCAGCCAACCCTAAAAATTAGGGTGCTAATTTTTAGGGGACAGAGTTCGGCCCGAACTCTGTGTGGAGGCAGAGTTCGGCCCGAACTCTGTCTCCAGAGCACAGAATGGGTCTTAAGGTCTAATAGGCTTATTTGGATGTGTGGAGCTTATGGATTTTGGGTAGGTTATAGGTTTAGTCTCAAGAGCTCAGTACAACTCAGCTTACATCAGTCTAGACTCAATAAATATAAAAATACAGACTCAAAAAATAGACTTGCATTTGCAAAACTGAGCTGTCGTCTGGCTTGAGCTGGATGTAGTCGTCGTGTCGTATTGAATTATTACAAGTATTATTTAGTCAATGTTATCAATATTTGGTTGACTGTGACTTTGTGTCAACAAAGACTTCAAACGTGATCAGCTTCCTCAAATATCACATTATCTACCGCTATGGACTGCCCCGAAGGATCATCCACGACAATGGTCCGCAGTTCGCAAGCCACGCCTTCTATCGGTTTTGCGACAAACACCGAATCCATAATGTTGCTTCAACATCGTACAACCCGGCGGCTAATGGTCTGGCTAAAACATTCAGTCTAGTGCAACACATGACAGTGTGCTGCAAATGTGCCCTACTCGACGGCCGGCTACAGATCCCAAGGCGTGCCCAGGTAACAGGATTGCCTGTAGCTGGGAGATCTCTTTATGACTAATGTATTAATCTAGTTATTTAGCCTTAGTCCATTTCAGTAGGTACTCCTGACCATGGTACTCAGGAGTCCCCTCCTAGACATGATACAAGATAGGACTGGATTATTTGTACAAGTACAATCGCCCACGGTATCCGGATTAATTATACAGGTCATGTCATGTCAGGTAGCCATCGCAACAGCTTATCAAGAAAATCATGTCAGGTTTAACATGTCCAGTTTACTAGTCAGGAGTGCGCCGCGACGGGCCACTATCAGGTCATGTCGGGTTAGTCATGCCAGGGTGCACCACTACGGGTTACTGTCATGTCAGGCTCAATTATCATGCCCAAACATATCAAGTAAATTCGTGATTATCAAGTTCATGACAAAAGGCGTAAGGATATAAAATAGACGTAAAATATCTAATAAAATATTAATACACAGGACTATAGAAGAGCCATGGACTAAGGCGTATGCGGCCAGGAATGATCTCATGCGGCTGGAAGAGAATAGCCCATGCGGCTGAATAGGGTCAGGCGCATGCGGCTAAAAAGGGAAAGGCTTATTCGGTCAAAGGGGCATCAGTCATATGCGGCTCGGAGATCCATTCAATCATGCGGCTGAGAAAGGCAAGACATATACGGTCAGGAGGATAGGGAACTCATACGGCTGGCTGGGGATGGGTCCATGCGGCAGGCTGACCAATCAAGTACATGCGGCCGGGGAGGAGCAACCCATGCGGCTGCGGGGAGCAATGACTATGCGGTCAAGGGAAGCAAACCCATGCGGCTGGGAGACTGCGGTCTATGCGGCTCACGAGCGTTGAGTTCATGCGGCTCAGGGTTGCTGGAAATCCATGCGGCCAGGAATGACTGGGCCTCAGTCATACGGCTCAGAAGGAATACTTGCCGCATGAACTTGTCATGCGGTCAAGTCAAGGCAATAGCACATGCGGTTGGAACTGACTTGCCGCATGAATGTTCATGCGGTCAAGTGCTACCATGCGGCTCGGGACTGTGCTTCTTCTCCAAATTTTCGAGAAGAAGTACACCATAAGCCATGGCTTCCAAGCTACACAACTCTATCATCCGGAGCCCAAATCCGAATTTCCTTAGGTCAAAATCGGGTGGAATAAAATGCTCTACAACATGGAACCATCAAAACTCGGAAATAACAAGATTAAGTAGATCAAAACCCAAAAAATCCAAAATAATGTAAATATAGATCTACAAGAATCTAGCCACGGAAAGTAAAAATGCCAAGTACTAAAGTAAGTTAAAATACTGTAAGGAAGAAAATGAAGTAATAAAATTTGGAGTTCCCCCATAAAGCAAGTTGCACTTGCCTAGACCTCACTCTCTCTCTCTGGTAGGTGAAGAAGTAAATAGAAGAAGAGTAATGAAGAGAGAGAAGGAAGAATGGTTAATAAATGGTAGTGGTGGTGGTAGGTATGGGGTTCACTCCTTTGGTTCATAATGAACCAATAGCAATCCCAAACCGAACCAAGCCAACCCAAACCAAGAATAACCAAGCCAAACCAAACCAAGGAGATATGCAAATAAAAGATAAAATACGTATACGTATTCCAAATACGTAATACGAACAACAGGCATTACAAGTTGATGGCTCAACATCATCATCAAGAATAGCTGATGCACTGTTATCTTCATCAAAAGTCACATTTGTAGACTTTTCCACAATTAATGAGCATTTGTTAAAAACTCTATATCCCTTGCTCTTGGTAGCATAGCCAAGGAAAATACCATCGTCAGCTTCGGTATTGCCTAAGTTGTCTTTGGTGTTAAGGATAAAGCATCTACAACCAAAAACTCTAAAATAAGAAACATTTGACGTCCTCCCAAACCAAAGCTCATAGGATTTTTTCTTCATAATGGGACGAACAAGCACCCTATTTAAGATGCAGCATGCTGTACTGACAGCTTCAGCCCAAAAGTATTTCGGAAGTGAAAACTTGTTCAACATGACTCTAGCCATATCGCCAAGAGTCCTATTCTTCCGCTCCAAAATAACATTTTGTTGAGGAGTTCTTGGACAAGAAAACTCATGATCAAAACCATTGGAATCACAAAACTTTTCAAAATCAGAATTTTTGAATTCGCCTCCATGATCACTTCGGATGCGAGTAATCATGTAGCCTTTTTCGTTTTGAACTCTCTTAACAAAAATCTTGAAAACCGAAATAGCATCACTTTTATTTGTAAGAAAGAAAACCCAAGTAAATCTTGAAAAGTCATCAACAATAACAAAGGCATAGAGTTTTCTACCAAGACTGGCTACTCTACTAGGGCCAAATAAATCCATATGGAGTAGTTACAGGGGTCTAGTAGTGCTTACAGAGTTAATGGAATAAAATGATGACTTGGTTGCCTTATTCAATTCACATTCGGCACATACCGTGTCCATTTTGAATGTGATATCGGGCAAGCCTCTAACTCGCTTCTTGGTCGATAGCCTAGATATAGTATCCATATTGGCATGACTAAGACGCTGGTGCCATAGTAATCTTTCATCTTTATGAGCATATAGGCATCTACCTGCATTGTTAGTATCTCTAGACAAATAGAAAATATAAATGTTATCCTCTCTTATCCTTTCAAAGGCGATGTCTCCTGTTGACCTATCATAAATAAAATATTTATTTTGTCCAAAGTTAATGTCATATCCATGGTCAGCAAGATGACTGATGCTGAGCAGGTTATGCTTTAACTCGGTCACTAGGCAGACATCCTTTATTACGGGAGAGGGAGGATGACCAATAATACCATTACCTATGATATAACCTTTGAGGTTGTTGCTGAAGGATACATATCCTTCTCTCTTCATCGATAGTGATGCGAAAAGATTTGCGTCTCCCGTCATATGCCGCGAGCATCCACTATCGAGAATCCACTTACTTTTAGTTGAAGAGGAAAGGTCCACCTACATCAAGAGTAGATGTGACCTTTGGTACCCAATTTCTTGAGGGTCCTGAAAAGTTAGTTTTTGGAAACCATGCATATATCTTTCTATCTACTAATCTTCTAATTCTACATTATGGTGAAATGTGTCCATATAAACCATAATACGTGCATGTAGCCTTCCTATTTATATTAGGAGCATGCTGATGATGTCTATAAGTAGAGTGATGATGAGAAGTATGATGATATGTAGAATTAGCATGGTGATAATGACTATGTGTAGAGTGATGTAGAGTGGCATGGTGATATCGTCTATATGGAGTAGCATGGTGATGATGTCTATATGGAATAGCATGGTGATAATGTCTATGTGTGGAGTGATGGTGATTTTGTGCAACATACTGATGGTTGTATCTATGTGTAGTGTGATGATTATTTCTACGTGCATGTAGTTTGTGTGCATTATGAAAGTGTGTGTATATGTAAGCATGATTATGAGCTGCAGGTGGATGACGTATTTGACTAGTA
This sequence comes from Iris pallida, assembly GCA_029216955.1. Lineage (NCBI taxonomy): Eukaryota > Viridiplantae > Streptophyta > Magnoliopsida > Asparagales > Iridaceae > Iris > Iris pallida. Next base: position 29,429,891 of record JANAVB010031617.1, read on the forward strand.
GTATCATGCTTTGTGTGTGTCTCATGTGATTGGGTTTGAGGTTGAGCAACCTATTTTCCCAATTTAGTCTCTAGTTTCTTAGAGACAGCCTGCAGTTCAGTAACCTTAGCATTCAAACCAAATATCTTAGTAATAGAAATCTTGTGTCTACTCTTTTCTTCTGCAAGCTCCGTGTTGAGTGCTGTAATTTCTTGTGTTTGTTGTTCAATGCATTCGGCATCATGTAAGCTTACTTTAAGCTTAGATACCTCATCTGTTATATCTGTGGGTGAAGTGTTTCTAATGTTATCAAGCAGTAAAGAAAGTCTTTGAATTTCGACTCTATGACTTTTGATATTTTCCTTGGCATGTTTATATTTACCAATGACCTTTTTATGATCATCAAGTAAATCGGTAAAAGCATCGCCAAGTTCATCAAAAGTGAAGTCATCAAGAGTTTCGTTTGATACCTTGTCGGACGTTGCCATTAGGCATATATTTGCTGTGTCTTGAGGAGATTCCTTTTCTTCCTCGGAGTCACTCGCTTCGCTTTCATGCCAAATACTTGTGTTGGCATATTTCTTTGAGGAAGCCTTCTTGTATGGTTTCTCGTAGCGATTGCTCTTCTTTAAGTATGGACAGTCTTTTCGGACATGTCCCGTCTTCTTGCAACCATAGCAAGTTGGCTCTTCTTCGTCGTCTTCTTGTGGTTCCTTCTTTCTTCGGTTGAAGCGAAGGAATTTCTTAAAGTTGCGGACAAGGAGAGCTTGATCATCACCTTCCAAGTTATCGTCATCCGTCTCATCAGGGTCAGCCCTCCGTCGGTGAGCTTTGAGTGCGATCTCCTTAGCCTTAGGAGCAGGCTCTTCGAAGTCTTTGAGGTCAAGCTCATGAGTCATTAGCTTTTCCATCAAGGTCTCCATGGATATGGCTGTGAGACCATTTCCTTCTATGATGGCTGTCACCTTAGGGTTCCAAATCTTTGGGAGCCCCCTAAGTAGCTTGCGAATCTTCTCGTGATTTGAATATTGTTTGCCGAGTGAAGACAGGGGGTTGATGATGTCGAGGAATCTTGTGAACATTTGCGTGATCGTCTCATTTGGCTTCATCTTGAAAGCCTCATATTCTTGAGTGAGACGGCTTATCTTTGATTCCTTGACTTGGGTGGTTCTTTCATGAGTCACTTCTAGAAGTCTCCATACTTCGTGAGATGTGGTGCATGTAGATACCCTGTTGAACTCATTCCTGTCTATAGTACAGAATAAAGCATTAATAGCTCTCGCGTCTAGACTTGCCTATTTCTTCTCCTCGTCAGAATATTTGTCATGTGATTTCTCAACGAGATCACCATTGACAACTATTCTGGCAAGCTTTTTGTAACCGTTAGTGACGATAGTCCACAGGTCAAAGTCTAGCGACTTGAGATAAAAGCTCATCCTTGTTTTCCAATATGTGTAGTTAGTTCCATCAAATAGGGGAGGCCTATGAGTGGAGTGCCCTTCACCGTGATTAGAAATCAAGGATTGTGTGGTTGTCATGGATCAGCTCTAGGATGTTAGTCCTTGTTGAGAGAACAGAGCTCTGATACCAATTAAAGAACAGATGGCAACTCTAGAGGGGGGGAATAGAGTTTATAGCGATAATAGCCAATTAAAAATTAAACTCTTTCACAATCTAAACTTAATCAGAGTAAATACGAAAATAAATAAGGAGCAAGAAAGTATACGCAAACACAGCCAATTTTAACCTGGTTTCCCTCGTGGAGGACTAGTCTAGGCTTGAGAACTCTAGCTCAGGATTAAATCCACTATTTGTGAAATAGTAGTTACATCCCGTGCCTTTTCTTCAGAAGAGCACGTCAACTTCTTACAAAGGATCGGAGTGGCAATGCTTGGAATTTTCCAAGCGACTTCTTGAACTCTTGCACAAAACTCCTAACTGAAAGATGCTGAGCACTTGAGGCTTAGGGAGCTTGTGGCTAGTAGACGAAGAAGGGTATGGCTTGTATTGAGCTTAAGAGAGAAGAGAAGAGAAGATTAGATGAATAAAAATAAGAGAATTCATGGCCTATTTATAGGATATTAGCAGGTAGAATTCGGCTAGAATTCTGGTAGGATTTTTCAAATATTTGGCCGTTGGACAACTAGCAACCAGCCAACCCTAAAATTAGGGTGCTGATTTTTAGGGGACAGAGTTCGGCCCGAACTCTGTGTGGAGGCAGAGTTCGGCCCGAACTCTGTCTCCAGGGCACAGAATGGGTCTTAAGGTCCAATGGGCTTACTTGGATGTGTAGAGCTTATGGATTTTGGGTAGGTTATAGGTTAAGTCTCAAGAGCTCAGCACAACTCAGCTTACATCATTCTAGACTCAAGAAATATAAAAATACAGACTCAAAAAATAGACTTGTATTTGCAAAGCTGAGCTGTCGTCTGGCTTGAGCTGGATGTAGTCCTCGTGTGTCGTATTGAATTATTACAAGTATTATTTAGTCAATGTTATCAATATTTGGTTGACTGTGACTTTGTGTCAACAAAGACTTCAAACGTGATCAGCTTCCTCAAACATCATATTATCTACCGCTATGGACTGCCCCGAAGGATCATCCACGACAATGGTCCGCAGTTCGCAAGCCACGCCTTCTATCGGTTTTGCGACAAACACCGAATCCATAATATTGCTTCAACACCGTACAACCCGGTGGCTAATGGTCTGGCTAAAGCATTCAACAAAATAATCATTAAGCTTCTCAAGAAGTTCGTGTCATCAAACAAACGCGACTGGAATAAAAAGCTCGGCGAATGCTTATGGACATACCGTACTACAGTACGGACGGCCACAAGGAACACACCATTCTCTCTGGTATACGGGAGTGAGGTAGTTCTCCTATTGGAGACTCAAATCCCCTCACTCCGTGTTGCTCTTACTTTTTGATTGACGATGGATGATAACCACCATCGGCGGTTATAAGAGTTGGAGGCCCTATATGAGAAGTGTCTGGTAGCTCAACAACGAATCGAACTGTACCAAGCACGTATCTCGAAAGCTTCAACAAGAAAGTTAAAATCAGAACCTTTCAAGTTGGCGATCTCGTTCTTGCAGTTCAGAGGCCGATGGTTATGACTCACAAAACCGTCGGCAAATTCCAGCCAAAGTGGGATGGCCCATTTGTCATCGAGGCTGTATTCTCCAATGGTGCTTACCGCCTCGCAAAACAAAATGGAGACTTGCTCATGTTGCCCATCAACGGCAAGTTCCTGAAAAAGTATTATGTCTGAAACGACATCATCCAAATTTCCGAGATTGTTGAGTTTTGTACCCTCTGGTACCGCTGAACTCACATTCTGACTTCAAATTTCCCAGAATGACGAGTTATGTGCCCTCTGGTACTGCAGAACTTACATTCTGACTCCAAATCTCCCAGGTTGTTGAGTTATGTACCCGCAGGTACTGCTGAACTTATGATCTGGTCACTCTAGATGAATCTATATCGCATCTTTTAGGTAGTAAGTCATGTATGATCATACCTCTGAACTTTTTTCCTAAAAGAGCTCCCTCCTCATGATCCAATACCCGCGCTTTCAGTACATAAAAAGGGTAACATATCCACAAATTTTTCGAAACAACCACGTCGATGATACCTCTGAGTTGTTTTCACTTCCATCAAAAACAAATTGCCCCTCACGTAGAACTTTCACGTCCTCATTACCTCTGTGTTGTTCTATGTACCCTTCATGGAGCCCACTCCTTCCACGTCCTCATTACATCTGAACAGGAAGGCTCCATTGAAGAAACCCTCATATTTACCATGTCCTCATTACCTCTGAGTAATTATGTTGGTTCTCTCTCATATTATTATCCGTATCCAGAACCATGGTACGCCAAGGATAATAGGTCCACAAAAAGTCTCCCATTAGGGCAACTACTGTAAGCAAAGAATAGAACGAAGGTATTCTGTTCATTCAAAATCAGTTACATTCACATGACCACATCTCATGAGAAAGCGAGAAAAGTTCTCCATCGTTTCATTCAGACAAGAAGAAAAAAAGATTATATTGATGTCCAAAAGAAGCAAAACACAAACTACAGCTAAAGACATACAGAAATATCAAGACAAATATAGACATTTATGGGAGCCCACGAATCCTAGTTGTGGGGGTGCATATACCATTCCCTCAACCATTTTTCATATGAAGGATCTATTTGCGTAAGATCCTCATCCGGAGCAGGAGGGTCGGAACTCCCAACACTACCACCTTCAGACTGGGGCTCCTCCTTTACAGCAACTTCAGTGCTGGGATTGTTTTCCTCCCCTATAGGCGCCAGTTCTTCTTTTTGTTCCTCCATTTTTTGTATCACCTCCTCCTTAACGAGCGATGACTCTTGTTTGATGAAAGGAGGTAGCAGCTCCTCCTTTACAATGATCTCAGCCTTCGGCAGGGATGCTACAAGAATCAAAGATTAAAGAAACAAAGTTAGAAGATGGCCAGGTGAAACTAACTTAGTATTTCGGGTATGCGGTTCTGCCTAGCGGGGCTTCATGCGGCCCAGTCCAGATGAGCTTATGCGGTTCTGCTTAGCAGGGCATTATGCGGCCCAGTCCAGATGAGTTTATGCGGTCCTATTTGAGGGGCCTTCATGCGGTTCGATTCAGATGGACTTATGCGGTTCTGATTCGATGGGTCTTTATGCGGTTCAACTCACAAAGTGCTTATGCACCCGTAAGATGACTCTCATGCGGCTCGGACATGGGGTATACCCCCATACGACTCGGACATGGGATGCACATGCGACACACAAAGCAAAGTATGCAGATTCATGAAGACGAAGAAGGCTCGTGCATAAAATATGCGACGTAGCCATGATGGTTAAAGTTCTGAGTTCGTGCAATTTTTGCCAAAACCCTTACCAGCAATGGCGGGGTGAACGTTGAGATGTACTTCAGGCACCGCAGTCGACATAGAATCCACTCCCTTACCCTTTGTCGCAGCCTTGGAAGTCTTGAGGCCATCGTTGATCGAAGAAGAAGAAGAAGAAGACGGCAGCCTAGGGCAAGAGAGGTTCGAATAAAAGAAGAAAGTAAAGAGTTTCTCTAAAAAGTTACTCTTATTTATAGGCGGACATGGGCTCATAAACTGATGGATGCTTCGATTCGTGTGCCGCCTAAAGGACAAAATTGACGCTTCGGTCATCGAGGCAAATCTGACCCTTGGGATCCTCCCCCAAAAGGCGACTTCAAATCAAAATGAATTAAGAGCAATTAATGATGCCTACATGGCAGAAAAGATAGTATGATGCCAGAACGCTCCATGCGGCCAGAGCGGTCCATGCGGCTAGGCAGTCCATGCGGCCATGCAGTCCATGCGGCCAGGAAGGCCATGCGGCTAGGAAGTCCATACGGCCAGAATATCTTATGTAGCCAGGAGAGCTTATGTGGACATAGCCATGCTTCTCATTCAAAGTATTTCAATTTTTCAAATTGAAAACTTTGAAGGGGGTCTTGTAGAAGCATGGAAATGAACAGAAAATCCTATACGGCTCAAGACTAGGAGAGTTTTATGCGGCTCAAAAGTTCATGAAAGTTTCATGCGGCTCAGAAGTTTCCAGCGAGCCACGTGGACTTATGCGGTTCAAAAAGTCCTTCACAAACGGGCCATAATTCATTTATGCAGCTGGCTCATTTAATGCCCTGATGGGAAGCGACGGCTCTGACACGAAGGTTTGACAACCCTGACATAAAAGTGAAATAATGACCCTGACATAGTGGCAGGCTCCTAGGGAAGACAAGAAAATCTTCACACTGGCACAGTCCACCAACCCCAAAAAGCTTTCTATGCGGCTACCATCCCTTATGCGACAGCCACTCTCATGCGGCCGCCACCCCCATGCGGCTGACACTCCTATACGGCTCAGATCATGGGGCCACCCTCATGCGGATCAAACTAAAGGATTGCCATGCGGTTCAGATAAGGCCACCCTTATGCGGTTCTGACACGAGGCCACACTCATACGGTCCAATTATGACAGTCCTCCATGCGGCTCGCAGCAGTTGGGACACGTGGCAGGAGCTGATCGAGTCTCAATAAGTCATATTTATTGCAGTCAATGAGGGACATGTGGCAGGAGTCGATTAAATCTCAATAATTCAGATTTAGTTCAATCAACATAACCGTCCAGATTTGGTCAAATCCCAAACAAACCAGATTTATTCCAATCATCATAATCATCCAAATTTAATGTAATCATTACAATCCGAATTTATGGCAATCTACATATTTGCCCAGATATATTGCAATCGTAACAAATCAGATTTATGGTAATCAACATAATGGTCCGGGGCTCAGAATTTGCCACGTGGATATACACCTCCACCCATGATGCCTATAAATAGCAAGGTGTCATTTCCTTGTAAAAAAAGAGGAGAGCACGGAGATATATGTACAGAACCAGACACAGAGTGATCCACATTCAAGCAAGAGCATTTCTTCTCCGGAGCGAAAGCTGCATCCGATCGTCCAAGGAGTAAGACAGAGCTGTCGTCGCTTTCCCGAGCCTCTACCGTCACCCCCAGAAAAAAAATAAACAATTCTACTTAGATTGTCGTACCTAGGTTTTCGTCCCTAGGCTTTCTTTGTACGAACGAGTTTGTGTTGTAAATAAAAGTCCAGTCCTCCCATAAAACTATTGTGTTCTTTTATAATCAATTACAAACACTCCTACGGGAGCGGGGCGTGACATAATGGTATCAGAGCACGGCTTTACGTCCTTGGACTGTCGATTGAATTCTCTAACTCTGATGTTTCTGTGAACTCTGAATGTTGCTTCCGCATATTGATATCGTTGGTGCACTTTCTCTCAAATATCCCACGGGATGTCCATACAATAAGTCTATCTATTTTGCAAAACAAAGGAGAATAGTTTTTGTCAAAATAAAAAGATGGTTCGTGTAAGCACGGTTGGCTAAGTCGGACTAGGCATATACACCAAGGATCGTGTCAACCTTAGCAAAGTCGAATACGGGATACGTAATATTTCAAGCACGAGATGGGTTAGACTTGGTTGAGTAAGTGGGACGACTATCGATAGGGATGCTATCGAGCGACGATATCGTTGATGTGTTATAGATGAGCGTGCTTAGAATTAGAGGAATGGTTCGAACGGGATTGAAGAAGTCGATTTAGATTCAAATAATAGTTTTGAGGATTTGTTGAATGACTTCATTCCTGAGTGGTATATACGATAGCCTTAGGAATGTCGATCGATCGATTGAGGATACGGAGTGTCAATGAGTCTATCAACAAGCGTCGCGTTATGCAAAGCCTTAGATTGAGTGTCGTTGAACAAGTTCTAGTCTTGAAGATTTGGATGAGTTGATTCGAACAACTTAGAATTGACGTGCACGAGATTGAGATTGCGCAAGTATGAAACATGGAAATGATTGAGTAGGTAGATTAAATTGAGGAAAAGTTAAGGTGTAGTGAATGGATGACTTGATAAAGGTAATCGATAGGTGAAATCGTATAGAGAAAGTTAGCACGATAAGAAGATAGCGTGAATGAAAAAGTTGAATTTTGAAGTTATGCAATGACCCTGAGGATTGGAATGGATGTCGTTCGATGATTGAGTTAGCAAGAATGATGCGAATTGAGAAAATACGTTGGTCGATGACTTAAGATAATAGGATAATGATCGAACTTGAATTGAATATCGAGAAGATTATCCAATCGAACGATGGCATCATTCGTATGACTCAAAATTGTTTGCAACGGAAGATCGTCAGGTTACGCATATCGTCGATGGTATTGAGGCGTATCAAAGATCGATATGCAATAACTTGGAGGTTCTCTGACTCAATGAATGACGATCGTACAAGTGTTATTGTTCAGTTTGATGCCATACTTAGGATTTTGATTGAGATGAATGTTGAATGAAAATGATTGTGTCATGAGGGTTACGCGGATAACCACAGCGTCGACATTATTATCCTGTGTGAGCGCAACTCTAGCCTCGCACATGCATCGTGTCGGATTTGGGGCAATCGTTCCGCGTGAGCGCTGACATAGTGATTCATGTCGCGGGAATGATCGAACTCAAAAAATTAGGACGCGGCAACTTTGATTGTCTCGAATTGTTGGCTTGATGTGAAGGTGAACTCGAGGATTTGTAGGACTTATGATTGACGAATGATTGAAACTTGAGGATTGAGTAGGTCCAATCAGCGCATCGAGAATGAATTAGTCTAGACATAAAACAAGAGTTACGTTCCGATGAGAATGAATATCTCGCAGGAGCGTGTATGGTGATTCGTGCCCACCGTAGATAATCTGACTCGCATGAGATCGGGGCGCAACATGTTGTTATGTCGGACGACCTTGTGATCGATTACGTGAATTGGGATGAATGACTTAGGGCGTATAAAATATGAATTATGGATTAACGATGAATTGTGTCGTAGCGTGCTTGATTTGAGAAAGATTGATAGGCGAACTATGAGATAGACTATACGATGGCTTGATGAACGAGTGATATCGATATGTCGTGGAATTGGTTGAACGTGAGTTATCGTAGGATGGCTTTGCTGAATGACTCGGACCCCGTGCGATGAATGTCGGAATGTGTGTAGAAAATCAATGCTCGATGTTTAAAAATCGGAGTAATGCAAGCTTGGGTAGAAAACCCCGTACCATCGATTTTGTTTGACCTTAGGATGGGGTCAGTATTGATATCGTTGTTTGGGAACTATGATTCCAGTACTGACGGAAGGACATAGCCTAGCGGTTATGCAGACGTTCGAGTACGAAGCGGTAGAAAATTATGGAGGCACTACTCAAGAGGCTCGGTTGACATGCATGTAAATCAGGGACGCCCGAATACGTGCACGATCCGACTCGAGTGGTGATGGCGGATTCTCCATCACGAGACTTGGCTGAAATATATGTATTTTGGGGATGCCTGGAATATGTACACGATCCAACTAAGCGATACGTTGAATCAAGTGAGACTTGAGGAACGGAAAAGTGTCGAGGATTTTGAAATCGTAAGTTTTGAAGAAATGTTGATGCTAATACGATCATTAAATTGAGACGAGTTCGAGTGATGGATGATCGGTTGGCGTGCCTTACAACTAAGTTAGCGATAGCACAAGCGTGGCTCGGATTGAGGAAACGCATAGGAATAGTTTGTGCGAGAAACGTAGGATTTAAATCAAGTTATAAGCCGATAAGTGTACTCAGTATGTTTCGAGGACGAAACATTTTCTTAGTGGTGTATGATGTAGTGTCTCGTCCTGTTCAGCCAATCGGAGGAATCAAAACGTCAACGGCGTTCGGACTTAGCCTTACAACGGCTTGCTCGGAGACATCGCTCAGGTGAGGTAGTTTCGATGAACTCGCCTCATCTTTGCCTTCACAAAATATATCGCATGTTTTTAACTTGCACAAGTAGGCTTAATAATAAAAGAGATGAATCCACATAGCTATAGGGAGTAATTCCGACGGATCGAATTGAGATAGAATATGGAAAAGTCCAACGGTCGGCTTAGAGTTGGTGCACGGCGTGCTTTTCCTTTTCAACTAAAGAGAATAGCTATTGAGAATGCGACTAGTCGTCCGAGAAGCGGTCTAAGAGGAATGGTCTAAGTAGGGTGGGAAAGAGCACATACGTATCTGGTTCAGGTCACCCAGTAGTTAGCTCGGCACCTGGTACCGAAATAGGGAAGAAATGGGCAGATACTTCACCCGCCCGTATATAAGAAAGACGGCTTACCGGGCATTTAAGGTAAGCTACTTAGGTTAGGGCGCGTAGAAGCTATTGGAACTTTCTCATTTGTTGAAAATGACACTCGGTCCTTCGTCCCGTGGCTTGGGAGAAGGAAAGTTGGTATTCGACACAAAACTATGAACTTGCCTAGGTCATAGGCGTCGCCAGCGTAAATGTTCGATAAAGCATGCACGCTTCCACTGCGCAAGGCTTGGCATAGCCTTTGCTCGTCCCTCGGGTTAAGTTGTAGGCTTGAGTAAGTTAGGAAAAGTTATGCCGGACGACCTAAGTCATTCCAAGTGCTGTCCCGCTCATTCTGCGGTTTTCAAGTTAAATAGTCCCACGATCCCAAGGCCCGTCATATGAGGTATGACTTGGGCGATAGCGTTGCGTAGAACACGAGTTGGTTTAAGGCATGAGCCACAGTTGGTTCAGTGGAATGTTAGCCACGGTCTGTCGATACTTAAGAAACACGTTATGTTCAAGTTAAGTGGGAAGGCTATGCAGTAGTCGTTTCCGGATTTTCAAAGAAATGTTAAGTCTAAGCGATGGTAAGTCGCCGAGAGAAAATATGTCGGGACTGTAGTTCAGTCGCCGAGGCAACCCTGGTTTGGGCTATGCAAAGAAGTGTGAAAAATGGAAGAAGTAAAGCAAAGGAACTAAGTGATAATGATGAGACCATGCAATTGCGTTAAGTCTAGAAGTTAGCGTAGGCGCATGGTCATGGACAACTTGTCGACAAGGGCGATGGTTCTTCGAGCAACAACCCGGGGCCACGGTACCGAATCGACCTAGAAAGAACAAATTATAGCCGAGCTGGGTAATAGGCAATTGGTAGTAAGGAGACTTGCATCGGAGATCGCTACATGCGGTGCAAGGATCCCGTTTGCCAGGCTATGTCCAGGATGGCTAGTTAATGCCAGTGACCATTCATATAGATGTGTCGGCACGGGTGGCAATCCACGTGTGTGCCTTTGGACTGAGTTGACTTGAATGTGTATGCAGTTAGAAGACACAATGTCTGGGCCTACGATTTGGCTACAACGAAGTTGGCGTGCTTCGGCACGAGATGTGGCGTCATGTGTTAAGTCGTTGGCATAGAGTTTCATGAGTTAGACTTGAGCTGTTGCGAGTTAAGTCGAGAAGGGCCGTAGGGCAGGTTGGGTGAAGTTACGTTGAGTTGCTGAGCACGACCTCAAAATGTGAGGCACGGCCACGTTGTCAAAAGTAAGGTATAGGCAATACTAAGTGAGGAGGCACTGCCTCAGTGATATTGAAGCATGAATCGAGTTCATGGCACGACCGAGTCATTACGTCCCAGAATATGGCACGAAAGACAAGTATGAGTCGGTACGTTGACAATGCAAGCACGGAAAAGGTCTAGAGGCAAGGAAATGGAGTCTATCGTGTAGTTGGGTCTCTGATTATGGCCATAAGGCAAGCACGACTTGATAGGTTAACGTTGTTGAATGGACGTTGTTGTTGCAAGCACGGGATGGTCATCAGACACAAGTATGCCAAGGCGTCTGTCATAAAAACTAATCCTAAGACAAGACTAGGAAGACAATTGATAAGAAGAGACTATGTTGCATAAAGTAAATCAAACGTGTCGATTTTGTATGGGTAGGCGAGGAGCTCATCCCACCAGTACAGTTGAGTACTGACACCCATATAGTTTACATGTGCAGGCACAGGTAGAAGCTCGTGGCGCGGAGCTCGCTTGGATGCGTCGAGACACGGAGTTCCTTGGCGATTCGAAGCGTGCGGCCGCATGGAGTCAAGACTTATATGGGACATAATGTGTGGACATCGCTTTTCGAAGCTTCCGCTAGCTCAAGCATCGTATCGAGAGAAGAGAGAGAGCTGAGTGATTTGTAATGTGAGAAGAGTGAGCTTGTATGACTTGTAATCTTGGCCTTGCGCCCTTTGTAATCTTTCTTTCAATATCAATAAAGAGCTCTTTGAATAACTTGTGTTTTGATTCATATTTCCACTGCTATTATTCAATGTCTCTGTATGGGACTTCTGTGCGACGACCCCGTCGCAGCCGCTGAAATCGGCCGTTATGGAACCTGTCTTGTACGAGCGTAATCTAGGCTCGTGCGACATCACGCCATAGCGAGGACGATCGCTCCTATGGGAGCGGGGCGTGACACCAACTAACATATGTCATCTCTAACTAACTGTAACATAGACTAACACAACTAACTATCTAACTTATACAAGTTATCACTATCTAACTTCTATGATACCTCTAACCTCTACATAGATTCTAACATAACCACTAACATACTAACATGTCCAGACATACAACATCTAAATTCCTCTCTAATCCAACACTAACACACACACAAATACATATACCAAATCTACCCCCTCTCTTCTAACACACCAACACACATCTATATATAAACACAATACCACTCAACCAAAAAACAAATTACTCAACAAACCACACTAGCCTCAAGTCAAATAGGATGGCATGATCCTTCCAACTCTCTCACCTTCACAACACACACACTACACTACCATCTATACAACATCAAACACACACTAGCACATATCCTCTATCAATCTTACTTCTCTCCACTAACCACACACATCCTTATCTCATGCAAACACACACACTATACTAACATAAATTACATAACAATAATATATATATACATATATGTACTATATCATATATATTTTTGACAACCTATGATACCTACATTCACATGATATCCATACTAGGCTCATAGGTTACACAAAATGCCTATGTCACATAGTCACTCTTCTACTTAAAACTAATACTGTACAAATTGGACCTTCACTAAATTTTAGGATTAAAATATGTTGTAGCCCTTCGTATTAGCTTTCCGAAACTTCAAACTGATCGCATTTTTGTCCGAAAGCTTCCGGAATCGCGAAAACACCGACACGCATTCATCTTTCGGAAAGCTAATACTCAAGCAGTTTTACAGGAATTTTTAGAACGAATTTGGCCTATTAATATATATATTTGGAAATCTAACTTCGATACGCGTCTTTTAAAAAAATGGAAGATTAATCGGAGTCTTGAGCTAGGAGTTATGGCATTTCTAAGTTGCTCTGGCTACTAAAAACGTGGATGAAAATTATAACGAATTTGGGTAGTTTTGGACAAAAAAAAACACATGTAGGCCAAGATACTTGGATACCAACATAGCTATCCAAATAAAACTCATTATAACTATCCTTACTAAGATCAATCCACTCTCTAACCATACTAAAACTGAAATTAAACCACAAAATAGCCTATTTGCATAAACACAAACACATAGGGTGTCCTATATTGGAAACTCTATAAGTAGGACACCAAACATATTCAAACTTCCTAAAGAGGACTCCAAAGAGCCTCAAATTAAAATCTAATGGTTGTACATGCATGGAGGTGGATCGTGTGGATTTAAATCTGACTAAAATGCAAGGAAAATTAAAATAGAGAGATGGTTATACCTATTAGAAGTGGGATCCCAATGATACACTCAAAGGACACGATTCTGACACGAAAGCTCCTCCAAAATGGACACCCTTCTTTGCTCCTTGCTTCCAATACTTGCTAGCACCTCCTCCTTGGTTGAATGAGAAGAAATGATGGAAGATTGGAAGAAGAATGGAGGGATTTGGAGATCAAAATGAAGAGGGAAGCTTTCAAGTTTGGGGAAGAACTAATTTGGGGAAAAAGAGACAAGTGTGAAATGAAAGAGAGGGTCACCTCTCCCCTATATGTGGATGGCCATACATGCCCTAATGGGCCTACGTGAAATGTCCAAGATGCCCCTAGAAGTCTTCTTTGGGTTAACTTAAGTCATAATAAGGTTTGTGGTCAAAAAGGTCAAGTTTAAGTCTCTAATTTAACCATTCTAAGCAAGTAGGATTAGTCTAATGACACTAACTTAATTAGTGAGGTTTGCGGGCAATGCCTAACTAATCTTGGGGTTCCGACTAGAGTCTAAGCTACCCGGGTCACTAACACAGGTCGAAACGAGATGAAAATCGAACCCGACTTAACAAATCCCTTAAAATCAATATTAAAATATAAAAATTCCTAAAATATTAAAATATGAAAAATGACCAAAATCACAATACATCAATTTAAATATTATTAAAATAATCAAAAATTTACCAATTAATCAAAATCCTAAATAATTCAAAAGTCACAAAATGACTAAAATATCCTTAGCCTAAAAACTGGTAATTAGCTAATCTAATCACACGGGTTAGGCCTCCAAGGTCATGGTTAGTCTCTAGGCTAAACAGTTCTAAGGTTACACCAGCAAAATATCAAATCACAATATACTAATTTAAATAATTTTAAATTAATTAAATTCACCATAAATCATTATTTAATATTAAACGATAGATTTTTACAAAAGTTCAAAATTATCCTCATTTTTGAAAAGTGGTGGTTACAATAACCAGAGTTATTTACGGATCTTTAGAAGATGGGAATATAGGTAGTTCTTCCTACCAATGTGGCATTGATGACCAGTATGCTAGTTCAGTCCAGTATAGTTGAGAGAATCAAGATAGCACGGTCAACAATTTTAAAGCTTCAGCAGCTTAGGGAAAAATGTGAAGCGGGACGGAGAGCAGAGTTATGCATTCACAAAGATGGCAAGCTTCGCCATGGAAGGCATCTTTGTGTACCCAGTGGTGACATCATGCAAGAGATCATGGCAGAAGCTCACAGTTCGCAGTATTCAATTTATCCCGGTGGCACGAAGATGTATCGTGATGTTCTCATTATTTTTGGTAGAATGGCATGAAGAGAGAGATAGCCCAGGTTGTCTTTTATTGTTTAGTTTGTCAATAAGTCAAGACTGAACATCAGAGACCAGCTGGACTTCTTCAACCTTTACTGAAACCAGAATGGAAATGAGAATGCTTTACCATGGATTTTGTAACTGGGTTACCTAAATCCTCCGCTAGGAGAGACGCTATATGGGTTATAGTTGACAGACTCACCAAGGTAGCATATTTTCTTTCTTTCAGAATTGGTCAGTCAATGAATCAGCTTACAGAGATGTACCTCAGACAGATAGTCAGATTGTATGGAGTGTCAGTCATTATTGTATCCGACAGAGATTCGAGATTTACATCGCACTTTTGGCGGAGTCTTCAAGAGAGTTTGGGAACTCATCTCAAGTTTAGTTCGTGTAACGACCCGCATCCGCTTTTCGGATACAAGACGTGTCCAAGCCCAACCTATGCCGCAGTGTCGGCGGTAGTACACTGTTTAGACCGTAATAAATAAAATGCTTACAAATACTAACTGCTCATTCACAACAACTAAATCAACTTTACAAAATTTAGAAGTTTTACATTTGAAGAAGAATATAAGCTTTTACAATTATAAAAAAACTACCACATATCTAACTAGTCTTCTATGGTTCGGCCTTCGAGTCTTTATCTCCCCCTCGTATGGTCTATAGTGCAAAAGTAGACACGTCATCATCACCTATAACAACGATCCAGTCAGAAAAGGAGCAGAGTACAACCATATTGCAATTAATGTTGTTAGTCCAAAACAAGTTAGAACAACGAGAAACAATAATGGCAAGGGTATATAAAGAACTAGCAAGAGATGAACTAACAGGATATAAACTATCAAGATATGAACTAGCAGAATGTAACTAGCATGGTATGTACTAAAAAGATATGAACTAGAACTAGATAAAGGAAAAATAGGAACAATTATGTGTGTGTGAAATTCCTTTTAATGCGTGAACGGCTGGGATAATACGGCACATCATACGATGGCTATCCACAATAATAGGGTACGGCTAACTCATACGTGGGATATATGACTTAGCTATCCACAATCAAAATATTTGGGTTTGTTTACGTACTTACCGAGTATTTTCCCTCCCGACTCTCTAACAATCTATAACGGTCAATGTTACACTAATAAGGATACAATAACTATGGTGTCGCAATTGTGTGTCTACGGAATATCAAGCAATGTCACAATGGGATATCAAACAAGGAAAAGATAGAGAAAACGTTATAATGAACTAAAACATAAATGCAATATTGTACTTGCCTGAATCATTGCACAAACCATAGTCACAAGTAGAGGATGAGGGGAATGCCGATCTAGAAGCTGTCAACCTATAACATACATCGTACCACGAACCATGCACGAAAACCATAAGTCAATTCTAAGGTTCTAGTTCTAAATTCATGGAATAGCGGCTAGTTGGGTTACTAATCTAATAATAATTAATTCTAGAATAAATTACTTAAAAACATCATTTAACCTAATAATAATCTAAATATAATCTAAAGATGCAAGTTTGGCCATCAAAAGTTATGTTTCCAATTTTTGGAAACCATGGCACGTAAATCGAGGTGTGTCGTTGACTATCTAGTCAAACGCTATGAACTCAAGATTTTGAAAATGCACCTTGGTATATTTCAGCGCCATGAGTGCCCGTGCCGTGAAATCACGCTTTGGTCAAAATATATTGCCGTTATGGCTAATCGAGACCAAAATGTTGATCAACCGATCAATTCTGAGTTTAATAGAATAACTAAAATAATAGATGAACAAAATAATTTTTGGGAAAAATATATGTCGTAGAGCTCTATGTTAGCTTTCCAAAACATTAAACAGTTCGTGATTCTGATTTTCGGTCCTCCCGAAATCACGAAAACACCAAAACGTGTCAAGTTTTGGACAACCAACACTCTACGAATTCTCTAAAAATTTAGGAAGAAAGTATACGAAAATAAATTACTTATCTGAAAATTTTACCTCGATACAAATCCAAAAAAAAAATGGGCGTGAAAAGCCCGTCGGAGATGACGGCAATCGCTTCGGGAAGTCGGGAATCACCAAGATCAAACCACAAAGAAAAGGCTATAATTAATTAGGGTTTGTGAATATACATGCATATATATATATGAGAGAGAGAGGCGGTTACTGTAGCGGGCGCCAACAGGTGGGCCCCCCTGGGTGGATGACTGGGTAATTATTTATTTAATTCAAAAAATAATTTAAAAATTATTTTAAGTCCAAATAAATCAAAATAAGTTGCAGAAAAATCCAAAAAAATTCTAAATAATTCTACAAAATATTTCTAAGTGTCTAAAATCTAAATAAAATATTTTAACACAAAATATCATCGTGTAACCTCACAGTAAAATCCCAAAGCCTATAAAATATAATTTCTATAGGTTTTAATTATATAAAAATTCCGAAAAATTCTAAAAAATCTAGAAAAATTCTAAAATATTTTGCAAAATATTTTTACTCATTTAGAGCCCAAATAAAAATATTTGGTCCAGAAATACTCCCGTATGATCTTACAGTAAATCCTGAAAGTCCGTAAAAATAATAAAACCTTAAATATTAAATACCTAAAAATATCCAAAAATTGTAAAAAAATATAAAATAGCTAAATAATACATATATAAGCTATATAGAGGTCATATGACCTTAATATGGTCATATCCCACCTAGAAGATTTGGCATGACTCCCAATAAGCATCAAATTAATAATAAACAAATATAAAAAAATAAAAATTTGGGAAGTGGGCTTACAAATCTACCCACCTTAAAAAAATTTCGTCCTCAAAATTTCAAAATATACAAATAGGCACAACCAAGAATATCATCAAAATATGACATGACCAATCGATATGAATAAGCATGACAAAGAATATAATCAAAAAAATAATGTGATGAATGATCAAAATTGATGAGGCGTATAGAATTGAAATCTAAATATGTTTTAGAAATATAGTGGAAGGAAATGAAAATAGGTTTAAAAGATGACGATTCGAAAATAGAAAAATATGAGAAAAATAAAGAACTACTAGTTGTAGAGAAGGTGGTAATAAGAAATAAGACATCAAATAAATTTGAAATTTTTGTTAATAATCATAAGCCAATAAAGGAAATAGTAGCTATGATATTCGAAAGTCATAAGTATATTTCAAGTCATTTAACCGAGAATCCATGCCTCGCTAGTGTACATCTGGCTGCCGTGAACCCTTGGTTTCATGACGCAAGTATAATATGTTATCGAACACTTTATCAACGCTACCCAATATTGACATAATAATTCAAAAGATCAATAATACAACTAGGATATAGTTTTAGTAATATTCGACAACCTACGCATACTTAAAATTATTTCAACTTAGGGGTTATGCCATGCCAGTGCGCTGCTGACTGCAGTGAACTCGCAGTCTCCATAATTCAAATAAATGGGAATAGTACACATCTGCCTTACCATTATATGTCACCTAAAATTATTCTAACTATATCCATAGGAATTTCCAAGGAACTTCAATAAATTTAAATAAGTCGATCATGATAAGAAAATATAAGTATCTGTCCTTGAATAAAAGTATCAATTTTAAAAACAAAACGATCACAAAATGAACGAAGATGACATGAATTAATATATAGATAATTGAACCAAGATTATGAATTGAAATAAAACGATCGCAAAATAGTTTTAAAAATAAAATGAGGTTTAGAGAAGGCAGAAGATAAAATAGCACAAATGATCTAAATTAGGAATTGAATTCTATGAAAGCCTAACTTACCAAACGTATATTCTACCCACCTTAGATCCTACCAACATGTCAAAACAAAATAACATATTCTCTTAGAAAAATTATTCGAATTATCCATGCCTAAACTTCAATAAATTATTGGCTAAATCATATGGCCTATTTAACAATCTTAACTATCCAAGGGTCAAATTGAATAAGGGACTCCTAGTCCTATTTATTCTCATAAAATCAAATCAAACCTAATTGTGAATGAGCATCCGAGTCGCAGGCTTGCAGTAGTACGACTAACTTAAGTACTACCACAAGTTCGCAATCTTTTGCAAAAACAGACCTGCATGGGCCACCATAAAAACTTGTCATGACCCGCACCCGCTTTTCGGATACGAGACGTATCCAAGCCCAACCTATGCCACGGAGTCGGCGGTCGTATGCTGTCTAGACCACAATAAACAAAATGCTCACAAATACTAATTGTCCATTCACAACAACTAAATCAACTTTACAAAATTTAGAAGTTTTACATTTGAAGAAGAATATAAGCTTTTACAATTATAAACAAATACCACACATCTAACTAGTGTTCTATGGTTTAGCCTTCGAGTCCCTATCTACCCTCGTATGGTCCATAGTACAAAAGTAGACACATCATCCTCACCTATAACAACGATCCAGTCAGGAAAGGAGCAGAGTACAACCATATTGCAATTAATGTTGTTAGTCTAAAACAAGTTAGAACAATGAGAAACAATGATGGCAAGGGTATATAAAGAACTAGCAAGAGATGAACTAACAGGATATAAACTATCAAGATATGAACTATCAGAATATAACTAGCAAAGTATGTACTAACAAGATATGAACTAGAACTAGATAAAGGAAAAATAGGAACAACTATGTGTGTGTGAAATACCTTTTAATACATGAACGGCTGGGCTAATACGGTACATCATATGATGGCTATCCATAATAATAGGGTACGGCTAACTCATACGTGGGGTGTATGACTTAGCTATCCACAATCAAAATATTTGGGTTTATTCACGTACTTACCGTGTATTTCCCCTTCCGACTCTCTAACAATCAATAACGGTCAATGTTACACTAAGAAGGATACAGTAACTACGGTGTCACAATCGTGTGTCCATGGAATATCAAGCATTGTCTCAATGGGATATCAAACAAGGAAACGATAGAGAAAACGTTATAATAAACTAAAACATCAATGCAATACTGTACTTGCCTGAATCCTTGCACAAACGATAGTCACAAGTAGAGAATGAGGGGAATGCCGATCTAGAAGCTGTTAACCTATAACATGATGGAACTGGGAATTCCCAGGACCCTTCCTTTGGTATGCGTATTGATCGATAGAAAGTTAAACAGATCAAATACGTGTTCTAACCCTTCATAGGCGAAAACTAGGGTTCACGAATTATACCTGCGGCAGAAAGGAGACAAGTAATTCCTGGCAATCTCGAGCGGACGACCCTAAGATCTTCTGCACGTATTCCTTCCTCGAGTTGGACGTCGTGTGGGCGACGATCTCCCAACCTTTTCTTCTCCTTGGCAGCACTCTCTTTCTTTCCTTACGTAAATCACGAATTTAGAGAAAATTTCAGATTTCTAATCGGTAATCTGGTGGCCAGAGAATAGAGGATATATATAGGCTACGGCAGGGACCATGAGAAGAAATTAGGGTTCGGCCTCCTAACGGATCTGGATATCCCGTGTTCAGCCCGAACACACAATCCAGGCCCATTAACAATAGCTCGGTCCACTAATGAGCTATTGTTGCACTACCTCCCTAATCCCAAATTATGTTTTGTGGGCTCCTTTTATTATATGCTCGTTTGGCTCCCCATGTTAAGATATCGTATGTCCGTCGATCAAATTAAGTTACTGAAAATTATATTGATTCGACATCTTTTATCCTTAAGTAGTACCGCTCAACTTTATTTGTCATGTCGGATATAATCTACCTGCAGGGTTTACATGACAATCCTTATGAGCTCCTTAAGAGGATATCATCAACCCGATGTATCGGGACATGGATTCCATTTATAATCAACAGCCCATCATACATACAATGTTATTACCCAATTCATAGAGGTTGTTGATCCATAATGAATCTCACTCTTTTATGAGTCAAAGTAATGCACATTGTATATACATGTCCGTTATTATATCCGGATTAAGAGTACAAGCATCCATAATAACAGAGGTGTTTGTTCTCTTATGTAGTCAGTACAAAGAGAACAACCTCAAGTGGTCTTGTTCAATACACACAAAGTGTACTAGTGTAAATCTATAGTCAAGATAGACTAATACCAGATTACACTACAACCTTTCCAATAGATTGTCCAAGTCCATCTAGGTTGTGAACTATTTATATACTCCATAAGAAACTGATAATATGATCTTCTGTGTAACACCACACACCATATTATCTACAATATAGAATATCAGACATTTGCATTAACACTTGCAACAAATACAATATGCAAACATTTGCCCATATGATTCTCATTCAAAATTTAAGGAAATAAGGTTACTACAAAAGTGATGCTTTTAGTATATAACCCTAACAATCTCCCACTTATACTCAAAGCATTGCTTTTTAGTATACTGTTACAAATCTTCCACTTGTACTTAAAGCCATGCTGCTACACATCTGACTCCCATTCCCTCAACATGACTGTAAAAAGCCTTAGCTGGTAAGCTCTTTGTAAAGGGATCAGCTAGGTTGTCGGCTGATGCTATCTTGATCACAGCAACTTTTCCTTTCTTTACGAAATCTCGTATCAGGTGGTACTTGCGCTCAATGTGTTTGCCTGTCTTATGGGCTCGTGGTTCCTTCGAGTTTGCAACTGCACCACTATTATCATAATAAAGTGTAATAGACTTAGGCAAACTAGGTACCACATCCAAGTCCAATAGAAAGTTTCTGAGCCAAACCGCTTCTTTGGCTGCCTCAGAGGCTGCCACATACTCGGCTTCCATGGTGGAATCAGCAATACATTTTTACTTGATACTCCTCCATACAATGGCTCCACCTCCCAAAGTAAACACATAACCTGAGGTAGATTTCCTGGAATCCCTATCTGACTGAAAATCTGAGTCTGTATACCCCAAGGGAACTAAACTATCTGTCTGGTAAACTAGCATATACTCTTTAGTCTTATTCAGGTACTTCAAAATATGCTTTACGGTAGTCCAGTGCTCTTGTCCTGGGTTAGACTGATATCTGCTGACCATGCCTACGGTAAACCAGATGTCTGGTCTCGTACATAGCATTGCATACATTAAGCTTCCTACTGCTGAAGCATAAGGAACTGCCTTCATGTTCTCTATCTCTTTAGGTGTCCTCGGACACTGCTTCTTTGATAGAGCAATTCCATGTCTAAAAGGTAAGAAACCTTTCTTAGAATTTTGCATACTAAAACGAGTTAGTACAGTATCGATATAGGAAGCTTGGGATAAGCCCAACATCCTTTTTTTGCGATCTCGTAGAACTTTGATCCCAAGGATGTGACCTACTTCTCCCAAGTCTTTCATATCAAACTGTTTGGATAACCATACCCTTACATCAGATAATACCTTAACATTGTTTCCAATGAGCAAGATGTCATCCACATAAAGTACTAGGAACACCACCACGTTTCCGTCACACTTTCTGTATACACATGATTCATCCTGACATTGATCAAATCCATAGGATTTTATCACCTGATCAAAACAGATGTTCCAAGATCTGGAAGCTTGCTTAAGTCCATAAATAGACTTTTTGAGCTTACAAACAAGATACTCCTGGCCCTTTTCAATGAACCCGTCTGGTTGCTTCATATAGATGTCTTCCTCAAGACTTCCATTAAGGAAAGCTGTCTTGACATCCATTTGCCAAATCTCATAATCGGGATGAGCTACAATAGATAAAAGAATCTGAATAGACTTAAGCATGGCTACAGGAGAAAAGGTTTCCTCAAAATCGATACCCACTCTTTGAGTAAAACCTTTTGCTACAAGCCGAGCTTTAAAGGTTTCAACCTTACCGTCTGATCCTCTTTTTCTCTTATAGACCCACTTGCATCCAATGGTACACCAACGGGTGGTTCTACAAGCTCCCAGACCTGATTAGAATCTATAGATTCTATTTCAGATATCATTGCTTTTTGCCAAGACTCTGCATCTTTATCTTGGAGTGCTTCATTGTAGGTACAGGGATCATAATCTTGCTCCTCAGGGACGAAGTCTAACGACTCTCCCAAGAACATATATCTATCAGGTTGTATCACAACCCTTCCACTACGACGAGGCACTATCGGTTGTGGTGTAACATTTGTGACACGTTGTACAGTTATTTGTGGTTCATCCTCTTGTACTGTTGGTCATGTAGTACTTGGTGTCTCGCGTCTCAGTTCTTCTAGAACAACTCTACTTGTGGGTTTATGGTTCATCATATAGTCTTTCTCTAAGAATCGGAATCGGGCATTGGTGCTAACAATGACCTTCTGATCCTTAGGACTATAAAATAAACCTCCTTTCGTTCCTCTTGGATAGCCTACAAACAAGCATACTTCTGTACGAGATTCCAACTTATTTGCTTTCCCATTCAGCATATGTGCTGGACTACCCCAAATGAGAACATGTTTCAGACTAGGCTTACGCTCAATCCACAGCTCTGTAGGAGTAAGAGGTACTGACTTAGAAGGAACCAAGTTCAAAATATAAGCTGCAGTCTCTAAGGCATATCCCCAAAACGAATCTGGCAAATCCGAATAACTCATCATTGATCTAACCATCTCCATAAGAGTTCTATTCCTTCTTTCGGCTACACCATTCTGTTGGGGCGTTCCAGGTGCAGTCAATTGGGATGCAATCCCAGCCTCTGATAAATAATTCCTAAACTCTCCAAAGAGGTACTCGCCACCACGATCTGATCGTAATGACTTGATATATTTTCCATGACGTTTCTCCGTTTCAGCCTTGTACTCTTTGAATTTCTCAAAGAACTCAGACTTACGGTGCATCAAATAAATGTATCCATACCTTGAATAATCGTCAATAAATGTGACAAAATATTCAAAGCCACCTCTAGCTTGGATAGTCATGGGTCCACACAAATCAGAATGAACCAATTCTAACACATCTTTGGCCCTATACCCCTTTGCCGTAAAAGGCCTTTTGGTCATTTTACCTTCCAAGCAGGATTCACAGACTGGTAGTGTCTCCACTTCCAATGAACTTAAAGGTCCATCTTGAACCAGTCTTTGAATCCTTCTTAGGTTAATATGCCCCAATCGTAAGTGCCAAAAATATGTTTGGTTCATACAAGAAGGTTCTTTTCTCTTATTTAAGTTAGATGACATGTTATTCATTTCCATAAGTTGCATTGTGGGCGAAATAGGATTAATGACATACAAATTATCAACCAATGCACCAGAACAGATAAAATGTTTATTCTTTCTAATAACAATATTGTCATTAAAATAAACTGAATATCCATCCTTAACTAACATAGAAACAGAAACTAAATTTCTTCTAAGTGAAGGTGCATAAAGACAATCTCTCAATGTCAAAGACTTATTTCTACCAAAAGATAAAGTAACATCTCCTAATGCAACGATCGATACTTTTATAGCATCACCCATAAATAAGCATATCTCTCCATCACTGAGCCGTCTGGTTTCCTGGAACCCCTGCAATGTATTACAGACATGATTAGTGGCTCCTGTATCTACACACCAGGTGCCGGTAGACAACACCACTAAACATGTTTCAACTACTAGTAAATGAGATATACCTTCTTTGTTCCCTTGTTTGAGAAGTGGACAATCAGTCTTCCAATGTCCTGACCCTTTGCACTTGAAACATTTGCCTTTGTGCTTTTTCACCGCGCCTTGAGGTCACATGCCCTTCTTTGCTAAGTTTGCCTATTTCTGAATGTTATTCTTCTTCTTACCGCCTTTTGGCTTAGAAGTAGAAGCCTTTTCAGAAACAAAAACATGACCACTTCTGCCTAAAGAGAGATTCAGCATCCTGTAGCTCTTTTGCAAGTTCTGCCAAACTATACAACCTTTTGTTCATGTTGTAATTAAGGCAGAAATTGTCAAAACTTTTAGGCAGAGTCCCTAGAATGATATCGACCTGGGTTTCCCAATCGATTTCAGCTCCAAGGATCTCCATCTCATTCAGATGACCCATCATATTGAGAACATGATCCCTTACTGGTGTGCCCTCAGCCATTTTTGTATTCATCAAACATTTCATAGCAAACTGCCTAGCTGCTCTACTCTGATGTCCGAAGAGTTCCTTGAGGTTATACATCATGTCATAAGCTGTGGCCATGGCCTGATGCTGATGTTGCAGTACATTTGACATAGATGCCAGAATATAACACCGCGCCATCTCTGTTGATACAAAGTCATAGTCAACCAAATATTGACTACATTGACTAAATAATGTCTGTATTAATTCAATACGACACACGACGTCTGCTATTCCGTTCAAGACAGACGACAGCTCAGTCTCCGGTTCTCAGTGTGTTTTCGAGTCTGTATTTTATATTTTCATTGAGTCTAGACTTGTGTACTCTGAGTCATGCTGAGCTCTTGACACTTAGTCTACAGCCTACCCAAAATCCCAAGCTCTACTGAACCAAACACTGTCCCAAAAATCCCCTTTGAACCACTCTGTGCTCTGGAGACAGAGTTCGGGCCGAACACTGCCTCCACACAGAGTTCGGGCCGAACTCTGTCCCCTAGAAATCAGGAACCCTAATTTTAGGGTTAGCTGGTTGCTAGTTGTCCAACGGCCAAATATTTGAATTTTCCTACCCGAATTCTGGCCGAATTCTGCCTATAAAAACACTATAAATAGGGCATGAATTTTCTCATTCTACACCATCCAATCTTCTCTTCTCTTCTCTCTTATAGCTGAAATAAGCCATAACCTTCCCATCTACTAGCCACAAGCCTCCTAAGTCTCGAGTGCTCAGCATCTCTCAGTTAGGATTCTTATGCAAGAGTCGAAGAAGTCGCTTGGACAATTCCAAGCAAATCGCCACTGCGATCCTCTGTTAGAAGTTGACGTGCTCTTCTGAAGTAAAGGCACGGTTGTAAACTACTATTTCACAAATAGTGGATTTGAATCCTGAGCTAGAGTTCTCAGGCCTGGACTAGTCCTCCACAAGGAAAACCAGGTTAAAATTGTTGTGTTTGCGTATGCTCTTTTAATCTCCTTTTATTTTCCGCACTTTACTCTGATTATTTTTTATTGGTGAAAGAGTTATTTTTAATTGGTCATTTTTCTATATATACTCTATTCACCCCCCTCTAGAGTTGCCAAACTGTTCTTCAATTGGTATCAAAGCTCTGCTCTCTTTTTAAGGACTAACATCCTAAGAGCTGATCCATGGCAACCACACAATCCTTGATTTTCAATCATGGTGAAGGTCAGTCCACTCATAGGCCTCCCCTATTTGATGGAACTAACTATACATATTAGAAAACAAGGATGAGCTTCTATCTTAAGTCTCTAGACTTTGACCTGTGGACTGTCGTCACTGACGGTTACAAAAAGCCCGTCAGGATAGTTGTCGATGGTGACCTCATTGAGAAACCACAGGACAAATATTCTGTCGAGGAGAAGAAACAGGCAAGTCTAGATGCTAGGGCTATTAATACTTTATTCTGTGCTATAGACAGGAATGAATTCAACAGGGTCTCCACATGCACCACTGCTCATGAAGTATGGAGACTTCTAGAAGTGACGCATGAGGGAACCATACAAGTCAAGGAATCTAAAATAAGCCGTCTCACTCAAGAATACGAAGCCTTCAAGATGAAGCCAAATGAGACGATCACTCAAATGTTTACAAGATTCCTCGACATCATCAATCCTCTATCCTCGCTTGGTAAGCAGTACTCAAACCACGAGAAGATTCGTAAGTTACTCAGAGGGTTGCCAAAGATTTGGAACCCTAAGGTGACGGCCATCATAGAAGGAAACGATCTCACATCAATGTCAATGGAGACCTTGATGGGTAAGCTCATGACTCACGAGCTTGACCTCAAGGACTTCGAAGAGCCTGCTCCGAAGACCAGGGAGATCGCACTCAAAGCTCATCGACGAAGGGCTGATCACGATGAGACCGAAGACGATAACTCGGATGATGAAGACCAAGCTCTCATGGTTCGCAACTTCAGAAAATTCCTTCGCTTCAATCGAAGGAAGAAGGATTCACAAGAAGATGATGAAGAAGAGCCAACCTGTTACGGTTGCAAGAAGACTGGACATGTCCGAAAAGACTGCCCATTCTTGAAGAAGAGCAACCGCTATGAGAAGCCATACAAAAAGAACTCATCAAAGAAATATGCCAACACAGGAATTTGGCATGAAAGTGAAGCGAGTGACTCCGAGGAAGAAAAAGGCTCTCCTCAAGATACAGCAAATGTGTGCCTAATGGCAACTTCCAACAAGGTATCTAACGAAACTCTAGATGACTTCTCTTTTGATGAACTTGGCGGTACTTTCACTGATTTACTCGATGATCACAAAAAGGTCATCGGTAAATACAAACATGCCAAGGACAAAATCAAAAGTCTTGAAGATGAGATACAAAGAATTTCCTTACTTCTTGATAATGTTAGAAACACGACACCCACTAATGACCCCTGATGAAGTATCCAAGCTTAAATTAAGCTTACATGATGCTGAAGCACGTATTGAGCAACAAACTCAAGAAATCACTACACTCAACACGTTGCTTGCTGAAGAAAAGAGTAGACACAAGATTTCCATGACTAAGATATATGGCTTAAATATTAAGGTTGATGAACTGCAAGCTGTTTCTAAAAGATTAGAAACCAAATTGGGTAAACAGGTTGTTCAACCTCAAACCCAATCACATGGGCACAACACCACTCATGCTAGTCAACCACGTCATTCTCATGCAGCACATAACCATGCATTTATATACACAAACTTTCACAAACCACGTGCACGTAAGAATAATTCTCACTCAGTACACAATCATCATGCACAAAGACACAATCAACATCACTCCACACATAGGAATCATCATGCCATGCCATATAGACAAGATCATCATGCAATGCCATATAGACAAGATCATCATATACCATATAGACAAAATCATCATGCCATGCCATATAGACAATATCAGCATGTCACACATCATAGACAATACCATCATGATATGTCTCATAGACACCATCACCATGCCACTCATTCTATGCATAATCATCATCACCATGCTAACTCTTCACATCATGACCATCCTCATCCTGTTGCTTATAGATATTATTCTCATGCTCCTAGTATAAATAAGAATGCTATCTGTACTTACTGTGGATTACATGGACATATCTCTCCACAGTGCAAATTTAGAAGACTTGTAGATAAAAAGATATATACTTGGTTTCCAAAGACTAACTTTTTAGGACCCTCAAGAACTCGGGTACCAAAGGTCACATCTACTCTTGATGTAGGTGGACCTTCCCTCTTCAACTGAAAGTAAGTGGATTCTCGATAGTAGATGCTCGCGACATATGACGGAAGACGCAAATCTTTTTGCATCACTATCGATGAAGAGAGAAGGATATGTATCCTTCGGTAACAATCTCAAAGGGCACATAATAGGTAATGGTATCATTGGTCATCCTCCTTCTCCTGTAATAAAGGATGTCTGCCTAGTGACCGAGTTAAAGCATAACCTGCTCAGCATTAGTCATCTTGCTGATCATGGATATGATATTAACTTTGGATAAAACAGTTGCTACATCTATGATAGGTCAACAGGAGACATTGCTTTTGAAGGGAAAAGAGAGGACAACATATATATTTTCTATCTTTCTATAAATACTAACAATGCAGGTAGATGTCTATATGCCCACAAAGACGAACGACTACTTTGGCACCAGCGTCTTGGTCATGCCAACATGGATGCTATATCCAGGCTGTCTACCAAGAAGCTAGTGAGAGGATTGCCTGATATCACATTCAAAAAGGACACGGTATGTGCCGAATGTGAACTAAACAAGGCAACTAAATCCTCATTTCATTCCATCAACTCTGTAAGTACTACTAGACCCTTGCAACTACTTCATATGGATTTATTTGGTCCTAGTAGAATAGCTAGCCTTGGTGGCAAACTTTATGCATTTGTTATTGTTGATGTTTTTTCAAGATTTACTTGGATTTTCTTTCTCGCTAATAAGAGCGATGTTATTTCGGTTTTTAAAGTTTTTGTAAAGAAAGTTCAAAACGAAAAAGGCTACATGATTACTCGAATCTGAAGTGATCATGGAGGCGAATTCATAAATTATGATTTTGAAAATTTTTGTAATGCAAATGGTTTTGATCATGAATTTTCTTGTCCTAGAACTCCTCAACAAAATGGTGTTGTGGAGCGGAAGATTAGAACTCTCGGCGATATGGCCAGAGTCATGTTGAATAAATTTTCACTTCCGAAATACTTTTGGGCAGAAGCTGTCAGTACAGCATGCCACATTTTGAATAGGGTGCTGATTCGTCCCATTACGAAGAAAACACCCTATGAGCTTTGGTTTGGGAGAACCCCCAATGTTTCTTATTTTAAAGTTTTTGGTTGTAGATGTTTTATCCTTAACACCAAAGACAACTTAGGCAAATTTGATGCCAAAGCTGACGATGGTATCTTTCTTGGTTATGCCGCCAAGAGTAAGGGATATAGAGTTTTTAATAAACGCTCACTTATTATGGAAGAGTCAACAAATGTGACTTTTGATAAAGATAACAGTACAGTAAGTACTCTTGATGATGACGTTGAGCCATCAACTTCTACTCCAATGAATACTTCAACCGAAACTGATTCTCTGGAGGGTTTGCCTAAGAAATTCTCTTTCAAACCTTCTCATCCAGAAAATTTAGTAATAGGAGAAGTTTCACGTGGAGTAACTACTAGATCATCACTAAGAGACTCCGTTGCTAGCACTGCCTTCATTTCACAAGTAGAGCCTAAAAACATTTCTGAAGCCTTTAATGATGAATTTTGGATTTCTGCTATGCAAGAAGAACTCAACCAATTCGAGAGAAGCCAAGTATGGGAACTCGTTCCTAAACCGGTTAATCACTCGATAATTGGTACTAAATGGGTTTTTAGAAACAAAGTAAATGAAGATGGTTCAGTCACACGTAACAAAGCTCGTCTAGTAGCTCAAGGATACAACCAAGAGGAAGGTATCGACTACGATGAGACGTACGCTCCTGTTGCTAGACTAGAATCCATTCGGATGTTTTGTGCTTTTGCTAATTTTCAAAACTTTAAATTATTTCAAATGGATGTGAAAAGTGCTTTTTTGAATGGTTTTATTAAGGAGGAAGTTTATGTAAAACAACCTCCTGGCTTTGAAAATCACAAATTTCCCGACCACGTGTTCAAGCTAAAGAAAGCACTTTATGGCCTCAAACAAGCCCCCAGAGCTTGGTATGAAAGGCTAAGTAGCTTCTTACTTGATAAAGGTTTTTCAAAAGGGAAAATTGACACTACACTGTTTATAAAATCTTTTAAAGACACTATTCTGTTGATTCAAATCTATGTTGATGATATTATTTTTGGGTCTACTGATGAAACCCTCTGTCAAGAATTTGCCAAGTATATGCAGACGAAATTTGAGATGAGCATGATGGGAGAGCTCAACTACTTTTTTGGCCTGCAAGTGAAACAAATGGCTAATGGAACTTTCATCTGTCAATCGAAGTATACCAAGGACATGCTGAAAAAGTTCGATCTTGACAACGTCAAACCAATCAGCACTCCAATGGCTACTTCAACCAAACTCGAACCAGATGAGAGCGGCAAACCTGTTGATCAACGTAAGTATCGAGGTATGATAGGCAGCTTACTTTATTTAACTGCTAGTCGTCCCGATATCATGTTCAGTGTTTGCCTATGTGCTAGATATCAAGCTAATCCTAAGGAATCACACATGACCGCGGTTAAGCGTATCTTTCGATACCTTAAGGGTATGGTTACAGTGGGCCTATGGTATCCTAAGTCCACATCATTTGACCTTATTGGTTACTCTGATGCTGACTTCGCTGGATGCAAGGCCGACCGTAAAAGTACGAGCGACACGTGTCATTTATTAGGAAAGGCTTTAGTCTCCTGGTTTAGCAAGAAGCAGAACTCTGTCGCACTATCCACAACAGAAGCTGAATACATAGCAGCTGGGCGTTGTTGTGCACAAATTCTGTGGATGAAGCAAACCCTTGAAGACTATAAGTTATCTTTCATGTATATTCCTATATTCTGTGACAACACTAGTGCCATTAATTTGACTAAGAACCCTATCTGTCACTCACGCACTAAACACATTGAGATCAGACACCACTTTTTGCGTGATCATCAGCAAAATGGCACGATTAACTTAGAGTTTATTGACACTGATCATCAGCTAGCAGATTTCTTTACTAAGCCATTATCCGAAGAGCGCTTCAATTTTCTTTGTCATGAACTCGGAATTTTGGATGAAGCAGTTATAAGTTGAGACTCACCTGCGTAAATATCGAGTATATTTTGATTCTTTTACGACGAATTTGGTATGGGTACAAGCCGAAAGGGTCCTTCTGCGTAAAAGTCTAAGCGACACGGTGCACTAGTCCTCAGGACTATAGCTAGCTGGGATCCGGCCCCTGCAGCTAACCTATGGTAAATTCGAAATATTGAATTACAATATATTTCCTTGTTTATTATATGGGTTGTTTCGATTTAATATTGCCTAATTTATTTTTCTAAAGTTCATTCTGACTTTTGTGTACCTCTCTATGTACTTCATTGAATTCTTCAAACTTTTTATCCTCTCTATTTTTCTTCAACACTTAACCAATTTTTCATCTTTTCAGCCTGTTTTCTGTTCTGGACCACTAATCCAGAACTCGGGCCGAACTCTGCTCCTAACAGAGTTCGGGCCGAGTTCGGTCCCTATTTGTCCAGCGTCGGGATCAGCCTCTGCCGTTGGATCAGTTTAGATCAAACGGTCAGAATTTCTTCCGACTAACGAAAACCCTCTCTTATATTTCAGGTTTTCATCTCTCTCCTTCACTATTACCTCCTTCCTCACCTCTCCAAACTCTTTCCTTCAAACCCTAACCCTAGTTTTTGATCTAAAAGGCTCTATTACTTCTCAAAATCAAGGGAAAAGGGTTTCTCATCATTCTCTTCCACTGTTTGTTATTGATTTCAGGTATATCCCCTTCTTTCTCTCTATTTCAAGTTCTCTATTTTCTTGCAAATGGCTCCTCGCTTGCCCAATCGTGGGAAAAGGACTCGAACTGAGGAAGCTTCCTCTTCGAATCCTCCTCCTCCAATTGAGCAAGTAGTTGAACAACAACCCATTCATCCGTTGTTCAACCCGCCTCGTCCCCATGATCCGAATACATATGACGAGCGATTATTTGTGTCGCTAGACGCGTCTAATGCATGGTTTAGCGACTTTCGGACTCGTCTGGTGTTCGGGGGACATCCGATAAATTTTACAATCTTTTCTCAATATGAATCATTGTTTCGTGATCTTTGTTTGGATGCGTTAGTTGCCTCAAACTTTGTCATTTACCGTACGCAATCCAAATGTTTTATTGCAATTTAACTTTCGATGCAACCCACATCTATTCCCGGGTTGCCGGTATTGACATTGCTTTCAATGATTCTGAGTTGGAGGATTTTTTTGTTCTTTTTAATCTCGATGCTTGGGATAAACTTGTGGAAGCTCGTCAACTTCAATTAGTTGGCGATACTTCTCTTGAAGGTTTCAAGGAGGAATTATGTGCTCCTAACATAAGTCCTCGCAAACTTATGGCCAAGCACCTCAACCCATATTTCTATGAACTTCATCGAATCATTTTTAACACTATCTTGCCAAAAGCTGGCTCCACTGATGAAGTTACCTACTTTGAGATATCTGCTTTGTATCACCTTCATTATCGTATCCCCTTCAATCTTTCTAGGACAATGATGGGCTGGATGATCAATTGTAGGAAGAAACCAAGAGCATTGGTTTATCCTTTATATCTTCCTATGGTTTTTCGTGCGTTCATTATTCCTATTCATGACTGTCAGTTCTTGCCTGCTCCTGCTTTACTGTCCAAGGCATGACGTTCTCAGGCAGTCGTCGCCTCTCCTGAGACTTCTGAGCAGTCTGCTGATGAGGAGCCTGACGCCCCTCCACTCGGTCAGGATGTACCACTTCCACCTGCCACTCTTGAGTCTATTCAGACTATGCTCCGGGAGCATTTTGACCTTGAGGACGAGCGCTGGACCCAGCTGGATTATCGTACTACTCTACAGATGAGTGCCCTCGGCAACTCCCTGTATGATATACGGTACTCCATATCTCACCATCTGCACATTCCCATGGAGTGGGGTCCTGAGCGCGCGGGCCATCGCATTGATGATCCATGGGTCATGCGTTACATGGATCCGGATGCTACATTTCTGGACCCCCGTCGCTCCTTCCCTGGTCCTTCAGACCCTCCAGGACCTTCTCGTACTCCGTGATGGAGATTGGCTTGATCTGCTGCTGCTACTGCTGATGATCTTAGTTGATGCTTTTTGATTTCAGTTTATTATGGTTTTATGTCCTTGGTTTTATGTACTCAAAACTCTGGTTGTGTGTTTGACACTTGGTTTTGTGGATGACATTTTATCATAGCTTTACTTTATGCTAGTGACTCATTTTGTTTAGTCATACACTGTTTCTTCTCTGCTTGGTGTGGTTGCATCACTCTTCATTGTCTATACTACAGTTTATATTGCTAACTGCCAAAAGGGGGAGAACTATGTATATTTTCGTATATCTGTTTCGTATATTTGTGCTTGTTTTTGCTTTTGGGAGATATTATTTATCAGGCCACAGGTTCTATGCATTATTTACGGGGGAGAGCTATTACTTCCAGCTCGGCACTGTTCACTGATCACGGAGGAGCTCTTCTTTCTAGCTCGGCATCGATTATGGGGGAGCTGTGTTACAATCAACTGTGTCCAGGTATGAATATTGAAATATACATATATTATTTTGTCAATTATCAATATGGGGGAGATTGTTGACACAAAGTCACAGTCAACCAAATATTGACTACATTGACTAAATAATGTCTGTATTAATTCAATACGACACACGACATCTACATTCCGTTCAAGACAGACGACAGCTCAGTCTCCGGTTCTCAGTGTGTTTTCGAGTCTGTATTTTATATTTTCATTGAGTCTAGACTTGTGTACTCTGAGTCATGCTGAGCTCTTGACACTTAGTCTACAGCCTACCCAAAATCCCAAGCTCCACTGAACCAAATACTGCCCAAAAATCCCCTTTGAACCACTCTGTGCTCTGGAGACAGAGTTCGGGCCGAACTCTGCCTCCACACAGAGTTCGGGCCGAACTCTGTCCCTAGAAATCAGGAACCCTAATTTTAGGGTTAGCTGGTTGCTAGTTGTCCAACGGCCAAATATTTGAATTTTCCTACCCAAATTCTGGCCGAATTCTGCCTATAAAAACACTATAAATAGGGCATGAATTTTCTCATTCTACACCATCCAATCTTCTCTTCTCTTCTCTCTTATAGCTGAAATAAGCCATAACCTTCCCATCTACTAGCCACAAGCCTCCTAAGTCTCGAGTGCTCAGCATCTCTCAGTTAGGATTCTTGTGCAAGAGTCGAAGAAGTCGCTTGGACAATTCCAAGCAAATCGCCACTGCGATCCTCTGTTAGAAGTTGACGTGCTCTTCTGAAGTAAAGGCACGGTTGTAAACTACTATTTCACAAATAGTGGATTTGAATCCTGAGCTAGAGTTCTCAGGCCTGGACTAGTCCTCCACGAGGGAAACCAGGTTAAAATTGTTGTGTTTGCGTATGCTCTTTTAATCTCCTTTTATTTTCCGCATTTTACTCTGATTATTTTTTATTGGTGAAAGAGTTATTTTTAATTGGTCATTTTTCTATATATACTCTATTCACCCCCCTCTAGAGTTGCCAAACTGTTCTTCAATCTCATCTACCTTTTTCTACTTCTTATAAGCCTCTTTGACCTCTTCATCAGAGTTAGCATCAGGCTTAGGTGGACATTCCTCAACAAGTACATATTTGTACTCCTCAGCAGTCAGAACAATGTCCAAATTACATTTCCAGTCAATATAATTAGGTCCAGTAAGTTTATTTTCTTTAAGAATCACCATTAGTGGACTGAAAGAACCCATTTTTGAAATCCTGAGAATCACATAAATAAAATTATGTAGGGCAAAAAAAACTTTTTGAATTAACTAAATATTGATTCCCTCAAAACAATAATAAAAAATTCACCAACACCTTGAACACCATAAATTTAGCATGCCACGATAGTGTGGACGTATACAAATTCAACTTTGTTCAAGTAGATTTTTCTTATTAATTTTACTATCATGTCAATATAACTTTATGACAAATAAAATTAATATGCTGGTCTTGCTCTGGTCATACAAATAATAGTAGTGACTCCGATGGGGAGGATACCATTATTTGTATCTAAGTGTATACCATTACTTAATACTAAGTCCATTACCTTGTAATGAGTTCCTTCAGATGGAGAAGTGAACACATACTAGGTAACTTTCTACAATTATCCCTAAGGAAGTTTGTACTGGTGATCCATAATTATACTCATCCGATATGGAGGAAAGCACTAAAGCTAACACGCAAGTATAATTACATCACCTACAAACCAGTAATGGAGACCATAGGATTTATACTAAATAAAAATCCTCTCCCACTTAGTTATTTAACAATGAGGGTTTTTCTACTAGTTGATATTATGTCCATGTTGTCCATTATTAATGTAGGCTTGGTTTTTCAAAAAAACAACCACACAATAATAAACATGCATAATTAGAAAAAGCAAAATGACAAAAATAAGAGAAAATATCCAACTATTATGGTCATCTTTGCTGCTCCGTCCTCAACTATCCGAATCCAAAATCTGGCGCTGCGCAAATCTATACGGGGTTCGACCTTAGATCTAAATTAGGAATTGAATTCTATGAAAGCCTAACTTACCAAACGTATATTCTACCCACCTTAGATCCTACCAACATGTCAAAACAAAATAACATATTCTCTTAGAAAAATTATTCGATTTATCCATGCCTAAACTTTAATAAATTATTGGCTAATCATATGGCCTATTTAACAATCTTAACTATCCAAGGGTCAAATTGAATAAGGGACTCCTAGTCCTATTTATTCTCATAAAATCAAATCAAACCTAATTGTGAATGAGCATCTGAGTCGCAGGCTTGCAGTAGTACGACTAACTTAAGTACTACCACAAGTTCGCAATCTTTTGCAAAAACAGACCTGCATGGGCCACCATAAAAACTTGTCATGACCCGCACCCGCTTTTCGGATACGAGACGTATCCAAGCCCAGCCTATGCCACGGAGTCGGCGGTCGTATGCTGTCTAGACCACAATAAACAAAATGCTCACAAATACTAATTGCTCATTCACAACAACTAAATCAACTTTACAAAATTTAGAAGTTTTACATTTGAAGAAGAATATAAGCTTTTACAATTATAAACAAATACCACACATCTAACTAGTATTCTATGGTTTGGCCTTCGAGTCCCTATCTACCCTCGTATGGTCCATAGTACAAAAGTAGACACATCATCCTCACCTATAACAACGATCCAGTCAGGAAAGGAGCAGAGCACAACCATATTACAATTAATGTTGTTAGTCTAAAACAAGTTAGAACAATGAGAAACAATGATGGCAAGGGTATATAAAGAACTAGCAAGAGATGAACTAACAGGATATAAACTATCAAGATATGAACTAGCAGAATATAGCTAGCAAAGTATGTACTAACAAGATATGAACTAGAACTAGATAAAGGAAAAATAGGAACAACTATGTGTGTGTGAAATACCTTTTAATACATGAACGGCTGGGCTAATACGGCACATCATATGATGGCTATCCATAATAATAGGGTACGGCTAACTCATACGTGGGGTGTATGACTTAGCTATCCACAATCAAAATATTTCGGTTTATTCATGTACTTACCGAGTATTTCCCCTCCCGACTCTCTAACAATCAATAACGGTCAATGTTACACTAAGAATGATACAATAACTACGGTGTCACAATCGTGTGTCCACGGAATATCAAGCATTGTCTCAATGGGATATCAAACAAGGAAACGATAGAGAAAACGTTATAATAAACTAAAACATAAATGCAATACTGTACTTGCCTGAATCCTTGCACAAACCATAGTCACAAGTAGAGGATGAGGGGAATGCCGATCTAGAAGCTGTTAACCTATAACATGATGGAACTGGAGATTCCTTGGACCCTTTCTTTGGTGTGCGTATTGATCGATAGAAAGTTAAACAGATCAAATACGTGTTCTAACCCTTCATAGGCGGAAACTAGGGTTCACGAATTATACCTGCGGCAGAAAGGAGACAAGTAATTCCTGGCAATCTCGAGCGAACGACCCCAAGATTTTCTGCACGTATTCCTTCCTCGAGTTGGACGTCGTGTGGGCGACGATCTCCCAACCTTTTCTTCTCCTTGGCAGCACTCTCTTTCTCTCCTTACGTGAATCACGAATTTAGAGAAAATTTCAGATTTCTAATCGGTAATCTGGCGGCCAGAGAATAGAGGATATATATAGGCTACGGCAGGAACCATGAGAAGAAATTAGGGTTCGGCCTCCTAACGGATCTGGATATCCCGTGTTCAGCCCGAACACACAATCCAGGTCCATTAACAATAGCTCGGTCCACTAATGAGCTATTATTGCACTACCTCTCTAATCCCAAATTATGTTTTGTGGGCTCCTTTTATTATATGCTCGTTTGGCTCCCCATGTTAAGATATCGTATGTCCGTCGATCAAATTAAGTTACTGTCAACTATATTGATTCGACATCTTTTATCCTTAAGTAGTACCGCTCAACTTTATTTGTCATGTCGGATATAATCCACCTGCAAGGTTTACATGACAATCCTTATGAGCTCCTTAAGAGGACATCATCAACCCGATGTATCGGGACATGGATTCCATTTATAATCAACAGCCCATCATACATACAATGTTATTACCCAATTCATAGAGGTTGTTGATCCATAATGAATCTCACTCTTTTATGAGTTAAAGTAATGCACATTGCATATACATGTCCGTTATTATATCCGGATTAAGAGTACAAGCATCTATAATAACAGAGGTGTTTGTTCTCTTATGTAGTCAGTACGAAGAGAACAACCTCAAGTGGTCCTGTTCAATACACACAAAGTGTACTAGTGTAAACCTATAGTCAAGATAGACTAATACCAGATTACACTACAACCTTTCCAATAGATTGTCCAAGTCCATCTAGGTTGTGAACTATTTATATACTCCATAGGAAACTGATAATATGATCTTCTGTGTGACACCACACACCATATTATCTACAATATAGAATATCAAACATTTGCATTAATACTTGCAACAAATACAATATGCAAACATTTGCCCATATGATTCTCATTCAAAATTTAAGGAAATAAGGTTACTACAAAAGTGATGCTTTTAGTATATAACCCTAACATAACATACATCGTACCATAAACCATGCACGAAAAACATAAGTCAATTCTAACGTTCTAGTTCTAAATTCATGGCATAGTGGCTAGTTGGGTTACTAATCTAATAATAATTAATTCTAGAATAAATTACTTAAAAATATCATTTAACCTAATAATAATCTAAATATAATCTAAACTTGCAAGTTTGGCCATCAAAAGTCATATTTCTAATTTTTGGAAACCATGGCACACAAATCGAGGTATGCCATTGACTATCTAGTCAAACGCTATGAACTCTAGATTTTGAAAGTGCACCTTGGTATATTTTAGCGCCATGAGTGCGCTGGAATCAACCGTGCCCCAAAATCATGCTTTGGTCAAAAGATATCGCCGTTATGGCTAATCGTGACCAAAACGGTGATCAACCGGTCAATTCTGAGTTCAACAGAATAACTAAAATACTAGATGAACGAAATAATTTTTGAGAAAAATATATATTGTAGAGCTCTGTTTTAGCTTACCGAAACTTTAAATGGTTCCTAATTTTGATTTTCGGTCCTCCCGGAATCTCGAAAATACCAAAACATGTCAAGTTTCGGACAACCAACACTCTACGAATTCTCCAAAAATTTAGGAAGAAAGTATATAAAAATAAATTATATATTTGGAAAGTTTACCTCGATACGAATCTAACAAAAAAAACGGCACGCGAAAAGCACATCGGAGTTGACGGCAATAGCTTCGGGAAGTCGGGAATCACCAAGATTAAACCACAAAGGAGGAGGCTATAATTAATTAGGGTTTTACATATACATGCATATGTATAGGAGAGAGAGGCGGTTACTGTAGTGGGCGCCGACAGGTGGGCCCCTCCGGGTGGATGACGGGGTAATTATTTATTTCATTTGAAAAATCATTTAAAAATTATTTTAAGTCCAAATAAATCAAAATAAGTTGCAGAAAAATCCAGAAAAATTCTAAAAAATTCTAGAAAATATTTCTAAGTGTCTAGAATCTAAATAAAATAATTTAACACAAAATATCATCATGTGACCTCACAGTAAATTCTCAAATGCTATAAAATATAATTTCTATAGGTTTTAATTATATAAAAATTCTCAAAAATTATAAAAAATTCAGATAAATTCTAAAATATATTTTTAGTCATTAAGAGCCCAAATAAAAATATTTGGTCCAGAAATACCCTCGTATGACCATACAGTAAATCCTGAAAGTCCTTAAAAATAATAAAACCTTAAATATTAAATACCTAAAAATATCCAAACATTGTAGAAAAATATAAAATAGCTAAATAATACATATATAAGCTATCTAGAGGTCATATGACCTTAATATGGTCATAGCCCACCTACAAGCTTTGGCATGACTTCTAATGACCATAAAATTAATAATAAACAAATAAAATTAAAAAAATAAAATTTTGGGAAGTGGGCTTACAGTTCGGCTTATCATCTGCAGACAGATGATCAGTCAGAGCGCACAATTCAACTCTAAAAGATATGTTACGAACCTGTACACTTGACTTTGGTGGTTCATGGGAGGACCACCTACATATAGTGGAGTTCTCCTACAATAACAGTTTTCAGGCAGTAACCAGATGGCACCATTTGAGATACTGTATGGTAGAAAGTGAAGATCACCTTTAGCCTGGGACGACGTTGGTGAGAGATAGATGCTTGGTCCGGAAATGGTTACTCAGACTATTGAGGTGGTCAGACAAGTTAGAGATCATCTTCGAGTTGCAAAATATCGTCAGCGCCATTGGACCGATTCTTATCGGTGCCCTCTTGAGTTTTCTATTGACGACTACGTATTCTTTAGGATCTCACCTACCTATGGCGTCTTTCGATTCAGCGTACGAAAAAAGCTTAATCCTAGGAATATAGCGTCATTTGATATTTTCGAGTGAGTTGGTAATGTATCATATCATCTCGCTCTTCCACCGTTGTTACGTAAGGTATATGACGTAATCCATGTATCCCAATTGCGATGGTACATCCCAAATTTGAGCCATATCCTTGATCATTCAAAATTGGTTGTTGGTACCAACCTTTCGTATGAGGAAAGGCATGTATCCATATTAGACCAAAGGGAGAAGATACTCAAGAACAAGACTATTAGTTTAGTCCATGTTGCTTAGGGTCATCACTCTTTGGATGAGTAACTTGGAAATATGAAGATCATATCCAATTGCGATATCCACACCTGTTTGACACTTAAGGTATAATATCTTCCTTATGCCTTATACTTTTAAATCCTTCCTTGCATGAATGATTGCTTGATTAAATACTAGTCGTAGATTGTCTGTAGTTAGTATAGCTTGCCCCGACACCTCTAGCCTCTTGATAAAATTTTGAGGACAGAATTCATTTAAGGTGGGTAGAGTTGTCAGTTCTATTATACGTATTTCCAGTATACGTGTATGGATTTTTAAAATTTGTTAGGTGACCCATGCTTTGACTTGTCTTGTTTAGCCTAGTCTTGGTTTAATCATGACTTGGTTTGGTTCATCATGGCATGTTAACTTGGCTTGGTTTGGTTTGGTTTCGGGTTGGGTTGAGATGAGTTGGCTTAGTATATATATCAACTCCTCTCTCTCTCTCCTCATTTATTTTTCACTTACTTCTCCTCCTCCTTCTTCTTCTTTTTCTTCTTCTTCTTCTTCATTTACTCCTCCCACCTACCAAGCCCTAGGTAAGTGCAACTTATTTCATGATGGATGTTAAATTTTATTGTTCTATTGTCTTTCATACTTGATTCTAAGCCTCTTTAATAGTTTTTGGTTTTCATGGTTATATTTTTGAAGATCTAAGTTTGTAATTTTTCTCATTTTTCTTGGTTTTGATCTCTTTAAGTTAGTTATTTCCTAGATCTAATGGTTCCATGTAACGCGTCAGTCCCAAAATACTTAGGATCGAGTACGTAGATATGCCAGCTGCATATATACGAAGAATACTCCAATATATGGAATCCTCATATATGTACATAAGCAGTAAATATAAAATAATCACAGGCCAAATTATAATAATCTAATCTCATCATAGCTCAACGTAGAAGATATAAGAGTCTAATAAATAATGTATCAAGGAGATAGTCGGGTGGACATACCCACTCGAAACAACTATGAAAAATAGTCTCAAATGATCGGAGTCCAACCTCCGTAACATAGAAAGAAAAAGAGATATAAAAATGTCCACTAAATGTCTCAATGAACCAATATTCTAGAAATCAGCAGGGGATGCGTCATCATCAATGTTTGAAAGATCCAATGCTGCTCCGTACTCCTGAAAAAAATCGTACAACCCTGGAGAGATAACTAGGTCCTCAGTGGGGCGTAACAAGATATAAGAAAACACCATGCCATATAAACGTGATATATAATAGAGAGTAAAAAAGAAATGCACGTGAAGGGTTTCTAACTATTCTACTGTGAATATGCAGTTAAGATACAATCCTTTGATGCATGTGCCCTAGCAGATAATAGGATCCGGTATAGTCCCGTCTTGGGCACCAGTGACCAAGCGCATAACGTTTAAGAACGTCAGTGGCCAACCTGAGGGGGTAAGCATACTCGTATCTCCACCGGAGCATCCGAATTACAAGGGAAAGTGTAATAGAAGCCTATACATCAGGTATTGTTCTCCCCACGCAATGTCTGGTATCGTCATCTCCATGACAAATATGAACCTCTAATAACTGCCAAATTTACTAGTATGTAATTCTATTGGCAGTTACTCCTATTAGTCGCACGCCTCAGACGTATCGGTGGCCAGTCGACTACGCGAGTACGTATCCTACATGTGACTCACAACACGTAATAAAGCAAGTCTCAAGGCCGTATGAGATATACCAATACCTCATCATCAATGGGTGGTCACTAGGCTAAGTCGATGCAAGAGAAATAACAAAAGCAAGTAAAACGATCGATAGAGTCGCTTGCACCCAAGTGTGACTTGGACGCACAGTGATATAATACTAGAAAAAGATAGGTAATACAGAATATAAATAATTGAAAATAAGAATAAGTAATCACAGAGTAAGGTGGCAAGGTGTCTTGATGGCAGTGCAGGAATAGCAACTCCAAGCAATCAATCACGTCAGCAATAAATCACAAAATCCACGAATGGCTTCGGATACTGAAATAAACATCAAGAATTTTCCCGGTGTAAAAGACATATCTAGGAAACGCCTGTCCAAAAGTCCAATTTTGGACACAGGAATAAAATCATAATTTTGGGTCAAAATAATGTCCACCGTTGGACCCGTTTTGCACCGAAACGTGTGCCAATATATATGGTCTCTAAAGTCGTCAAACTACATATCTACAGGTCCAATTTGAGGAGATGAACCCAACCGTATATTCAAAGTTGGATTCCGGCAGGTCGTGCATAATTTTGCCCATTGGATCGGGTCAAAGACCCGCCAAATAGGCGTTCCGGTCGACCTTCTCAGCATCGGACCAAATATGGCACATAGGACCAGAATTTCGATATGGTCCTGTTGGCATAAGTTTTATCTCGAATCGACGACTGTACACGAAGTTATGGTCAAGTTTGCAAAAGGCCGATACGGGGGTATCTTGACGGATACGCACTGATTTCGTCGCGTACACGCAACGAAATCGAGTTCCGTCAGTTTCCACACGTCGACAACATCCATATGTATCTTTCGATACATATAGTGTGTACCATGTCGCCCGGTTTCTCGAGGCGCACACCGTATCGGGAAGAGTTTACTAAAATTCTCAGTTTTTAAAACAGTTTTTCTTGAACTTTTAACGCAGAATAACTTCCTATGTAATCTATGAAAAATACTTATACCAGATGGGTTTTGATCCCCTATATGTTAGCTATGACTATTTGGAATTAGTTTTCAGAAATTCAACATATTTTGTTCGGGACTTCCCTTCCAAATAGGAGTTTGGGCTGCCTTCAAGTGTTGTTTTTGGACAGAATTGTCTCGACTTGGCATCAATTTCATGGGTACCTCAGTTAACTACTTTCGAATCTACTTACTAGGATTTAGAAAGGTTCATCTAGGCTTCTAGCAGAAGTTTATAGATTGAACATTAATGAAATAGAATAGGAGATATTGAGGTTGAAAGTTGAGTACCTTGCTGCGGTCTGGAGAATAGAGGGTCTCTGTTCAGCGACGGCTTGCAGGGGTTTTCACCGACGGAAAGGCGGTCGACAGTAGTGGCAGTAAATCGCGAAGGGGCGTAGGAAGGAGGAGAAGGCTCGGGAGTCGAAAATTAGGGTCGGAGATGAGTGTAGATAGAAAATTTTGTGGAGAACCATAACCGCGCTCGTATATCTATATGTGGCTCAGGAAATTTATCTTAATTCGATTTAATTTTGGATTCGAAACAGATTTAGGGTTGGATTACGTCAGTTTGAAGGAGAACTAGACAAGATCAAAATTGTAGAAAAGATATGATAAAATTTTGGAAGAATTTAGGAGTTTTTCTAACTCCCTATCGATTCCCTGTTCGCGCGTAGGGTCGGGAAAACAGGGGTTCGTATACTCACGAGATAGTGGGAAAATCTCGTGAGTGGTGGGGGGGATATATGTATATATTTATACCACTCTTTATACACTTTTATATAAACCTATATACACATGTGTATACATATATCTATTTATATATACGCAAACATTTATACAAAATTACATAATATATGCTATGTATAAATATACCCATATATAATTTATATATATATATATATATATATATATATATATATATATATAATTATATATATATATATTTATATATATATATATATATATATATATATAATAAATTTTAAAAAAATATAAAAGAAAATTATATATATATATATATATATAAAAAAAAAAAAAAAATATATATATATATATATATATATATATATATATATATATATATATATATATATCACAATTACTAAATACTTGTATGTAGATTTTGTAAATAAAAAAAATAAAAAAATGCATCACAAT
Organism: Iris pallida; assembly: GCA_029216955.1. Classification (NCBI taxonomy): domain Eukaryota; kingdom Viridiplantae; phylum Streptophyta; class Magnoliopsida; order Asparagales; family Iridaceae; genus Iris; species Iris pallida. The sequence continues at coordinate 29,473,800 of JANAVB010031617.1, forward strand.
TACTAAATACTTGTATGTAGATTTTGTAAATAAATTGCAAGCAACATACTAAGTACTACCATCTAACTTGCTCTGTAAAAATTCATGCAATCATTTAAATAGCTATTTTAATTATAAATAAATCATAAAATATTTATAAATGATAAAAATAATCATAAAATTATAGGGGGTTTACATCCTACCCAAGTTAAAGAAATTTTGTTCTAGAAATTAAAATCTAACGTCGGGTTGGGGGTATGCAATGCAATACAAAATTAAAGGGGACTAACGTATGATACCTTAGTTTTCGAACAAATAAGGGTAGCGATTTTGGATGTCGTCATCGCGCTTCCAAGTTGACTCTCATGGCGAGTGATGCTTCCATGCAACACGAACCAATGGTATAGATTGATTCCGCAACACCTTCACTTAGCGATCAAGGATGCCTACTGGTTGATTTTGGTACGACAAGCTCGGTCCAACGGCGATCTCGGAGTGATCGAGCACATGGCTGTTTTCTGCCACGTATCGCCTCAGCTGCGACACATGGAATACGTCATGTACTTCCTCTAGCGACGGTGGCAAAGCCAATCTATAGTCAACTTCTCCAACACGTTCCAAGACATCGAAAGGGCTGATGTATCTTGGACTCAATTTGCCACATCCTCCGAATCGAATCGTGCCTCTCGTGGGGGATATCTTCAAGAAAACATGGTCACCTTCCTTGAACTCCAAGGGTCGACGACGATTATCGACCCACTGCTTCTGTCGATCCTGTGCTGCTCGCAGGTGGTCTTGTATCTTCTTCACCTTCTCTACTGTGCTCAAAACTAACTCGGGATCCAATATTTTCCGCTCTCCTATGTTGCTCCAACAAACAGGAGATCGATAATTCCTACCATAAAATGCTTCAAATGGAGCCATCTGAATGCTCGCTTGATAGCTATTGTTGTAGAAAAACTCCACAAGATGAAGGTGGTCTTCCCATGATCCGCCAAAATAAAGCATACACGTTCTCAACATATGCTCTAGCGTTTGAATAGTACGCTCTGACTGGCCGTCTTTCTACGGATGGTACGTCATGCTAAACTTCAAATGCGTACCAAACTGTCTTGCATACTTCTCCAAAAATACGAAGTAAATCTCGAGTCATGATCCAACACGATGCTAACTGGTACACCATCTAGCTTTACTATTTGCTTCATATACATATCCGCCAAAACTTTTGTGGACTGTCCCACTCTGAAAGGTAAAAAATGGGTTGACTTGGTAAGCCTATCAACAATCACCCATACCGCATCTCTTCCACTAGGACTCCGAGGAAATCCTGTGACGAAGTCCATCGTAATGTGCTCCCATTTCCACTCGGGAATGGGTAGCGGCTGCAGTAATCCGACCGCCCTCTGGTGCTCGGCCTTCACTTGTTGGCATATCAAACTCTTGGCTACGAAAAGAGCAATCACCTGCTTCATTCTATGCCACCAATAATATTGTCATAAGTCACGGTGCATCTTAGTTCCTCCTGGATGAATAGAGTAAGTCAAAATGTGTGCTTCCGCCATCAACTTCTGTCGTAGCTCTCCATTAGAAACATAAATACGATCACCACATCGTAATGTCCCTTCAAGATGAATCCTCAATCCCGTCGGTTCTTCTGCTTCAGTCCTCTCTCTAAGCCGTCTAAATCTAGCATCCGTGGGTAATGTCACCTTGATCCTCTCTACTAGCGACGATTGCACTTGGTGATTTTCTAATACGCCATCCGCTCCAGGCAATACTACCTCAATACCAAGTTGCTGTAAATCTCTAATCAACTCTCTCTGTGCGATCAAAAAATGAGCTTTGGACTTACGGCTTAATGCGTCTGCTACAGCATTAGCCTTGCCCGGATGATAATGTAGCTCGATCTTATAATCCTTCATCAACTCCAACCAACGTCGTTGTCGCATATTCGACTCTTTTTGTGTGAACACGTACTTGAGGCTCTTATGATCAGTGTAGATATCTACTTCTTGCCGTACAAGTAGTGTCTCAATAGCATCAAATAAAAGATAACTGCTGCGAGCTCTAGATTGTGGGTTGGATAATTCTTCTCGTACACCTTCAACTGTCTCGATGCATATGCTACTACATGACCATGCTGCATCAATACATATCTTAATCCCTTCTTACATGCATCAATGTATGTCAGATATCCTCCCGGGCCCGATGGTAGTGTTAAGATAGGTGGCGTGGTCAAGCGCTTCTTCAACTCATCGAAAGCGGCTTGACACTCGTTTGTCCATACAAACTCCTGATCCTTGTAATTTAGTCGAGTCATAGGCCCCACTATTCGAAAGAAATCTTCTATGAACCTTCAATAATAACCCGCAAGTCCAAGAAAACTTCTCACCTCGGAAGCTGATGTGGGAGCGGACCATGTCTTGACTATTGTGATCTTAGCAGGATCTACCGATATGCCGTATCCATTAACAATATGTCCAAGAAATGATACCTTATTGAGAAAAAAATCACACTTGCTAAGCTTCATAAAAAGTCGCTCATTCCTCAAGGTCCCTAAAATAATCTGTAGAGGTTGCTCATGCTCCTCTTGGCTCTTGGAGTAAATTAAGATATCATATATGAAGACGACTACAAATTTGTCCAAGTACTCGTGAAAGATTTTGTTCATTAAGTTTATGAAAACCGTGGGAGCATTGGTTAAACCGAAAGGCATGACCAAGAACTCGTAGTATCCATACCTAGATCGAAATGCCATCTTCGAAATATCTTCCTTTCGAACCTTCAGTTGGTGATAGGTCATCGATCTTGGAGAATACTTTTGCTCCACTCAGTTGATCGAACAGATCGTCTATACGCGATAAAGGGGTACTTATTCTTTATCGTTACTGTATACAAGGCTCTGTAGTCGATGCACATGCGCACTGTCCCATCTTTCTTAGGCACAAAAAGAACAGGTGCTCCCCATGGTGACGTACTGGCACAAATAAAGCATTTCTCTAATAAGTCATCAATCTGTGTCTTTATCTCTACCAACTCCTTCTATGTAAGTCGATATACTCGAGATAAAATAGGCTCGGCTCCCGGAATAAGCTCAATAAAAAACTCGATGTCTTGGTCAGGCGGCAGTCCCGATAAATCCTCGGGGAATACGCCTTCAAACTCAGAGATGACAGGGTGCCGAGGGGTATCATGCGTGATCATGTGAGTCTCCAATGTGGGTGCATCACAACTCTCTCTTTCTTCTTTGGTGAACTCGAACTCCGTCACATTCGGTGGTCTAAAGATGATACTGCCCCTATGGCAGTCTATAATGGCAAAATGCTGGCTTAACCAGTCCATTCCAAGAACCACATCGAACGTAAGCATAGGAAATATAAGGATTCGTGCTTTCATTTCTCTACCACATATTACTACAGGACAAAGTCTACAAACACCACTAATAGGTACAACTCTTCCTCCGATGAGGATTCTAATATTTTTAGATAAGGGTGTGATGGGAATGCTGTGTCTAGTGGCAAAACTAGTGGCTATGAATGAATGAGTGGCTCCAGTGTCAAACAATATAATGGCAGAAAATGAAGCAACTAAAACCATACCTGCTATAACCTCTTCCTCTGTCTCTATATCCTTAATGGCAAGCAAGAATGCCTGCCAATAATTCTGTCCCGGGCCCCGAGCTCTGGCCTTGTTGTACTGTACGCCTTGAGTACGCAATGTGGGCGAGGTGCTCCTGCTGTAGGCCGTGGTGTTGGAAGTGCTGGGGCCGTGGGCCTCAAGGGCTGATGTGCATGTACTAGTGCCTGCTGCTTGGGGCAATCTCTAGCCATGTGCTGTCTTGATCCACATCTCATACATAATCCCAGGCGAAGTCGACAGTCATTCCTGATATGACCTAGCTTCCCACAAAAGTTGTAAGTGGGCTTCTGGTAGGGTGTAGTCCTCTGCTGGTACTATCCTGTGGGCCTCCTGATAGGTCCTCCCTAAGTAGCTCGGGATGGTGTAACTGCTGGTGTATGGCATCTCGATGTCTGCTGCTGCTCCTTACGAAGAATCTACTAAGCACGAGCTTCTTCCAAGAAAGTCGAATGGGAGACTCGAGACTGTGTAGTCGTATAAGACTTGAGCTCTAGTGCTTGCCCCTGATGGAATCTCTTCGTCTTCTCTAACTCTGTCCGAATCAATCACGCACCAAATCTACTCAGGCAATTGAACTCTGAATCATACTCATCAACTGTCATATTTCTTTGCTTCAGATGAAGGAACCGGTCGTATAGACCGTCTTGAACATGAATAGGGAAGAATCTCTCATAAAATGCATCATATAACTACTTCCAAGTGATCCTAGTGCCTAATCGTCTCTCTTTCACCTTCTACCAGTGGTGAGCATTATCTTCTAATAGTAGGTCTACTGCTGTCATCCAATCTCGAGCTAGCAACTGGGATGCCTTCATTAGCTTCTCTATACTAATATGCCTTTGTGATACCTCTAGCGGCTTCTCCGTTCCTCTGAAGGGCTTGGGGTTCATGTCTGTGATATTCTTGCTAGAGCCTTCATAAGGATGCACAGCCGGTACTGGTACTGGTACCGGTGCTGGAGGTGGAGGTGGAGGTCTAGCCAATATTGCCATCATAGTATGTCTCATCAGCTAAGTTTGCTGCCACTGAGCCTGCATCATGGCATAAATAAACTGGAAAGTAGGGCTCCCATTAGTAGGTGGTGGAGACATCTGAGGTCCCGACTGTGGTAGAAACTTCTGAAGGAATGGTAGTGGTGGAGGCAGTGGTACATTCCCTTCTGGTGGTAGGTAGTGGTATGCCCAGCCTGGCTGACTTGGGGTGCTAGGATCTCTGGATGCACCATCGTTGGTGTTGTAGTAGGTTGCGACTGTCCTGGCTGGTATTGTGTCATCGGAGTCATCGTAGGATTTTGTCCCTCCGGGGAAGCCTCTTCACCATATGTGAGAGCCAAGGCAGAAGTGTGTCTGCTTCTTTGATTCATACTGTTGGCACGAAGATAGTAGGATGATATTAGAAAGGGATAGATCTGAGGTAATTCAAGTAGTCAAAGGAAATTTAAAAATCTTGGAATTCAATGGAGGTAGTAGTTCTGGATGATATACCATTCATATTCCTATATACAGGCTTGTTCGGCACAGTCATGTAACTCAACAATATTTTCTGACCTACATGGGCCACCACAAAAACATGTAATGCCCTAGTCCCAAAATATTTAGGACCGAGTACGTAGACATGCCAGCTGCACATATACGAAGAATACTCCAATATATGTAATCCTCGTATACGTACATATAAATATCACTACAAGAATACCGATCATTTACGGCACGCAAAACGTGCCGTAAATGCACTTTTACGGCATACATGTTGGTGCCGTAAAAGCTCATGCCGTAAATGAGCATATTATTTATGGCGCATTTAGAATGCCGTAAATGTAAACATATTAACGCCGTAAATATTTTTTTACAGAATCTCGACAACCATTTACGGCATATTTCGTGTGCCATAATTGCTCTTTCATGGCATACATGTGCGCGCCGTAATAGATATTTTTCACTGAATTTCAACAACCATTTACGACATATTTCGTGTGCCGTAATTGCTCTTTCACGACATACATATGTGCATTCTAATAGATATTCGTGCTGGGTCAAATATGGCGTATAGATGTACGCCGTAATAGTTATTCGCACATGATCAAATATGGCATACATTTTGATGCCGTAAAAGATATTTTTGATAAATTATATTTACCATTTATGACATATGTAGCGTGACATAAATAATATTTTATGAAATTTTTTATCAAATAATAATAATAATAATAATAATAATAATAATTATTATTATTATTATTATTATTATTATTATTATTATTATTATTATTATTATTATTATTATTATTATTATTTCCATACCAATCCCTATTTATTTAAGCAAGGATATCAATGGTAAACAAAGTATATAACATAACCAACATAAGTTAAAGAAATAGTTGATCACTAGCATATATCCCAATCAAACTACAAACGTGAAACATAATTCAAAAGAACCCAGACACGTGATATCATAAAATAATCCGATTCAATAGCCAAAATACATTAATAGCAAACAAAAGGCCATGCCAAAGTATATCATGCCATATTTACATTATAGCAAACAAAAGGACATGCCAAAGTATATCATGCCATATTGTTTCATGAACTACAAAAGTATTTTAGTACTGAATTATAAGAACAATACAATATTTCAATACAAATTGAGCTTGTTTCATAATTTGTCCTACTTTGGGAAAAAATGTAAATTGTCTTCTATGACAAATTTCGGCTCAAATGGTTGCAGAGGTGAAGCTTAAAACACAAAACCCAAATTTTTTTCATTGATTGATAACTTGCACAAACATAAAATGTGTTTTAGTTCATTATATCCAATTTGATGTATATATAAACACAACAATGAAAAAATATACATAAATAAATAAGTATTATGGGCAAAAATTAATGTATGCATAAACATAATATGAATTTCAGAATTCTAAGTAATGGAGAAAGTGTGTGCCATTTATATGAATTTCAGAATTCTAATAATATGCAAGTTCCATTCCTCCACATCAGACCAATAAGTCCATTATCAGACCAATAATATGCAAGTTCCATTGCTCTACATCAGACCATATATTAACATATTTGATCAACACTCTTGCAGGGGTGGGTGATATTCCTTGTTCGCAAACAAATATTAGCCTAAAAGGTGAAGAGAATTCAACTGAGTGTGCTAAAATGGAGTCTCCACATGTGGAAAATTGCCATACAGAAATATGCTTACCATATATAAATATGCAAATGCGAAACGCGAAAGTGATGTAGTAGAGGTCACATTTTTGAAGTACCAAACTGTACCATACTTTTGAAATATGCTTAACATATTTTTGCAGTCTAGATTTTGAAATACCAAACTGTCCCATATTTTTTGAAGTACCAAAGTGTACCATACAGTAGAAATATGCTTAACATATTTTTGAAATATCTAACAGTAACAGACTTTGAAGTACCAAACTAAAGACAAGGTAAGATAGCAGTTTAGTAGAGGTCATATTTTTTATTCAAGCTTTCAAGGCTAACCTTATAAAGTAAATGTCCATATTTCATTGTGCAGTCCAGATTTTGTTCTTAAACCTGTAGAAGAAAAAGAATCACATAGTTTAAGAAATGCTTAAAAATCACACTTTTAGAAAAACTTGAGAAAAATGCAATTTTACCTCAAATAAAGAAGCATAATCCAATTTGATGTATTTAATAGGCCATACGATCGTACTTTGTTCAGCACAAGCAAGTTTACCGAACTCAGATGTTGGTCGATACAAAACAATGTTATCAATCACATCGCGATCCCAAACTTTCCAACAATCATGGCCTAAAGGAACATGATGGACCAATGCACTTGGATCTGTTGATAAAATTTCAGCGGTAGCAACAACAACTTCATCTTTCGCAAACCAACTAAGCAATTGGCACATCTTATTCTCAAGATTAGAACCTTTAGCACCACTCGCTAATTCATTTTGTCTTCTTTGTGCTCCCTCACTACCAAATCTTGTATACTTGCTCCACTTGCTTTGTTTTTTTTTCTTTTGTCCCCTCTCACTAGCAAAAATTTGAATGCTTTTTTTGTTTTGTGCTCTTTCGTTATCTTCCTTTTGTTTGCTTTTTGATCTCTCATTAAAAGATAGCTGATCGTTGGAATTTTCTTTGCGTTTTCTTTTTGCTATGTCGTTGGCCGAATGTTGAATACTTGTGTTTTCCTATAGTCATTACATTAAATAGGCCAAATATTAAATTTTGTTATCAAATGCAACGACAAGACCAAAAAAAAGTTAATATAGATATTTCATAAACTTACAGAGTTATTTTCTCCTTTGTCTAACCGAACAAAGAGATCTTTCACTAAGCCCTTCAAGATCTCCACTTTATTGTCTAGTCTTTTGACTTTATTATCCATATGAATTTGACCATCCACTTTTGAAGGATTTGCTCCAAATCCAAGCCCTCTTACACTTCCTCGTGGATCCGGACCAAGTACTTTTGCAACAGCATCATTTGTTTTAGTATTCCTTTGTGAAGGGTCTTCCTCAGCCTTATATTGCTTTACTTGTTGCTATAAAAACAAAAATTGGAGATATATGAATACTAAATTACAAAAATAAACAAAAGTGAGCATAATATAAAAATTGATGATGTATATGTCATGTCAATAGCAGTATTTGTATCAGCCTATATGTGTATTTCTGTTGTTTTGTCCATTTTTGTATTAGTGTGCAGTCCATAGATGAACTCAGTTATTAAGTTCAGACATGAGTAGGGAAAGCTTGAGTGGTTCAGTCCCTTATTCTTCATATTGAGTTCAGTCATTCAATTATGATTAGTTCCTCTCACTGTTCAGACCCCTTATATGCATCTGTCCCCCATACTCATTGATCAGCCTTTTTGAGTATCAGTTAATAGGAGATGTATGACTTTACATTATATTCACTCCCTACATTACTTAGCTCAGTTCACTACCTTCAATATCAGTCCCCTACATTGCTATTGACATGACATGGATATTGTTTCTCAGGATGACTCACCCCCCCACACACATATAATCTGAAAATATAATATAGCAAATTTAGTTATCCTCCAATTCATTTTCGAGCAAGCATGTTCAAAGTTGTACCAATGTGTATGGGTATGATACACTTGAATGTCATGGGTATGGGTTATCTAAGGAACTTAATATGAGTTGTGCAACTCTGAACATGAATACTAAATTGTAAAAACAAATAAAGCAACTCTGAACATGAATACCAGTTCCAGTTTGTTCATGTGACAAGGACACTTAGAGTGTCAGTCCATATGCACATCTAATTATATGCAGTATTTGTATCAGCCTATTTGTGTATGTCTGTTGTTCTGTCCATTTTTGCATTAGTGTGTCGTCCATAGCTGAACTCAGACATGAGTAGGGAAAGCTTGAGTGGACTGATGGTATCAGCCATATCATGTATCAGGCATATCATGTGTCAGTCCCCTTTAGCCCACAACTCATCATGTATCAGCCATATCATGTGTTCAGTTGATATTGGATTGATGGTATTAGTCATGGGATGTTTTGGTTAGAGTTTGAGTTCTGTCCAATTACTTTGATATCAGTCTATTTCAAGCTCAGGTAAACATTTTCTCTCTTTAATACCAGTTCCAGTTTGTTCATGTGACTAGGACACTTAGAGTGTCAGGCCATATGCACATCTAATTATATGCAGTATTTGTATCAGCCTATATGTGTATGTCTGTTGTTCTGTCCATTTTTGCATTAGTGTGTAGTCCATAGCTGAACTCAGTCATTAAGTTCAGACATGAGTAGGGAAAGCTTGAGTGGTTCAGACATGAGTAGGAAAATCTTGAGTAGTTCAGACATGAGTAGGAAAAGCTTGAGTGGTTAAGTATCGTATCGGCAATACATCTGTGTGAAGCATCAGTAAGCATAGATACATTGTGCCTTGAAGGGTGTCAAGGAGTTGGATACATGTGTAAGTACCAGAGCAAATTGCCCTGGAGATTCCGGTAAGACGTATGGAAGTTAGCCAAATCATGTACCAAGTGTAAAGAAGTTACATTTCAATATCTATCAGTTATGCATAAGATAAATATGCACAGTAAACTAGTTATCTACAAGTTAAGATCTGATAATAGACCTTGCATCAAACCACATGCATCAAACCACATGTGCCATAACTGAATTAATCTATAGGAATATTTGGGGTATCAGAAATTCGAATAGCATATCAGAGGTCAATCAAGATTAGCTGTGAAGGCGTATCTAGGGACCAAGTGCCAGTTTGAGCAGCAGTATCCCTAGTCGTAAAGTAGACACAAAGGGAACGTATGCACAGTGAGCAGGACCATACAAGGGCATGGATTGGTCGAGTAAGGGGACCATAGGAGTACCAAGAAAATGTAGTGTCAGGAGGAAATCGAGAACTACCAGGTAATGGCCAGTTATAGGCCAACTAATGAATAATACATGACGACAAACTTTGTATACAACATTATTATGAGAGCCACATAGTTACCCTGCCGGTACACGAGTACAAGGGATGTTCTGTTTCCTATAGATATAAATTGGATTCGTGAACCTGCCAAGTACTGTTTGAGGACCACTTGAGTAGGGTGGATATGGGTTTAACCGAATATCAGTTGTGGTACTAAGTTGAACCATTGTGCTCTACTCACTGAAATTACAACCTGGGAACTAATTCAGGATATACCAAATTGCTAGTACATGGAAGTAGATTTGTATATGAGTACATGGATTTATTAGAAGGTACATGTGTGTCATAGGGGTTAGGCAATATCAGCTAAGAGGAGTAACACCAAGATGTACTAGGTGCAAGATACTTCAGTTTATGCAATTAATACACTGGTTACATCTAATGCATCCAGTGGAACTCGGAATGTGCTAGTAGCAGTAGGTATACCAGTTGTACTGGTATTGGTTTTGTAATAGTTCCCATATTTTAGAAGATTCCCACTTGTAGTAGTAGACACTTTGTACAAAGTATACCCATCTTTATCTGTGGCGCACCTTGATTGTCTACCAGGTATGGTGTAAGCCTGTCGAGATATGGGTGTACTTGTAGTAGGAGTACAGCACTAGCAAAGAAACATGGATTCGAGTACAAGATAAATGGATATGGCTGGAATAGTAGCATTGGATGCATTGAAACAATTGTGTCAAGGGATACAAGAAGTACATTTGACACATTAGAATATTAGTAACAGAAGGGGGGCTAGAGTACATGTACACAGAATACATGTTATCTCTATAGTAACAAGATTAACCCTGTGAGGACCATCAAACCCCTTGTACATGTGAAACAGCCTCTATGGGTCACTCATAGTTGTATATGGGTGATGCCTAGGTGCAAGTATACAAGAATAGAGATTGACGGTTGGTATCTAACTATAGGATAGAATGCATAAGTAGGGACTGAAATGAATAATACACTTGGGATTATTAGACCAACCTACCTTGAATACCATAGGAAGAAGGTTAAGAGTAAACATAGCAATGGGTGCACTAGTGAGACCTCTATATGGATGTACAATTATAAATAGGATTAAACTCGATAGGACAAAATAAAAAGAGGGCATGGAAACAAAGTTAAAACTACTAAGTAAGGAACTTAATGTGAGCTGTGCAACTCTGAACATGAATACTAAATTATAAAAATTGGAGATATATGAATACTAAATTATAAAAACAACAAAAGTGAGCTTAAATATATTAAGATATTGTTACCACTATTTCCGAGTCTTGAACTTCCCCTTCTGAATTTTTCTTTCGTGCTTCATATGCATGAATCCAAACATAAGCCCTTAAAATTGCATCAGGTGTTGTACTTTTTTCCTTCTACAAAGTAAAAAAATTTAGATAATCAACACTTATCTCACATTTTAAAGAATATATGAACCTAAACTATTATTCTTACCAACTTCTCTTCAACAACGACAAAACTTTTTAAACTTGTACGATGCACTAAATCAAGTTGTTTTGCTCGCATCTCTTTGAATTTTTCAGCTCTTTCCTACGAAAAATATTGGTGATATAACGAGATACAAAAGTATTTTAAAAAAAGAAGTATGCACTACAAAATCTCAAAACTAGAATTACCAAAGAATTAGACTTGTTCTGGCTTTAATAAATTTCATCCACTTATCCAGAGATTCAATATTTGCCGGTTTGAAAAGACTAGCAGCACGTTGTAGGCCTACCACTTTCGCTTGTATTCTCACTTGTTTCATCAGATTGGATCTCCAATCTCGCCAAATCTTAAGTAGCTTTCTAAAAGTATATTCCTTGTGGCACTCATCAACAGCAAAATTTTGCTATAAAATATGATCCAAATATGGTGGTTAAATATCAGGTAAAATATAAGAAAAAAATCAATAACAATACTAACAACCTTACCGTTTCATGTTCCCAAATCTGATCTTTGAAGTCTAATGAGACATCCTTCCATTTAGTCATATTAATCGGTAGTAGCTCTCTTGCCGTCACGCCAAGGAAAGAACTAAACTTTGCAGCATTTTCTTTGATAGGCTGGCCTCTATGGTTGAAATCAAGGGGCAGAGGAGCATGTTTTTTCCTAACTGCCAAACATCTTGCCTTACCCCTAGGTGTTCTTTTTGGTTTTTGTGCATTGAACTCATCTACAGAACCATTTGGTAATGTGTTGGATGATGTTTTAGGTGGAGAGTTGGAATCTTCATTAGAAATGTCATCAAATATTGGTAAGGACCGGTTCTTTTTTTGTCTACATGCAATAACAGCAGCAATTTTTGAAGCTTTTCGGTGCTTTTTGGTTCTCTTTGCAGCACTGTTTGAATACTTCATCAAAAATACAAAAAATAATTGAGCAAACAATGATATTAGCTATTAAACATATCATGTCCAAAGATAGTCTGAAGTTTCTAAAGAGCATAGCAACAAATGCAAAGGTCATAGACAGATAATGACATGGAATCTAATTGGGTCAATAAAGTTTTCTTTCGAGAAAAGAATGATTGATATGGATTTGTCACCCTCATTTCCCCGTATTTCGTATTATGCTCGTATTTGATTTTGGCACGTATTTTATTTTCCTGGACATGTGGTCTTTTGATTCTTGTAAACAGGTTTTAACCGTGGCTTGGTTTTATTTTGTGGAGAATGTTTGGTTTGGTTTGGTTTGGTTCAACATGCATGGAACACCATAAGCCTACACTCCACCTCCATTCCACCACAACACCCTCATTATAACCCACCTACTTCTCTCTCCTCCATAATTTCTTCATTAATTTCTTCTTCTTCTTCCTCCACCCACACCTATAGGCAAGTGCATCTTGCCATTAAATAAGCACCACCTTTTATTTGTTCATTAGCTAGATTAGGACATGGAGAACAACATTAGAACTTGGAATTTTGTGATTTGGAGTCTCCATTGTTCTAGATCTAAGTTTTCAGAATTCCTTGGTTTTGATCTATTAAACTTTGATTTTAGCTTGTTTTGATGCTTCCATGTGGAAGAGAATTCAATTTTACTCAAGTTAGAACTTTGAAAATCTAAATTTGGTTTTGATTTGGCTAAGTTGTGAAGATTTGAACTTGGTGTTCTTGAGAGTTCAGCCATGGTGGAGCTCTCGGCCAATGCTTTTTAGCACCTGGCCGATTGCGCACTATTCCCTGGCCTGCGCGCTTTAGTGCAAGGCCATTTGCGCACCCTGACCTGTGCTCTTTAGCGCATGGCCATTTGTGCAGGATCCTTGGCCGGTGCTTTGCGCTGCGCTGGATTGCGCTGGCGCAAGCTAGCCATGCGCAAGCCAGCTATGCGCAAAGTAACTCCTGCGCAATCGACCATTGCGCAATCCATCTCTGCGCAACCAACTCCTGCGCAGTCTACCTTCTGCGCAATCCATCTGTGCGCCATCTGCCCCTGCGCACTTGGCACCCTGCGCAGTTGGTACCCTGTGCAGTGCATACCCTGCGCAACCTACTTGTCTATGATGAATTTGTTATTTCTTGATCTTGGCTCTTCTATGGTCCTATTTTATATTAGTATTTTATTAGGTATTTTACGCCCATTTTATATCCTTACGCCTTTTGGCATAAACTTGATTTTGCTTAATATGTTTGGAATGACTATTGTACATGGCCTGGTATGACAAGGAACTAGCCTAACATGACAGTGACCCGTAGTGGTGCACTCCTGACATGACCAACCTGACATGATAGTGGCCCGTCGTGGCGCACTCCTAACAAGTACCCTGACATGATTTACCTTGATAACTTGATAGTGGCCGTGGCGGCGCACTCTTGACTTGACTTGACTTGATAACTTGACTTGACTTGCCTTGACACCGTGGGTGTTCCTGCTTGCTTGTTTGCACAATCCACTTGTCTTGTCTTGCATCATGTCTAGGATGTGACTTCCTGGGTACCACGGCCAGGGACTCGCGCTAAATTGGATTAGGCTAATGATTAGATCGAACTAGAACATGGAGAATTCCCAGTCACAGGCAGTCTCGTTATCTGGGCGCTTTAATGGACTTGTAGCTTGCCGACGAGTAGAGCACATTTCCAGCACACTGTCATGTGTTGCACCCTCTAAGTCACCTAAGGGTACATTTGTCTCCCGGGCGATGTACCCAACTATAACTCTCAACCCGCGGAAGGATAACTGGATGGTCTGCAGGGCTTGGGACTGGAATTTCTCACTTGCATCTTGTTAGTAATTAGGCTTGTGATAACCCTAGTTAGTTAAAGTAGTAAGCCGTAGTACTTGCTTGGCCGATTGTGAATGAATGGTGTCCAGCCTTGTCTAAGTCTTGTCTAGCTCCAGTACCCGCTATCTCCTGAGCATGTTTGTTTTACTTATCTCTAACGATAAATGGGTAGAGACAGTGAGCTATTCAGGCGAAGGGGTACAATCCTGGTCCTTGTTTGGTTTAAGGATTGTAACCTGGCTCCCGGAATGGTTCTACGCCCCTAGTCGTTTATCGTCCTGTGTACTTTACTACTTGTACCTTCTTTTATTCTTATGTTCTGATATGCTGGCTTTTGTTCTTATTTGTGGCCTCCTTTGTGGCACTTGCTCTTTCTGGGGTTTGACCCAGCTGGTTTTGTGTGGCCAGATTTCGGAGCAGCACCCGAGGATCTACCAAGCTTCCAGCCCAATGGTGACAACTAGACGGAACCCGGGCCAAGAGTGGGTTTTCCTTTTTGTTTCACCCACTTATATGTAAATTTATTCTTTTGAGGCGTTTAGCCGACGAGCACCTGTTAGCTCGATGCACATTTACTTACTGTCTGCCTACGGGCTGTAAACATGATTAACAAATCCTAGGGTTGATCATGTATGACTGAACTCTTGCTAGTCCTATCATTTTGTACGACTAGCTTCATGATCATCCAATATGTAATATTTGGGACGCCTTATATATATATATTTGATGCTCTGACATCTTGTAACTCTGTTAATTGCTTGAGATTGAGACAATAGGCTTGACCTTAAGAGACTGCTGGCTTGTAGTAAACCCTCATATCTAGACAGCCGTGACCATATAGTTGAGATGTATTCTATTTCAATATACGTAGCTGGCTGTGTCTGCCCCCGCTCTCCAGTATTCTGGTTCTGGGGCGTGACAGGATTGGATAGAAATGCTCTTGTCATCACCTTGTTAAATACTTAGGTCATGCTGATTTACAAGAAACTTTTTGTAATGAGAATTTGATGTAAAAATTCAACAAAATGTAAGTAGATTTCAGGCAAAATTGATATCATGAATTTCAGGCAAAACTGAGACATTGTTACAGAGACATTGTTACAGAGAAAAGTAACAAAAAATATTAGTAATACACACAAAAGACTAGTAATAAAGAAAACTATAGCAAGGAAAAAGTAAACATTATTACAAGCACAAATCTATAGGTATCCTGAAATAATATCATTTGAGCTGTGCAAGCAAGCAACCTTGGTTTCCAGTATCATGTGACTGTGATAATTCTGTTCTGTCCCCTGTTTCTTCTTGTTCAGTCCATTTTGAACCACTGTTCAGTCCATATTAGATTTTTTTGTCCACATTTAATTTACTATTCAGTCTATACCTAGTGTGTTATCAGTTGGGTTGTTATGTATAATTTGTATGGTTCTGTCCCACTCGATTTTTCATGAACTCTAATATTCAGACCATTTCAGTTTAAGAGTTTAGTCCCTAAGTATATGATCTGTCCTTTACAGTTTTTAGTTTAGTCACATGTCCAGTTACCTCTTAGATTCAGACCACTTCATATTATTCAGTCCTTGAACTCGAAGCAGTTCCATCTGTGCAACAATCCACTTAAGCTGGTAACATTTAAGCATTGCATGTGTTCTGATTTTTTATCATTCAGTCCCATGTTCGTAGAGTATTAGTCCTTATTGTAATATCCTGCATATCTAATAGCATTCAGTCCCCTGCCTAACTAATAGTGTTGTCCACTTTTGATGTTCAGTCCCAACTTTGGAGCATCAGTCCCTGCCCTTCCTTAGTTCAGTTCCTTAGTCTTGTGATCCATTCTCTGCATTAATTTTAGTCCCTCTTAACCATATTGCTCAGTTAGCATTAGTTTGGCTCAGTCCAATTATTTGAATGGGATAATTAGATGATAAGCTAATGTCCCTTGGTATTAGTCCATACTGTATTGGAGTTTCAGTCCCTTGGCATACATCACTTGTTCAGCCAAAATATGGTTGTCCATATGACCTCTAAGGTTCAGTTCCATGTAGGCATATCCTTAACATTTCAATCGCCTTTTTATCCTTAATATTTTAGTCCCCTTTAGCCCACAACTCATCATGTATCAGCCATATCATGTGTTCAGTTGATATTGGACTGATGGTATCAGTCATGGGATGTTTTGGTTAGAGTTTGGGTTCAGTTCCATCTAATTATATGCAGTATTCATATCAGCCTATATGTGTATGTCTGTTGTTCTGTCCATTCTTACATACTTATATGTGATTTCATTTTCATGTTCTAGGAACATCTGAAGCATTCCTGCATGCAGTGACATTCTAAGTAGGTTTTCTATTTTGCGTATTGCCCGAGTGTCAAAAACTTCTAAGTAGCATGTCTATATAATGTCTGACATGACATGGATATCTCCTACAGTCACTAAAATGGGTAGAATCGACTGGAATTGACATGACATGGATATTGTTTCTCAGGATGACCCCCCCACACACACATATAATTTGAAAATATAATATAGCAAATTCAGTTACCCTCCAATTCATTTTCGAGCAAGCATGTTCAGATTTGTACCAATGCGTATTGCCCGAGTGTCAAAAACTTCTAAGTAGCATGTCCATATAATGTCTGACATGACATGGATATCTGCTACAGTCACTAAAATGGCTGGAATCGACTGGAATTGACATGACATGGATATTGTTTCTCAGGATGACTCACCCCCCCACACGCATATAATCTGAAAATATAATATAGCAAATTCAGTTACCCTCCAATTCATTTTCGAGCAACATGTTCAGATTTATACCAATGTGTATGGGTATGATACACTTGAATGTCATGTGTATAGGTTATCTAAGGAACTTACTTCTTCACCATTTTTTGCCATCTTATTGACCAAATATTTACTTTCAGACAATTTGATCAATCTTCAGAGTCTTCACCGTCTTCACTTTCAGCCTGTTAATAAAACATAATAATTCATTAGGCTCATAATGTAAATATTTGATCAAACAATTACTCATGCTCAATATTGATAATTATATAAATGACATTGGTATAATTACCAATACATAAGATAATTCTTCAGGATCGTATAGTACACAATCTTCATCATCAATATCCAAGTTAAGTTGTGATACATCTAAAGAAATGCATGGCATGTATTCATTCCCGTCATCCATCTCATTCTCATAAAAACCTCTTGGTGGTGCTTTCAATACAACATACCAATTCGCTGTGTCTGACTCTCTGGAATAAAATACTTGTTTTGCTTGTGATGCAAAATTAAATGGATCCCTCTCAAATTGATGTTGTCCTTGGTGGAGGTTAACTAATGTAAACCCATCTTCGACTTTGATACCATTTCTTATATTTGCCCAATCACAATCAAATAAAGGTACTTTAATTTTATAATAGTCCAGCAACATGATATCTTTTATGATACCATAGTAAGTTACTTTCTCCATTACTTGTGAAGTGTCTTTCTCACTTGCTCGACACATGGTTTATGTTTCAATAGAATTCCCACAGTTTTGTGTGCTTTTCTCAACTTCCTTTGTGTGAAATAGATTTCCATTAATAACATAACCAAAATAGAACATTACTTCCTTCTTAGGCCTACATGCAAGCCATCTAACAATATCTGACATTTTGCTAGTGCCATTTCTAACTTCATTTCCCAGCCATTCACTAAATGTGTTCATATGTCGCTTTTCTAAAAGAGATTCATTATTGGCTAAGCGTTTATCTAAACGTATAAGCTGCTCTTTGTGCATTCTGGAACAATTAAAAAAAGATAATTTAGAGTGTGAATAATGAGAAATAAAAATTAAAAAATAAATTTAGTACTTTAGAATTATAACTTACTCTATCCATGAATCAACTTCTGCAGTATTTTTAGAACATAATGATGTGCGATCTCTAACATAGAAGAAGTCATTGAATCTTTTGTCCTACCCTGACCAAGTGGTCGTCCTTCTACTATTGTGCTATCTTCAAAATCCTCATTACGCCTATATTGATGTCCTATATCAGCTGCATGTTTTATGTATCCAGAACAAAAAAGTTTCAACTCATCAGCTAAATACTTCTCTGCTATGCATCCTTCGGGATTTGAACGATTCTTAACATATCCTTTTAGCACCTTCATATACCTAATCATGATTTAAAAAATTAAGCTTTGTAATCAATCAAATTAGGCTATAATTAATATAGTATTCTATCATAAACAGATCCTTACCTTTCAAAAGGGTACATCCATCTGAAAGGTACCGGTCCAGCAATTAACGCTTCTTGTCCAAGATGAATAGTTAAATGGATCATAATGTCCAAAAAAGAAGGAGGAAAAAACCTTTCCAGCATGCACAAAGTCTCAGCAATTTCATCTTCAAGAAGCTCTAGTCTATTTTTATCAAGTACCCTTTGACATAATTGATTAAGAAATGAACAAAGACAAAAAATAGCAATCCTTGGTCCCTTAGGTAAAAGACCTCTCAATGCCACTGATAACACTTGCTGCACTAAGACGTAACAATCATGGGACTTAAGGCCATAGATCTTGTGGTCTTGTAATGACATTCGATTTGCAATGTTAGAACTATAGCCATCCGACAATCTCAAATTTAATCTCTCACAAAATATATGCTTCTATTTCTTTGAAAGTACGTACGGAGGTATAGTACCTTTAGCACTAATCTTATCATCTTTGAGATATAATTTTTTTTTATGCCCATCACCTTCAAATCTTTTCGAGAATTCAAGTTGTCTTTCGTTTTCCCCTTTATATTCAAAAGAGTGGCAATAATACTCTCACAAATATTCTTTTCAATGTGCATCACGTCCAAATTGTGTCGTAATAGTAAAATCTGCATTATGAAAAGAATAATATAAAATTTAACAAGTAAGACTATGAAGTTTTTCAATCTTAAATATAAATGGACAAAAAAATACCTCCCAATATGGTAACTCAAAGAAAATAGATTTCTTTTTCCATCACTTTGTAAGCTGTGTAGGATCATCACCATCATTATAATCGGTATCTTTATTTCTCTTTCTTTTTCTATTTTCATATTGTTGGCTCTTTGATTTTGCCCAAACATTTACAATATTTTTGACCACTTGAAGAACCACTGAACCAGTTAATTTTTTAGGCCTCAATCGATGCTCTTCGGTTCCATCAAACCAAGTTGCTTTCAATCGCAATGGGTGATTATGTTGAAGAAAAATTCTGTGGCACATGTAAGCAAATTTTTTTCCATTCTTCAGCCAATTTGAACATGTCTGAACACCACACATAGGACATGACTTTTTACCCTTTGTAGAATATCCTGATAAATTTTCATACGCTGGAAAATCATTTATTGTCCACATCCAGATAGCTCTCAAATTAGAAGTGGTCTTAGTAAATGCATCATAGGCACTAACTCCATTGGAAAATAACTCTTTTAAATCTTCTATAAGTGGTTCCAAATATACATCTATATCATTTCCTGGTTGCTTCGGACCGGGGATAAGTAATGACAAAATTAAATTCTCCTTGGACATGCATAAAGATGGAGGAAGATTATAGGTGACCAAAATCACTGGCCAACAACTATATCTAGAACTAAGATCACCAAAGGGATTGAATCCGTTAGATGAAAGACCGAGCCTAAGATTACGAGGATCCGCTGCAAAAGTTGGAAATTTACTATCAATCTTCTTCCATGCAAACGAGTCAACTGGATGGCACATCATGTCGTCCTGACTTGTGTTATTGTAATGCCATGTTAGTTGTTCTGCCTTTTCAGATGATTTAAACATTCTCATAAATTGATGTATGATTGGAAGTATCTCAAGACCTTTACAGGAATTCCTTTATGAACCTTTTTAGTTCGCTAATTAACCTTCCATCGTGATTCACCATATTTTGGACACATCTCCATATGTTCAAAAAAATTTCTAAATAAACAACAGTCATTCACACAAGCATGTATCTTCTCATACCCTAAACCAAATGCCTTAAGAAACTTTTTCATGGTGTATAATGAACTTGAAAGTATGTTATCATTTGGTAGAATATCTTGAATAATGTGAAGAAGTTCATCAAAACCAGTATCATATAGGCTATACCTAGATTTATACTTGTATAACATAACCGTTGCAGACATCTTTGTGATAGTACAACCCGAATATAAAGGAAGTTCCACCTCCTCCACTAAATCTTTCAAATCAGGCTCTATTTCATCTATAGGCTCCATAACATCATCATCGTCAAAAAGTACATCTTTGTACATGTTATAGGTCTCTGGAACTCTACATTTCCATCTTCTAATGTATTTGGCTTTTCTCTATGAAAGACCCATGTAGTGTAACGAAGATGCATACCATTTACGATCAAGTGACCATATACAGTATCAAAATTATGGTATTTTAGGTTCATACAATGGCTACAAGGACATTGAGTCTTTTGTAGATCTACCTTACTTGCTTTAACCATATCAACAAATCTCCTTGCACCATTATGATAGGCTTTACAAGTTCAAAAGGAAAAAAAACATGATAAGCACCAGAAAAAATTCAAACTTTTTTTTACAAAGAAACGACAGATAGTATATTCATAAGATTATATAGTTCAGAGATTTAAAAATAACCTTAAAATGTGTTGCCAACTTTTATCCATGATGTCTCTATTTTTCTTGGGGATCCTCCTTATTAACTTTAATATAGTATTCTGCAAATATATTTTTCAATATAACAAAAAAAAATTAACAATGTATTTACTGTAACAAAAGTAATGTATATGAAGGATATGGAGAACTAAATCATTCTTACAAAGTAATAAAAGATATCCGCTACTCTTCCGGATTTTACTTGATCATCTACTTGAAGTCTTCAATATAGTTACTGTAACCAAAAGAAGAACGAAAAAAAATACATTTCAATAAGAAAACCACTTCAACATAAATCCTACTTTTGATCACCATTCTTGCAGTTTCAAATATTTAGGCTAACTAAATTTAATTAGCCTCCATATTCTTTGGCCACGCATGAGAAGTAAAAGAAATGTAACAAAGATTACAAAAGAAATTAGTCTTTGTTGAAGTTTACAGCTAAACTTATCCGTGTCCTCAAATTGAAAGACAAGAAAAGAATACATCTCGTACATGTATTTTAGCTTCCAATATTCCAGAGCGTAGAAGTTTGCAGATCAAAGATAAATAGCCAAAGATCAATTCAAAGTGCGATGAAATATATAAGATATATATAATTGCATGCATTCGTAAAACGGCTGATATGCCTATATATATTTTTTAAGAGCATAACTCAATATACATGTTATAAGCCATCCAGAAGTTAAAGACATAAAGAGAACAATCCTTGGAAATTGAGTAGTGACTATAAGACAAATAACACTCCAAAAGCAAAGTAAACAACACATAGCAAACTAAAAACTCCAATACACAGAAACGGTTAGACCAACAGGCAGAGATCATGGATATTCACCAAGTCAGACATCTAGTGATAGAGACTACACTACATATAATCTCACAAAAGAAGAATGCAGCCTTCTTCTTCTTTTGCAGCATATATATATGTCACCCCCATTTCCTGTATTTCGTATTTGTACTCGTAATTTGATTTTTGGCACGTATTTTATTTTTTCGACTTGCGGATTTTGGTTTCTCGTAAATGGGTTTTGGACCATGACTTGGTTTTATTTTGTGGAGTTGGTTTGGTTTGGTTTGGTTCATCATGAGTGGAACACCTTAGCCTATTCTCCACCTCCATTCCATCACAACCACCCTCATTAAAACCCACCAACCTTTTCTCTCTCCTCTATAACTCCATTAATTTCTTACAACTTCTTCTTCTTCCTTCTTCCACACAACTCCCCAACCCATAGGCAAGTGCACCTTGCCATCAAATAAGCTCCACTTTTTATTTGTCCATTAACTAGATTAGGCCATGGAGAACAACTTTAGAACTTGACATTTTGTGATTTGGAGCTTTCATTTTTCTAGATCTAGGTTTTGACTATTTTCGGATTTACATGGTTTTGATCTATTTTGGTTGGATTTTTACGGGTTTTGATGCTTCCATGTGGAAGAGAATTCAATTTTACTCAAGTTAGACCTTTGAAAATCTAGATTTGGTTTTGATTTTACCAAGATATGAAGTTTTGAACCTTAGAGTTCTTGGAGTCTTCTTCTCGGCCTGGAGAAGAAGACAGCAGCCTGCGCTCTTTAGCGCGGGGCTGGATTGCGCATTTCTCCTCGGCCAGCGCTCCTTAGCGCAGCGCCGACCGTGCAGCTTGCCTCTTGGCGAACTGCGCTCAACCCGAGTGCGCATGGATTCATGCGCAGTCTGCTCATGCACAGTCTGCTCATGTGCAGTCCGCTCATGCGCAGTCTGCCCATGCGACATCTATCCCTGCGCACTCCACTCATACGCAATCTGACCCTGCGCCATCCACTCATGCACAATCTGACCCTGCGCCATCCATTCAATCACAATCTGACCCTGCGCCATCCACTCATGCGCAATCTGACCCCTGCGCCAACCAGTTCAGCGCAAGCCGACTCCTGCGCAGCTCACTCCTGCGCAGTTGGCCGCTGGCGCACTTAACTCCTGCGTAACCCGACCCCAGGGACCCTTGCATAATCTGTCCAATCATGGAGATTTGGTTTCTTTTTTCTTAATCTTGGCTCTTCTATAGTCCTATATATATATTGGTATTTTATTAGATATTTTACGTCCATTTTATATCCTTACGCCTTTTGTCACGAGCTGATTTTTACTTAATATGTTTGGAATGACTATTGTACATAGCATGGTATGACAAGGAACTAGCATAACACGACAGTGACCCGTAGTGGAGCACTCCTGACAGTACCTTGACATGATTTATCTTGATAACTTGATAGTGGCCCGTGGCGGCGCACTCCTGACTTGACTTGACTTGTAACTTGTAACTTGACTCGTATAATCAACTTGACACCGTGGGTGTTCCTGCTTGCTTGCTTGTACAATCTACTTGTCTTGTCTTGCATCATGTCTAGGACGTGACTTCCTGGGAACCACGGCCAGGGACTCGCGCTAAATTGGATTAGGCTAATGATTAGATCAAACTAGAACATGGAGAATTCCCAGTCACAGGCAATCTCGTTATCTGGACGCTTTAATGGACTTGTAGCTTGCCGACGAGTAGAGCACATTTCCAGCACACTGTCATGTATTGCACCCTCTAAGTCACCTAAGGGTACATTTGTCTCCCGGGCAATGTACCCACCTATAACTCTCAACCCGCAGAAGGATAACTGGATAGTCTGCAGGGCTTGGGACTGGGAGTTTCTCACTTGCATCTTGTTAGTAATTAGGCTTGTGATAACCCTAGTTAGTTAAAGTAGTAAGCCGTAGTACTTGCTTGGCCGATTGTGAATGAATGGTGTCCAGCTCTGTCTAAGTCTTGTCTAGCCCCTGTACCTGGAACTCTTGATCATGATTGTTTTACTTATCTCTAACGATAAATGGGTAGAGACAGTGAGCTATTCAGGCGAAGGGGTACAATCCCGGTCCTTGTTTGGTTTAAGGATTGTAACCTGGCTCCCGGAATGGTTCTACGTCCCTAGTCGTTTATCGCCCTGTGTACTTTTATTACTTGTACTTTCCTTTTATTCTTTATGTTCTGATATGCTGGCTTTTGTTCTTATTTGTGGCCTCCTTGTGGCACTTGCTCTTTCTGGGGTTTGACCCAGCTGGTTTTGTGTGGCCAGATTTCGGAGCAGCTCCCGAGGATCTACCAAGCTTCCAGCCCAATGGTGAACACTAGACGGAACCCGGGCTACGAGTGGGTTTTCCCTTTTTGTTTCACCCACTTATATGTAAATTTATTCTTTTGAGGCATTTGCCGACGAGCACCTGTTAGCTCGATGCACATTTACTTACTGTCTGCCTACGGGCTGTAAACATGATTAACAAATCCTAGGATTGATCATGTATGACTGAACTCTTGCTAGTCCTATCATTTTGTACAACTAGCTTCATGATCATCCAATATGTAATATTTGGGACGCCTTATATATATATTTGATGCTCTAATATCTTGTAACTCTGTTAATTGCTTGAGATTGAGACAATAGGCTTGACCTTAAGAGACTGCTGGCTTGTAGTAAACCCTCATATCTAGACAGCCGTGACCGTATAGTTGAGATGTATTCTATTTTAATATACGTAGCTGGCTATGTCTGCCCCCGCTCTCCAGTATTCTGGTTCTGGGGCATGACACGGTTTAAGTGGTAGCCCATGCAGGTCTTGGCATTCAAGAAATGTGAGGGTTTACCGAATAGATATCTCAATCAATATCCGCCATTGATCTCTGCTCATATCTTCAAATCCCCGAGAATCTCGACCTGATCACATTGCTTGTATCATTGATCCGTCCTGGTCCTTTCCTTATTGTTCCCTATGTCGTCTTCTTCAGCGGCATTGCTCCCGGACCTGCCAACTAGCCAGAGGAAGCTCGGCAAGCACCCCAGCGCCAGGAAGATCAAGCTCAGCACTCTGGAGTAGCCTTCCGAGTTATACTTCCCGGAGGCTCGAAACCTCCAGTTCAGGCAGCTCCGCCCGTTCAACCAGCTAGACTGGATGGGGGACCTTTGGTAGGGCTTATCAGAGAACTACTTGCATCCCAAGATCATCGAGGCGACGCCTTGTACCAGGAAGTTCATGATGCACTAAACAGAAGAGGTCCCCAAGGGAATCAAGCGGCCAACAGTTTCAAGCGCTTGAACCCTCCCTTCTTTGACGGCAGTAAAGATGCGATTACCGCGGACGCTTGGCTTCAGGATACCAAGGTGGTTCTAGAAGCAGCTAGGATACCTGAAAATGAGAAGGTGGCGGTGGTACGGCTACAGTTACTGGACTTGGCTCGCGATTGGTGGGCAGCTCAGGCCATAGGGTTAGCGGTACCAGTTACTTGGACGACGTTCAGAGAGAGGTTCCAGACAAAGTACTTCGATGCGGTGGCACGGTACGACCTGCAGACCAGATTCACCAACTTGAAGCAAGGAGGCAGGACGGTCGATGGCTATGCGACCGAGTTTTCTAGGCTGAGTAGGTTCGTCCCCACTTTAGTGGCGACCGAGTTCGATAGGGCTCAGCGGTTCCAGCAAGGACTGCATTTAGAGATATTATTGGCTGTCGAGCAGTTCGAGCACCAGATGTTCGATGCAGTGTTGAAGGTAGCAAGGAGGCATGAGTATACCTCTCGGAGAATTGTGGACAGGACCGGAGGCAGGAAGTAGTCCCACAACCAGATGCACCAATCTTCAGCTCCAGCCCCGGCAGCTAGGGGTATAACTATTGGAACTCCGAGGCGGACGGCCTCAGTGACGTCGGTTCAGTATTCGACCCCGACGTACCCGCGGCAGCAGAAGCAGAAGCAGTCTTCCGCGGTGGGATGTTCTCATTGCGGGAAGCCGGGCCATGTAGTGGCAGAGTGTCGTAGGGCACAGAGATTGTGCCTGGCTTGTGGAGGAGCAGACCACCAGATAGGGACCTGCCCGAATAGGGAAGGTCCATCATCATCCAACCTTTCTAGTTCTTCGGTGAGAGGACCAGCCCCAGTTCCAGTCCAGCAGCAGCAGTACTCGAGGCCATTGTTGCCTCAGGCCCAGGCCTTTCAGCAGCAGAACCAGCAGCAGTTCACCCAGGCTCCAGCACAGAACCGACAGAGGGGTTTCCAGCAGAGGAGACCCGCAGCTAGAGGTCAGGCTATGATGATGACTATGGAAGAAGAAGTTGCACCAGGTGAGGTAGTGGCAGGTACTATTCTCGTCAACACTTTTCCAACATCTGTATTATTTGATTCTGGTACGTCGCATTCATTCATGTCTGCACGATTCACGACACGGATAGGATTGGAGCCCGAGTCATTATCAGTGAGGCTCAATATACTTACTGGTAATGGTCTTGTGGGAGTAGATTGAGTATTTTCCTCGTGTCAGATCGTAATTAGCGGTAGAGAGTTTCCCGCTAGGCTCATAGAGTTCCCTATGGCAGACTATGATGTAGTCCTAGGCATGGATTGGTTGAGGAACCATTATGCTAGGATAGACTGCCATGTTGGCAGAGTTGTCTTTAGTATTCCCGGAGGGCCAGAGTTTTTATTTTCCAGAGGCGCAGTAGAGCCATCTCCTCCAGTATTACGGATGGCAGTAGCAGCAGTACAGTTGCCCCGGATAGTTGAAGAGTTTTCAGATGTCTTCCCAGAGGAACTTCCAGGGATGCCGCCAGAGCGGGAGATTGAGTTCACCATCGACTTGATTCTCGAGACAGCACCAGTATCAGAGCGAGTCTACAGAATGGCGCCTTCAGAGTTGGAGATTTTGTACAAGATGATTGAAGAACTTAGAACCAAGGGATTCATTCGTGCTAGTGGATCGCCTTGGGGAGCCCCGATGCTTCTTGTGAAAAAGAAGGATGGTACGTCTAGGCTATGTATAGATTATCGTACCTTGAACTCAGTGACAATCAAGAACAGATACCCTCTCCCGAGGATAGATGACTTGTTTGATCAACTCAAGGGGGCTTCAGTTTTCTCGAAGATAGACTTGCGGTCAGGATACCACCAGATCAGAGTCAGAGAGTAGGACATCCCGAAGACGGCGTTCAGATCTAGGTACGGGCATTGGGAGTTTCTAGTTATGCCCTTTGGAGCGACCAATGCGCCGGCAGTATTCATGGACCTCATGAACCGTATTTTCATGCCTTACTTGGATCAGTTTGTGATAGTGTTCCTTGATGACATCCTGGTCTACAGCAAGAGCGAAGCAGAGCATGAGCAGCATCTCAGAATCGTCCTTCAGACGCTTAGGGAGCACCAGTTGTACGCCAAGTTCAGTAAATACGAGTTCTGGCTCGATCGCATTTCGTACTTGGGTCACATCATTACCCGAGGAGGAGTGGAAGTGGATCCCCAGAAAATTATGGCTATCGAGTCATGGCCAGTACCCAACTCAGTGGCAGAAGTTCGCAGCTTTCTTGGATTGGCCGGCTACTACCGGCGGTTCGTCTCAGATTTTGCAAGGATTTCAGCACCGATGACCCAGTTGACCCGCAAGGATGTGCCGTTCGTTTGGACAGCAGAATGTCAGGAATCATTTGAGAAGTTGAAGCGAGGTTTGATAACGGCTCCCATTCTCACCCTTCCAGATGGGACCGGAGGATTCACAGTTTATTACGACACTTCAGACAGAGGATTGGGATGTGTTTGGATGCAGCATGGGAAGGTAATTGCTTATGCGTCATGTCAACTCCGTGATCATGAGAAGAATTACCCGACCCACGACTTGGAGCTAGCAGCAGTAGTGTTTGTACTTAAGTTGTGGAGGTACTACTTGTACGGAGACAGAGTGGAGATATTTACTGATCATAAGAGCCTGAAGTATGTTTTCACCCAGAAGGACCTTAATATGCGGCAGAGAAGATGGCTCGAGCTACTTGTGGACTATGATATGGACTTGCAGTATCACCCAGGGAAGGCCAACGTGGTAGCAGATGCGTTGAGCAGGAGAGCCGGAGTCTACCTTCTAACAGCGCAACCGGAGCTATTGGCAGATCTTCAGAAGATGGGAATTGAAGTGGTTTTTCCTTCCAATGTGGCCTTGATGGCCAGCCTACAGATTTAGTCCACCATAGTTGAGAGGATCCGGACAGCACAGTTAACAGATTCCAAGATTCAGCGGCTCAGAGCAGAGTACGAGGCAGGACACAGGCCAGAGTTATACATCCATGAAGATGGTACACTTCGACACGGCACGCGTATTTGTGTACCCAGTGGAGATATCAGACAGGAAGTCATGGCAGAGGCTCACAGTTCGCAGTATTCCATCCACCCAGGCAGCACGAAGATGTACAGAGATATTCGTCAACACTTTTGGTGGAATGGTATGAAGAGGGAGATAGCCCGGTATGTCTCTCGATGTTTGGTTTGCCAACAAGTCAAGGCTGAACATCAGAGGCCAACTGGACTTCTTCAACCTTTACCGATCCCAGAATGGAAATGGGAACACATAACCATGGATTTTGTGACTGGGTTACCCAGATCTCTGGCAAACAGAGATGCTATTTGGGTCATTGTAGACAGGCTTACCAAGGTGGCACACTTTCTTCCATTTAGAGTTGGACAGTCGACGACGCAGCTAGCAGAGATGTATCTCAGGCAGATCGTTCGACTTCACGTAGTGCCAGTCAGCATAGTATCAGACAGGGATACGAGATTCATATCGCACTTCTGGCGCAGTCTTCATCAAAGTTTGGGGACTCGTCTCAAGTTCAGCTCAGCGTATCATCCGCAGACAGATGGGCAGTCAGAGCGTACTATACAAACTCTCGAAGATATGTTGCGGTCATGTACCCTTGACTTCGGTGGTTCGTGGGAGGATCACCTGCACCTGGTGGAATTCTCGTACAACAATAGTTTCCAGGCCAGTATCCAGATGGCACCCTTCGAGGCTCTATATGGCAGGAAGTGCAGATCCCCATTAGCATGGGACAATGTCGGAGAGAGGCAGATGCTCGGTCCAGAACTAATTTCTCAGACGGTTGAAGTGGTCAGGAAAGTCAGAGATCACCTCCGAGTTGATCAGGATCGCCAGCGCCATTGGGCCGATGCTCATCGGCGTCCCTTAGAATTTGCCGTCGGTGACCATGTATTCCTTAGGATCTCGTCTATCCGCGGCGTCATTCGTTTTGGCGTGCGGGGAAAGCTTAGTCCTAGGTATATAGGGCCGTTCGATATTCTGCAGCGAGTAGGCGATGTGTCCTATCGTCTCACTCTTCCGCCGTCGCTAAGTGAGGTACATGATGTATTCCATGTATCCCAATTAAGATGGTACATCCCAGACCCGAGCCATATCCTAGATCATTCGGAATTAGTTGTTGGTACCAACCTTTCGTATGAGGAGAGGCCCGTGTCTATATTGGACCGGAGAGAAAAGACGCTCAAGAACAAGACTATGCTTGGGGTCATCACTCTCTAGGTGAGTCAACGTGGGAGCGTGAGGACGACATCCGATCGCGATATCCCTACCTGTTTGACTCGTGAGGTATAATATCTTTCTTATGCCTTACGTTTTTTCTTTCCTTGCTTGCATTGTATGATTGTATGATTGAACTGCTTAGTGTAGCTTGCCTCTACTTAGTATAGCTTGTCGTGGCAATCTCTGGCTCCTTGATTAAATTTCGAGGACAAAATTCTTTGAAGGTGGGTAGAGTTGTCACCCCCATTTCCTGTATTTCGTATTTGTACTCGTAATTTGATTTTTGGCACGTATTTTATTTTCTCGACTTGCGGATTTTGGTTTCTCGTAAATGGGTTTTGGACCATGGCTTGGTTTTATTTTGTGGAGTTGGTTTGGTTTGGTTTGGTTCATCATGAGTGGAACACCTTAGCCTATTCTCCACCTCCATTCCATCACAACCACCCTCATTAAAACCCACCAACCTTTTCTCTCTCCTCCATAACTCCATTAATTTCTTACAACTTCTTCTTCTTCCTTCTTCCACACAACTCCCCAACCCATAGGCAAGTGCACCTTGCCATTAAATAATCTCCACTTTTTATTTGTCCATTAACTAGATTAGGCCATGGAGAACAACTTTAGAACTTGACATTTTGTGATTTGGAGCTTTTATTTTTCTAGATCTAGGTTTTGACTATTTTCGGATTTACATAGTTTTGATCTATTTTGATTGGATTTTTGTGGGTTTTGATGCTTCCATGTGGAAGAGAATTCAATTTTACTCAAGTTAGACCTTTGAAAATCTAGATTTGGTTTTGATTTTACCAAGATATGAAGTTTTGAACCTTAGAGTTCTTGGAGTCTTCTTCTCGGCCTGGAGAAGAAGACAGCAGCCTGCACTCTTTAGCGCAGGGCTGGATTGCGCATTCCCCCTCGGCCAGCGCTCCTTAGCGCAGCGCCGACCGCGCAGCTTGCCCCTTGGCGAAATGCGCTCAACCTGAGTGCGTATGGATTCATGCGCAGTCTGCTCATGCGCAGTCCGCTCATGCGCAGTCTGCCCATGCGCCATCTATCCCTGCGCACTCCACTCATGCGCAATCTGACCCTGCGCCATCCACTCATGCGCAATCTGACCCTGTGCCATCCACTCATGCACAATCTGACCCTGCGCCATCCACTCATGCGCAATCTGACCCCTGCGCCAACTAGTTCAGCGTAAGCCGACTCCTGCGCAGCACACTCCTGCGCAGTTGGCCCCTGGCGCACTTAACTCCTGCGCAACCCGACCCCAGGGACTCTTGTGCAATCTGTCCAATCATGGAGATTTGGTTTCTTTTTCCTTAATCTTGGCTCTTCTATAGTCCTATATATATATTGGTATTTTATTAGATATTTTACGTCCATTTTATATCCTTACGCCTTTTGTCACGAACTAATTTTTACTTAATATGTTTGGAATGACTATTGTACATAGCACGGTATGACAAGGAACTAGCATAACACGACAGTGACCCGTAGTAGAGCACTCCGGACAGTACCCTGACATGATTTATCTTGATAACTTGATAGTGGCCCGTGGCGGCGCACTCCTGACTTGACTTGACTTGTAACTTGTAACTTGACTCGTATAATCAACTTGACACCGTGGGTGTTCCTGCTTGCTTGCTTGTACAATCCACTTGTCTTATCTTGCATCATGTCTAGGACGTGACTTCCTCGGAACCACGGCCAGGGACTCGCGCTAAATTGGATTAGGCTAATGATTTGATCAAACTAGAACATGGAGAATTCCCAGTCACAGGCAATCTCGTTATCTGGGAGCTTTAATGGACTTGTAGCTCGCCGACGAGTAGAGCACATTTCCAGCACACTGTCATGTGTTGCACCCTCTAAGTCACCTAAGGGTATATTTGTCTCCCGGGCAATGTACCCACCTATAACTCTCAACCCGCGGAAGGATAACTGGATAGTCTGCAGGGCTCGGGACTGGGAGTTTCTCACTTGCATCTTGTTAGTAATTAGGCTTGTGATAACCCTAGTTAGTTAAAGTAGTAAGCCGTAGTATTTGCTTGGCCGATTGTGAATGAATGGTGTCCAGCTCTGTCTAAGTCTTGTCTAGCCCCTGTACCTGGAACTCTTGATCATGATTGTTTTAATTATCTCTAACGATAAATGGGTAGAGACAGTGAGCTATTCAGGCGAAGGGGTACAATCCCGGTCCTTGTTTGGTTTAAGGATTGTAACCTGGCTCCCGGAATGGTTCCACGTCCCTAGTCGTTTATCGCCCTGTGTACTTTTATTACTTGTACTTTCCTTTTATTCTTTATGTTCTGATATGCTGGCTTTTGTTCTTATTTGTGGCCTCCTTGTGGCACTTGCTCTTTCTGGGGTTTGACCCAACTGGTTTTGTGTGGCCAGATTTCGGAGCAGCTTCCGAGGATCTACCAAGCTTCCAGCCCAATGGTGAACACTAGACGGAACCCGGGCTTCGAGTGGGTTTTCCCTTTTTATTTCACCCACTTATATGTAAATTTATTCTTTTGCGGCGTTTGCCGACGAGCACCTGTTAGCTCGATGCACATTTACTTACTGTCTGCCTACGGGCTGTAAACATGATTAACAAATCCTAGGGTTGATCATGTATGACTGAACTCTTGCTAGTCCTATCATTTGTACGACTAGCTTCATGATCATCCAATATGTAATATTTGGGACGCCTTATATGTATATTTGATGCTCTAATATCTTGTAACTCTGTTAATTGCTTGAGATTGAGACAATAGGCTTGACCTTAAGAGACTGCTGGCTTGTAGTAAACCCTCATATCTAGACAGCCGTGACCGTATAGTTGAGATGTATTCTATTTCAATATACGTAGCTGGCTATGTCTGCCCCCGCTCTCCAGTATTCTGGTTCTGGGGCGTGACAATATATATTTATTTTTAATATCTAATGCATATATCTAAAATACTCTCCAACTCTCTCCAAAGAAAATGCAAACAAAGAAAAGTCAGGATGCAAACTATATGGGTCACCAGTACATATATGTTAGGGGTATTTTGGATGTGCGTGATCTAGAGTAGTAAATAAGTATCCTTCAATGCTCATGATCTTTAACTATAGAGTATTTGCATGGACTTCAATAGACAATTTGGGGACAAATTATATTCTTTAATCGATTTATGAATGGTTATTTATAGAAATATTCAGCAGTAATAAATATTCAGCAGTAACGAGAACGTGAGCGTATCATTTTCTCAATAAGGGAAGAAACAGGTAAAACCAACTAGAAATAATAACTGTCAGAACCAATTCTTCTTCATTGAGGAAGTAGTCAAATTACACTTGGTAGTCAAACCAATGAAGGTGATCTGATCAAAATCCTAACTGAACAACGAGATAACTTGCCACTTTCTACATTGCAAGCAATATGATCAAAAAGTAGGTTGAGGACAAGTATCCTTTAGTTGATTTCTGATTATCCCAATGGCCATTTTGACCAATATAAATCAGCATGGTCAAGATTAAGTGTCAACGATCACATGAACAATTAAGGTGTGCATGGTGTCTAACATACCATTATGTTTGCACCCTTGTGAGCCATATCTTCAATTTAAGAACTCAAAATCCTTGTGAAATTGAAGGTCACAAACATTGTTAATGTGAAACATGGTATGCATATATGGTCGGGGACAATAGCAAAAATACATCAACGGATAGCAGCGACCCACATCAGCAACCCCAAATCGACCAAGACCTCGACATCAATTTCACAAGGACCAAAGAATAAAGTCATCCAATTTAAGAACTCAACCCCATATCTTCAATTTAAGAACTCGATCAGACCAAAGAAAAAAGTCGAGACAACAACAAAAATATATCAAAGGATAGCAACGACCCACATCAGCGACCCCAAATCGACCAAGACCTCGACTTCAATTTCTCAAGGACCAAAGAAAAAAGTTGCCCAATCTAAGAACACGATCGGACCAAAGAAAAAAGTCGCCCAAATCGAACAAAAACTCGATCGTCCACGCCCAAATCGAATAAAAACTCGATCGTCTAACTTTAATATAGAATTCTAAAAATATATTTTTCAATATAACAAAAATCTTTACCTTCTCTTCTCTATTGCTCCTCTTCCTCTTCTTATTCTTCCTCTTCTTCTTTCCGTAGGGTTTTCTGGTTTTTTCTTTTCCTTTCTCCGCCCTTCCTCTTCTTCTTCTGTAGGGTTTTCTGGGTTTGCTTTGGGTTTGGGAATATATGGGGAATACTTTTATTCACTTTTATTGTTGGCAGGGGCGGGACTTTAGGAATTGGTTAGAAAACTCGCGAGATTTTACTGTTTTGTTGGCCCTAATTTAGAAACGGGCGAGATTTTATTGATTTTTATTAATTTTTTGGCTCTAATATTTTGTTGATTTGTTTATTTAGAGCAAAAACCGAAACAAAAAATTTAGGATCAACACACGACTAACTTCTATAAATTCTTTTTTTTAACGTCTAACATTGACTTATCTATAAAAAAATATTATTAAATATTGAATTAGCAACATTTATCGTGAATCGTTGTAAAAAAAAGAGGTCCGCAAAATTTAAATATAAAACATTTTTATCATCGATATTTTATAACGTTCTCACTAAAAAAGTTGTAAAAGATTTAACTTTTTACAATATTGTTAAAAAATATTGTAAATAAAATGTTGTAATTAACAAAGTTTTTTTGTTGTAGTGTTAATTATCTCAAAAGTTTTCCATCGTGCATGTGTCTAGTTCATGTTGGATAGGATTTATTTCGACCCAAATCCTTTTTGTTTTGATAATATGGTCTAGTTTTGAGGTCCACACTCTATCCACACAAATCAAGGGTCTGGATCCTATTTGGATAAAAAGGATTGGGTCCGGATCTAAAATCCATATAACATAACAAATTAACTCATATCTAAATCCTGATAAATTTTAGCACATATCCAAGTGTCGTAAATAAGTTAGAAAGTTAATTTGCATAAACTTTGTGGGAAAAATTAATTTGGAAGGAGATTTTAGAGAAACAATTACTTAGGGAAAAGTTTCTCAGAAGAATCAATTGCACTATACACGGCGTGCACAAATGCATGCCATAAATGAGCTATCATTTACGGCACGCACAAGTGCATGCCGTCAATGAATAATCATTCACGGCGTGCACAAATGTATGCCGTAAATAAGTTATCATTCACAGCGCACATACCTGCATGCCGTAAATATGTTTATGATGACGGCTTTCATACCAAATACGTCGTAATAAAGATAAAAAAATAACTCATTTATGGCACACAAATTTACATGCCGTAAAAGTGTGTCATTTACGGCACGCAGTAACTGTGTGCCGTAAATTGCACGCCGTAAATGCTACATTTTCTCGTAGTGTATAAAATAATCACAGGCCAGATTATAATAATCTAATCTCATCACAGCTCAACACAGAAGATATAAGGGTCCAATAAATAATGTATAAAAGAGATAGTCGGGTGGACATACCCACTCCAAACAGCTATAAAAAATACTCTCAAATGATCGGAGTCCAACCTCCGTAACACAGAAAGAAAAGGAGATAAAAATGTCCACTAAATGTCTCAATGAACCAATTGTCTAGAAATCAGCAGGGGATGCCTCGTCATCAATGTATGAAAGATCCAATGCTGCTCCGTACTCATGCAAGAAATCGTATAATCCTGGAGAGATAACCAGGTCCTCAGAGGAACGTAACAAAACAAAAGAAAACACAATGCTATATAAACTATGATATATAATATAGAGTAAAAAGGAAATGCACGCAAAAGGTTCCTAACCATTCTACTGTGAATATAAAGTTGAGATACAATCCTTCGACTCATGAGCCCTGGCTGATAATAGAATCTGGTATAGTCCCCTCTTGGGCACCAGTGACCAAGCGCGAAACGTTTAAGAACGTCAGTAGCCAACCTGAGGGGGTAAGCATACCCGTATCTCCAGCGGAGTATCCGGGTTATAAGGAAAAGTATAATAGAAGCCTATACGTCAGGTATTTTTCTCCCCACCCAATGTCTAGTATCGTCATCTCTATGACTTATATGAACCTCTAGTAACTGCCAAGTCTACTGGTATGCAATTTTATTGGCAGTTACTCATATTCGTCGCATACCTCAGACATATCGGTGGCCCGCCGACTACGCAAGTACGTGTCCTATATGTGACTCACAACACGTGATAAAGCAAGTGTCAAGGCCGTATGAGATATACCAATACCTCATCATCAATGGGTGGTCACTAGGCTAAGTCGATGCAAGAGAAATAACAAAAGCAAGTAAAACGACCGATACAGTCGCTTGCACCCAAGTGTGACTTGGACGCACAGTGATATAATACTAGCAAAAAATAAGTAATAAGGAATATAAATAACTAAAAATAAGAATAACTAATCACAAAGTAAGGTGACAAGGTATCTTGCCTGGCAGTACGGGAATAGCAATTCCAAGCAATCAATCACGTCAACAATAAATCTCAAAATCCATGAACAGCTCCGGATGCTGAAACAAATATCAAGAACGTTCTCGATGTAAAAGATATATCTAGGAAACGCCTATCCAAAAGTCCAATTCTGGACACAGGGGCAAAATCATAGTTTCGGGCCAAAATGATGTCCGTCGTTGGACCCCATTTTGCACCGAAACGTGTGCCAATATCTATGATCTCTAAAGTCGTCAAACTATATGTCTACGGGTCCAATTTGAGGAGACGAACGCAATCTTATGTCCAAAGTTAGATTTCGGTGGGCCGTGCATAATTTCGTCCGTTGGATCGGGTCGCAGGCCCGCTAAATAGGCGTTCCGGTCGACCTTCTCAGAATCGGACCAAACTTGGCACACAGGACCAGAATTTTGTTATGGTCCTATTGGCACAAGTTTTGTCTAGAACCGACGACTGTATACGAAGTTATGGCCAAGTTTGTAAAAGGTCGATACGGGGGTATCTTAACGGATACGTACTGATTTTGTCGCGCACACGCAACAAAATCGAGTTCTTCAGATCCTACATGTTGGTAACATCTATATGCATCTTTTGATACATATAGTGCGCGACCATGTCGTCCGGTTTGTCGGGGCGTATGCCGTATCGGGTAGAGTTTACTAAAATTCTCAGTTTTTAGAATAGTTTTTCATGAACTTTTAACGCAGAATAACTTCCTGTGTAATCTATGAAAATACTTCTACCAGATGGGTTTTGATCCCCTATATGTTAACTAAGACTTTTTGAAATTAGTTTTCAAAAATTCAATATATTTGGTTCGGGAATTCCCTTGCAAATAGGGGTTTGTGCTGCCTTTAAGTGCTATTTTTGGACAGAATTATCTCGACTTGGCATCGATTTCGTGGGTACCCCAGTTAACTACTTTCGAATCTACTTGCTAGGATTTAGAGAGGGTCATCTAGGCTTCTAGCAGAAGTTTATAGATTGAACATTAATGAAACAGAACGGGAGATATGGAGGTCGAAAGTTGAGTACCTTGTTGTGGTC
Source organism: Iris pallida (assembly GCA_029216955.1). Classification (NCBI taxonomy): domain Eukaryota; kingdom Viridiplantae; phylum Streptophyta; class Magnoliopsida; order Asparagales; family Iridaceae; genus Iris; species Iris pallida. The sequence continues at coordinate 29,510,650 of JANAVB010031617.1, forward strand.
TGGAGAACAGAGGGTCTCTATTCAGCGACGGTTTGCAGGGGTGTTCGCCGTCGAGAAGGCGGTCGATGGCGGCGGCAGTGAATCACGAAGGGCGTAGGAAGGAGGAGAAGGCCCTTGAGTTAAAAATTGGGGTCGAGGATGAGTGTAGATAAAACATTTGTGGAGAACCCTAACCGCGCTCGTATATTTATATGTGGCTCGGGAAATTTTTCTCAATTCGATTTATTTTAGATTCGAAATAGATTTAGGGTTGGATTACGTTGATTTGAAGGAGAACTAGATAAGGACGAAATTGTATAAATGATTTGATAAAATTTTGGAAGAATATAGGAGTTTTTCTAACTCCCTATCGATTCTCTGTTGCGCGTCAGAAATAGGGGTTCGTATACTCACGAGATATTGGGAAAATCTTGTAAGTGGTGGTGGGGGGGGAGATATGTATATATTTATACATCCTTTATACACTTTTATATAAACCTATATACACATGTGTATCATTTATGCATAATTACATAATATACGCTAGTATAAATATGCCC
>JANAVB010031617.1:29517349-29769849 GCA_029216955.1 Iris pallida
ATATATTATATTATCTAATATATAAATATAATATATATATATATATAATTATATATATATATATAATATAACAATATATATATAAATATATATTATATATATACAAATTATATATATATATATATATTAATATATATATAAAAAAATATTATATAATATATATAGAAATTACTATAGGTTGTTCCCATAGTACTCTAAGGCCTAAGTACTATTAGGTTGGACCTGCATGGGCCACCACTAAAAACATAGCCCGACTCGCTCCTAGTTTTTTGGATACGAGTCGGATATGCCCAATGTACTCTGTTGTTAACAGCGGTAGTCAGCTGTCTATACCTCTAAATCATCAAGTGAATAAGATCAAGCTACTCATCACAGCTACTAGAAAATGTGTCCTGAACACAATCACTAAAATCGACAGATATCATTATGCTTTTGGTATACACCTTTACAATGATGTCCGAAAAAAATTTGGTAAAAAAGTAAGGCAAACCTAAGCTATTATTAGCACAGCCATCCAGCAACATTATTAGGTACTACATCATCAGTAAAACAAAAATGTGAAACTATACAAAGGATTCCTAAATCCAAATCCATGACTCTACCCCTGAATATCATCTGCTCCAACATCTGCTATTCCATACTGTGGTCTATAGTAACTTGGGTAGAAGTCCTCATCAGTCTAACATACAATATATCTAGTCAGGAAAGGAAGCAAAATACAACCCCGACAAGAAATACTATACAAAGCAATTTGAAATGCATAAGTAAGATATGGACTAACCTGCAATATGGAACAGTAGTATAAGAACTGAAATAATGAACAAGACAATCAATGCAATAGTTAATTTGAAATATTAATCTAATGTATGACCGGCTGGAAACCACAATATCACAATAAGGTGTAGCTTAATCATATGTGAGATGTACGATTAGGCTATTCACAATAACCTAGCTAAAGGTATGTGGTCGTACACTGGACAATATTTCTCCAATTCCTGCAAGACAATCAATAAACAACATACCATCGTGTCAATCTCGTATCCAATATGAGAACAAGATGCAAGACAAAAATACAAAGTAGACATCTCAAGTCGGTGTACTTGACTTTTACTAGAAGACTACAAATATATATATTTATGCCACCTAGAATATGGTTAAGGAAATATTGTTAGGTCTATAGGACACTCCTTGAAATCAACTACTTATTTTATTATCTATAATAATTCTCACTAGCTAACTATTTAAAAAATATTTTAGGTAAACTATTTGTAAATATATTGTAACAATAATTTCATTAAGAAATATATTAGCAAAATTCTTGCTATATAGAAATATTAATATAGAAATTACTTGACTACTAATTCTCGATACTATAAATATGATGTATCCCCTATATACGGACATGACATTTGGATACTTTATTACTTCACATTCATGCCTGGCACATTTTCTCATATAGGATGTATCGTTAGAGTGATCTAAATGTGCTATCAGTTATAGGTTTATAAGTACGACACATATTTAAAGATTACTTGTAGACTCGTTTATTTATATTTAGAGTATACGATTAGGCGCGCCAAGGATACGACAAGTACTTTTATATTAAGAGGGAAGGACAATCAATAGGTGCTTGAGCTACTTTTCTAAATTTTTACTGCTGCCATATTATAGAGCCGTAAAAAAATTAGTTACCATAATTGTTTCTGGGACTACAAAGTTATCAGAGTTACTAGTGTCTTTTTTCAGAGCTTAGAAGCATACCATGACAGTCCACGCATGTAAACATTGTCCATAATTTGCTTCATTTGTTACTTTAGGTATATCCCGATTCAAGTAGTATTGATATTATTGTTTGCTTTCGGCGTGCTATTTTGTATCTTGCTATATCACTCTGCAGACTAGGTTTTCTTTTAGGTTAGTTCCTTTAATTTTATAGAGCTTATATCTTGTCTTGGAGGATCGTGGATGATTCCTTGCAAAGATTCATATATCTTTCGCAAGTTATATTTTAGTACGTTTTTCCATTCTACTATGATAGTCTAGTGTTTGCAAGCTCCATCATTCCTCTCGAGCTTTTTTTGAGTTGCATATTATAGGGCGGCCTACTGCAACACATTGTTCACCCTTGATATTTATACTTCACGTGGATTGAGTATAGTTATGTATGAAAGTCGAAGTAATTTATAGGTAGATATATATGACCTTGGACATCATATACATATTAAGTCAACTTAATACATAGCTAGCTAATGTTATATATATCCTATTTTTATGTATTTTAGGAATGGAGCCTTACAGTTTCTTATACGTGCACGTTCATACGTAGTACAATTGAAATTTAAACTTGTATATTGTCATGCCCACTAGCAATTTATTGATTCGATAAAATTGGGGCATGACAAGAATTACTTGGATAACCAGAGCTAGATCAAAGACCAATGTTGTCCTTATCTGAATTAGGCATATGAATTGACTGGATGATAGAACGCAATGGACATCTTTGTGATCGGCTCAACCTAATTGTTAGTACCACCAGATTAAGTGGTCAAAATAGGTCCAGGTAGCAAGCTTGTAGGCAAAAAAATAGATTGCACATCCTTCTTAACAGCACATGGAACCACCTCTTGGGGTGGAGAAGCATATATATCAGATGACTCTCTCAAAACCTTTATGACTTATTCCTGAACAACTTCCCCATCGGGTTAAGACAACCTGACTTAGTATATCCGATGCACCAACAACAAAAATATAATGACGAGACCCACTCGAATGTAATAAGTTGGTCGAACTTGATCATACCTTGAAGCTAAAATGGAACTATAGCAGGAATATCTCCTCGAGTTGTAATCTCCACCAATACTCATATAAACACTAGTCTTTGTCGGCTGGTTTTTGTCATACCATTCTCAAGGAATGCCAAATAAACTAGAAAGTTTGCTAAGTGCACACACATTTCATAGAAGAAGAGGGAGTCGTGAAACCTGAACCCAAACTAGAGCTATAGAAAAGAGATTCCATTCTAGATACATCGAGGGCACCCATCATTTCACGATGACCATCACACATCCACGAACCACTATTAAGGACATCTACTAGTGCCACATCTCACAAAAATTTGATAGAAAAATACTCATTTTTCCAAGAGAAAACTTATGCACTTTCGTCGTTCTCCACACCCAATGCACGCATACAAACACAACAAGGAATAATGGATGATCTCTAAGCACATAAATCACAAGTGCCTTATCCTGCTCGGCTAAGGAGGGGGCAATAAAAACCGTAGATATGACCGCTGTACAGACTCCATTGATTAGTGTTATTAATTGGCCAAATTTTATTTCTGTTTGTTTTGGGAGGATAAGAGGCAAAATGGAAAAACCACGATATGGGTTTCATGGAGGGGAAGGAGAGTACTCTACATTTATAATTCGTATAGCCATCTTTTCTAGCCGAATACCCTCCACTGAATGATGATGGGACCCGAATTTGGCTTTAATGATTATCTAGGGAACCCTTTCTTACAGTTAGTGCTAGACCATCATGACTAGGAATAAGACCGTATCTACAAACAAAAACCCGAATAGTCGTTATCCTTTCCCTACCCTTTTCAACAATAGGACCTGTAAGAAAATATTAATTTCTCCATATTCTTTCAAACCCAGTAGCCCCTATCTTGATCCACATTGATCTCCACCGCACCTATGGCCTTGGCATGAACTCCCTTAATCGGACATTCACGGAGTTGTCATTCCCTATCCCAAATAAGACAAGTAACAATCTTTGAGCTGCCTATGATCTCATACGTAGGCCAACGCTTCTTCTCAACCAAGCTAGTGTGCTTAATTAGGGATCAAGCCACAGACTAGTCTGATTCCCTGATTATATAACCCCGGTAAGCTTATCTATAGCACCACTCCTTAGTGCCAGAAGCAATTTAACCATAACCAACAAGTTGTCATTTCTTATAATCGACCAGAAGTTACCCAGTGGGAAGTATCTCTCTTTGAACAATTTGTCCACAATGACTTATCATTAATGAATCTCCATAATATATAACTTGTAGTAAGCCATATCATGAAGCAACGAAAGGGATCTCAAACCAACTCCTTCCTTTTTGGGGGGTTGATATCTCTCCTCCAATTTTATAGCTTCACCTCCCTACAAAGAAAGTCCATGCATATTGTAAACACCCTATAATTTACTACATATTTTTTAAATAATTAATTAGAATAATTATTGAGTGTATATATATTGAGTATATATGAAATATACTAATTGTCTATTTAGTTTACATAATTTTATTTAGGTCATAAAAGAATATATGTAATATATATATTAGAAGGGTATAATTGTAAGAAGTATTTACATAATTTTTATTTATAGAAATATTAAGAATTTTTAGGGATTTGTTATAATTAATAATGATAAGAAAATATTAATTAAAATTTTGAGAAACAAAAAGATAGGTTAAATAATAATTATAATAATAGTAACAAAAATAATAATAATATAAATATATGCATATAAATATTTTTATTGGACAACATGTACATTAATAATGGACAACATGGACATAATATCAACTAGTAGAAAAATTCTCATTGTTAAATAACTAAGTGGGAGAGGATATTTATTTAGTATAAATCCTATGGTCTCCATTACTGGTTTGTAGGTAATGTAATTATACTTGCGCGTTAGCTTTAGTGCCTTTCTCCATATCGGATGAGTATAATTATGGATCACCAGTACAAACTTCCTTAGGGATAATTGTAGAATGTTACCTAGTATGTGTTCACTTCTCCATCTGAAGGAACTTCATTACAAGGTAATGGACTTAGTATTAAGTAATGGTATACACTTAGATACAAATAATGGTATCATTCCCATCAAAGTCACTGCTATTATTTGTATGACCAGAGCAAGACCAACATATTAATTTTATTTGGCATAAAATTATGTTGACGTGATAGTAAAATTAATAATAAAAACCTACTTGGATAAAGTTGAATTTGTATACGTCCACAGTACTATCATGGCATGCTAAATTCATGGTGTTCAAGGTGTTTGTGAACTTATTATTATTGTTTTGAGGGAATCAATATTTAATTAATTCAAAAAAAAATTGCCCTACATAATTTTATTTATGTGATTCTCAGAATTTCAAAAATGGGTTCTTTCAGTCCACTTATGATGATTCTTAAAGAAAACAAACTTACTGGACCTAATTATATTGATTGGAAATGTAATTTGGACATTATTCTGACTGCTGAGGAGTACAAATATGTACTTGTTGAGGAATGTCCACCTAAGCCTGATGCTAACTCTGATGAAGAGGTCAAAGAGGCTTATAAGAAGTGAAAAAAGACAGATGAGATAGCACGGTGTTACATTCTGGCATCTATGTCAAACTGAGGGTACACTAGTAAGGGATCATGTTCTCAAGATGATGGGTCATCTGAATGAGATGGAGATCCTTGGAGCTGAAATTGATGGGGAATCCCAGGTCGATATCATTCTCGGGACTCTGTCTAAAAGTTTTGACAATTTTTGCCTTAATTACAACATGAACAAAAGGTTGTATAGTTTGGCAGAACTTGCAAAAAAGCTACAGAATGCTGAATCTCTCTTTAGGCAAAGTGGTCATGTTTTTGTTTCTGAAAAGGCTTCTACTTCTAAGCCAAAAGGCGGTAAAAAAAAGAATAACATTCAAAAATAGGCAAACTCAGCAAAGAAGGGTATGGGACCTCAAGACGAGGTGAAAAAGTCGAAAGGTAAATGTTTCAAGTGCAAAGGGTTAGGACATTGGAAGACTGATTGTCCACTTCTCAAACAAAGGAACAAAGAAGGTATATCTCATTTACTAGTAGTTGAAACATGTTTAGCGGTGTTATCTATCGACACCTGGTGTGTAGATACATGAGCCACTAATCATGTCCGTAATACATTGTAGGGGTTCTAGGAAACCAGACGGCTCAGTGATGGAGAGATATGCTTGTTCATGGGTGATGCTGCAAAAGTATCGGTCGTTGCATTAGGAGATGTTACTTTATCTTTTGGTAGAAATAAGTCTTTGACATTAAGAGATTGTCTTTATGCACCTTCACTTAGAAGGAATTTAGTTTATGTTTCTATGTTAGTTAAGGATGGATATTCAGTTTATTTTAATGACAATATTATTATTAGAAAGAATAAACATTTTATCTGTTCTAATGCAATAGTTGATAATCTGTATGTCATTAATCCTATTTCGCCCACAATACAACTTATGAAAATGAATAATATGTCATCTAACTTAAATAAGAGAAAAGAACCTTCTTGTATGAACCAAACATATCTTTGGTACTTGCGATTGGGGCATATTAACCTAAGAAGGATTCAAAGACTGGTTGAAGATAGACCTTTGAGTTCATTAGAAGTGGAGGCAATACCAGTCTGTGAATCCTGCTTGGAAGGTAAAATGACCAAAAAGCCTTTTACGGCAAAAGGGTATATGGCCAAAGATGTGTTGGAATTGGTTCATTCTGATTTGTGTGGACCTATGACGATCCAAGCTAGAGGTGGCTTTGAATATTTTGTCACATTTATTGACGATTATTCAAGGTATGGATACATTTATTTGATGCACCGTAAGTCTGAGTGCTTTGAGAAATTCAAAGAGTATAAGGCTGAAACGGAGAAACATCATAAAAAATGTATCAAGCCATTACGATCAGATCGTGGTGGCAAGTACCTCTTTGGAGAGTTTAGGAATTATTTATTAGAGGCTGGGATTGTATCCCAATTGACTACACCTGGAACGCCCCTGCAGAATGGTGTTGCCGAAAGAAGGAATAGAACTCTTATGGAGATTGTTAGATCAATGATGAGTTATTCGGATTTGCCAGATTCGTTTTGGGGATATGCCTTAGAGACTACAGCTTATATTTTGAACTTGGTTCCTTCTAAGTCAGTACCTCGTACTCCTACAGAGCTGTGGATTGGACGTAAGGCCTAGTCTGAAACATGTTCGCATTTGGGGTAGTCCAGCACATGTACTGAATGGAAAAGCAGATAAGTTGGAATCTCGTACAGAAGTACGCTTGTTTGTAGGCTATCAAAGAGGAATGAAAGGAGAATTATTTTATAGTCCTAAGGATCAGAAGGTCATTGTTACCACCAATGCCCAATTATTAGAGGAAGACTATGTGATGAACCATAAACCCACAAGTAGAGTTATTCTAGAAGAACTGAGATGTGAGACACCAAGTACTTCAGTACCAACAGTACAAGAGGATGAACCACAAATAACTGTACAACGTGTCACAAATATTATACCACAACCGATAGTGCCTCGTCGTAGTGGGAGGGTTGTGATACAACCTGATAGATATATGTTCTTGGGAGAGTCGTCAGATTTTGTCCCTGAGGAACAAGATCATGATCCCTGTACCTACAATGAAGCACTCCAAGATAAATATACATAGTCTTGGCAAAAAGCAATGATATCTATGGCAAAAAGCAATGATATCTGAAATAGAATCTATGGATTCTAATCAGGTCTGGGAGCTTGTAGAACCATCCGTTGGTGTAAAAGCCATTGGATGCAAGTGGGTCTATAAGAGAAAAAGAGGATCATACAGTAAAGTTGAAACCTTTAAAGCTCGTCTTGTAGCAAAAGGTTTTACTCAAAGAGAGGGTATCGATTACAAGAAAACTTTTTCTCTAGTAGCCATGCATAAGTCTATCCGAATTCTTTTATCTATTGCAGCTCATCTCGATTATGAGATTTGGCAAATGGATGTCAAGACAGCTTTCCTTAATGGAAGTCCTGAAGAAGACTTCTATATGAAGCAATCAGACGGATTCATTGAAAATGGCCAAGAGCATCTTGTTTGTAAGCTCAAGAAGTCCATTTATAGACTTAAGCAAGCTTCTAGATCGTGGAATATATGTTTTGATCAGGTGATAAAATCCTATGGATTTGATCAATGTCAGGATGAATCATGTGTATACATATACAGAAAGTGTGACAGAATCATGGTGGTGTTCCTAGTACTTTATATGGATGACATCTTCCTCATTAGAAACAGTGTGAAGGTGTTATCTGATGTAAGGGTATGGTTATCCAAACAATTTGATATGAAGGACTTGGGAGAAGTAGGTCACATCCATAGGATCACACTTCTACGAGATCGCAAGAAAAGAATGTTGGGCTTATTCCAGGCTTCCTATATCGATACTGTACTAACTCATTTTAGTATATAAAATTCTAAAAAAGGTTTCTTACCTTTTAGACATGGAATTGCTCTATCAAAGGAGCAGTGTCCGAGGACACCTAAAGAGATAGAGAACATGAAGGCAGTTCCTTATGCTTCAGCAGTAGGAAGCTTAATATATGCAATGCTATGTACGAGGCCAGACATCTGCTTTGTCGTAGGCATGGTCAGAAGATATCAGTCTAACCCAGGATAAGAGAAATGGACTGCCGTAAAGCATATTTTGAAGTACCTGAAAAGGACTAAAGAGTATATGCTAGTTTACCAGACAGATAGTTTAGTTCCCTTGTGGTATACAGACTCAGATTTTCAGTCAGATAGGGATTCCAGGAAATCTACCCCAGGTTACGTGTTTACTTTGGAAGGTGGAGCCATTGTGTGGAGGAGTATGAAGCAAAAATGTATTACTAATTCTACCATGGAAGCCGAGTATGTGGCAGCCTCTGAGGCAGCCAAAGAAGTGGTTTGGCTCAAAAACTTTCTGTTGGACTTGGATGTGGTACCTAGTTTGTCTAAGTCTATTACACTTTATTGTGATAATAGTGGTGCAGTTGTAAACTCGAAGGAACCACGAGCCCATAAGACAGGTAAACACATTGAGCGCAAGTTCCACCTGATACAAGATTTCGTAAAGAAAGAAAAAGTTATTGTGATCAAGTTAGCATCAGCTGACAACCAAGCTGATCCCTTTACAAAGAGCTTACCAGCTAAGGCTTTTGACAGTCATGTTGAGGGAATGGGAGTCAGACGTGTAGCAGCATGGCTTTAAGTGTAAGTGGGATATTTGTAACAGTATACTGAAAAGCACTGCTTTGAGTATAAGTGGGAGATTGTTAGGGTTATATACTAAAATTATCATTTTTGTAGTAACCTTATTTCCTTAAATTTTGAATGAGAATCATATGGGCAAAGGTTTGCATATTGTATTTATTGAAAGTATTAATATAAATGTCTGATATTCTATATTGTAGATAATATGGTGTGTGGTGTCACACAGAAGATCATATTATCAGTTCCCTATGGAGTATATAAATAGTTCACAACCTATATGGACTTGGACAATCTATTGGAAAGGTTGTAGTGTAATCTGGTATTAGTCTATCTTGACTATAGGTTTACACTAGTACACTTTGTTTGTATTGAACATGACCACTTGAGGTTGTTCTTTTTGTACTGACTACATAAGAGAACAAACACCTCTGTTATTATGGATGCTTGTGCTCTTAATCCGGATATAATAACAGACATATATATGCAGTGTGCATTACTTTGACTCATGAAAGAGTGAGATTCATTATGGATCAACAACCTCTATGAATAGGGTAATAACATTGTATGTATGATGGGCTGTTGATTATAAATAGAATCCATGTCCCGATACATCGGGTTGATGATGTCCCCTTAAGGAGCTTATAAGGATTGTCATATAAACCCTGCAGGTGGAATATATCCGATATGACAAATAAAGTTGAGCGGTACTACTTAAGGATAAAAGATGTCGAATCAATATAGTTGTTAGTAACTTAATTTGATCGACGGACATACGATATCTTAACATGGGGAGCCAAACGAGCATATAATAAAAGGAGCCCACAAACATAATTTGGGATTAGGGAGGTAGTGCAACAATAGATCATTAGTGGACCGAGCTACTGTTAATAGACCTGGATTGTGTGTTCGGGCTGAACACGGGATATCCAGATCCGTTAGGAGGCCTAACCCTAATTTCTCCTTATGGTCCCTGTCATAGCCTATATATATCCTCTATTCTCTGGCCGTCACATTACTGATCAGAAATCTGAAGCTTTCTCTAAATTCGTGATTCACGTAAGGAGAGAAAGAGAGGGCTGCCAAGGAGAACAAAAGGTTAGGAGATCGTCGCCCATACGACGTCCAACTCGAGAAAGGAATACGTACAGAAGATCTTGGGGTCGCCCGCTCGAGATTGCCAGTAATTACTTATCTTCTTTCCGTCGCAAGTATAATTCGTGAACCCTAGTTTCCGCCTATGAAGGGTTAGAGTACGTATTAAATCTGTTTAACTTTCTATCGATCAATACGCACACCAAAGTAAGGGTCCTAGGAATCTCCAGTTCCATCACAAAGTACATCCCCGCATAATATAACACAATAATAAATAAAGCATAAATGTAAATAGAAATTTGAACCAGATATTGCATGATCACTGTAATGAAATACAATCTTTAACACAAAAAATTATAAGAATCATAATATAATAATATAACTAGTCACAGAGTCGAACAATGAATCAAGGATGTACAACTAACATTCTATGTGATTTGAAATATTAGTTTCGACATGTGGTCGGCTAAGGTATAGATTCGAACTGATCAGGCATAGACATACGTAAAGCGTATGTCAAGCTATGCTTCGAATTAGACTGGTTTGACCACATGTCTACTCGATATTTCCCCTTCCCCCATGAATCAGAAAATCAAGTCAAGCAAGATTCAGAACTTAATTTCTTATATTCTTCTCAAACAAGATTCGGAACTTGATTTTTTTGATTCATGTCAAGCAAGACTCGAAACTTGATGTCTTTGATTCATAATTCATAAATTCATAGGAATTTGGATTCAAACATGTCTTGGAAATAAATCATGCGTTGCAAGAGTCATGAGTCATGATAGTGTCGAAAGTCGTGTCGCAATATGAGTCATGCTAATTTAGAAAATAATATAAATTGTATTTATTTAATATTGGAAAACAAAATACGGAGTACTTTCCTCAAGTCCAAATTGCTAAGTTGCTCCTTGGGTCCAACCTATTCAAAATAGAGGATGCTAGTGCTAGGAAATTACTAATATCCTAAGTCATTCCACACATTAATCATTAAAATTCTCCTTAACCAATTTCTAAGGTCTAAAAGCAAATTAAATCCTTTCCTTAAAATCTTAATACTGGTCTGGCCCAACCAATCAATCTAATACATGTTGTTGCCTATTCTCTCTTCTTTTCATACTTTCTCTCTTAATCAGCCCAAGACCCTGTGCCCATAGCCCACACTTATTTTTATTTCTTTTCTTCTTTCTCTTTATCTACTGGCCCATGTCTGCAACCCACAGATCTGGTGCACAGTTCAAAATAGGCTGGCCAGGAACAACCCAACTATTCGTGGTCCAAAAACAAAATTCATACTTCATCAAATAACCTGCACATCCAATCTTAAAAATATACCATTTGTATACATTCCTATACTAGCTCACCATTTCCTTCCAAAGCCCTATGGCTCTGGCCCAAACCCAACTAGGTATTGAGAACTTCAATAACTAAAATTAACTGTTGCCTACACAATCTAGCTCAAGTTGTAAGGCCTAGTAACTAAACCCTAATTTCTCTAACGATCATGGGATTCAAACTTCTCATACATGGTCAGAAACTGATATGAAATGGACAGTTAGCCCTCTCAAAATTTGGTAGCGTAACTGATACTGCATTGACATGAATCTCATGTATCAAAACAGGATACTGATGCCAAATCTCTGTGTCTAGTCTCCAATACACGAATGCGTATCGACATAGTATCATAAACACACAATAGCCAATGAAATAAGATACATGAAAGAAAGAGTGCCAATAACAGAGTATCCGGAGTCTGACACCACTGTTCCTGAGTCCAAAATCGATAGCAAGATTGAACTAGATGTTTTGTCGAACATGACATTTGCAAAAAAATGTGAATGAATTATATAAGTTCCCTTGCTAATCTCAATCAGGAAATTCAAGGAACTTCAAATACAAATTGATGATTTAAACTTGCTTTCGATCGATCGAATGACCAGTTCAATCACCAAGTTAAAATTTCTACAAACAGAAAAGAACACATTATTCAAAAGAGAAAATACTCACTGATCATTCGAACAAACAATAGAGGAAAGCGAGGCTAGTGAGTTCAGGACAGAGCACTGGTTAACGACATCGATCGGGAAGAAGTCGCCATGGTCGCTATTCAATTGGCAAGAGGAAGGGGATAGACGACAGTCACTGTATCTTCACAGGAAGTCATCGACGTCCGCCATGGACACGAGCTCAACATAGGAAGAAGAAAAAAGAGGCAAGAAAATTCTGTAGGGCTTCGCCTATGCAGAGAGGATGAGAAATGGAGGGGCGATGGGGTCTTTATATAGGCTCGATGGCCGGTGGTTGGCGTTACGCACGAACGGCAGAGATCGGAGGCTTTAAGTCGAGGGTTGGTGGATGGACAAGATAGCGCAGCGTAGGTCGGTGGTGAGGATACTTTGAGAATCCTCCGGAGAAGTCGTTAGAATCGTCACTCATCGGAGAAGCACTGGTTGATTTTTGCCAATCACGCTCAGAAGACGAAAGAGGAATGAACAATTTGGGATCTGAGCAAATTTGATCAGAAGATGAAGAAAAGTTATTGGATCGGGTAGTTATGAAAATGGGTTTGGATAAAGCTTACCAGATTTGGGTTTAATAGCTATTGTATTAGGTAATAAAAGTCAATCGGGTCGGGTGAGTTGAATGGTTCACTTAACATAAGTTGTGGGCTTGTGTAAAGATTGGGTTGTGGGTTAAATGTAAGGGAAAGTTGGCTTTGATGCCAATTCAAAGAGTGGCTCCAATGCTAAACAGTGGTAGCTATCTCATTTAAGAAAAACAATAGGTTTGGACAATTTGCCTGGGCTTTAACAATAATTGTGTTGAGCAGAATTGATGATAGATAGAAAAAGGTTGGGCTTAAATGGCTTAGGCAAGAATAACAACTATAGATTAATGAATAGATACTACCAATCAAATAAAATAGTTTAAAAATAATTTCTTAATAAAATATTCTAAAAAATATTAAAAATATTTTGAAACTCAAGTTCCGAAAAAGTGGGCTCATATCGATGGATAAATGTCGCAAAAGACTTTATACTAAAATCTAGTAGTTAAGGAAAGAAAAACCACTCATGCACCCTGGTGCTCCGGATGGTCACCATCAAGTGGAAGGTTCGGAAGATCCTCGGACTCCTCCATCAGATTTAGCCAAACAAAACGAGTAGGGTCAAACTCCCAGATAGTAAGTACCACAAAGGATGCCAAACTATGAACTAAAACCAGCATATAATTATAACCATACTAAAGTAAAAATAGTAAAAGCAAACAGAAATAATGTAAAGGTACCACAGTGTATGAAAGAAAATTGAAAACATGTGAGCTTATACGAAATCATGTAAAAGAATAAATAAGAATAGCATGTGGGTGAAGTTAGGCATGTATAAAATGTAGTGAAGCCGGGCATATAAGCAAGAATGATAGCATGTACAGGAATAAGAGGGAATCTAAATAATGAAATAAATAAGCTGGAGCAAAACTAGACTAGACAAGACATGAATGAACTCTATCCATAAATCACAGCCAAGCAATGAGTACGGGTAGATACATTAGCAAACTAGTGTTATCACAATCATAATTACTAACATATACAGTTTGAAAAATCTAATCTTGCTGCCCACTTTGCGGACTACCCAACTCATCCTGGCCGTAGACATAAAGATGTATATTGAAGATATATTGCCCAGGAGATGTATATCCTAAAGAGAAAGCTCCACACGATGGTGAGCTAAATATAGTAATCAGGTATACTAGAATTGTCCCACTCGAAGACGAGCTAAAAATGTGCCCTCATGACGAGCTACAAATCCATGGTAATGGCCATAATAAAGGGCTTGCAAGTAACCAAATTTTGTTTTCCTTCCATTCCATCTAGATAATCAAGCTAGTTGTTTAGTCCTTAACATTTTTTGACAGAATTGTGGGTGTAGCATTCTGCAAAATCCATCCTTTGATATGATACATGCAAGAATGGACAAGACAAACAAAAGTGTATTATAACAAGCCATAATAGAAATACACAAGAATCGAGAACATGAGTACGCTATGACTGTCACTCCCGTTTCCCGTTATACGTATTTTTGTATGCGTATACGAGATCTCTGACGTTTATCAGGTGGACCGTAGTTAGGCTTGTTTTGCTTAGCCTAGTCTTGGTTTAATCTTGACTTGGTTTATTTGACTTGGTTTGGCTTGGCTTGGCTTGGCTTGGTTTGAGATGGAGAGGGTTGATATATAACCCAACTCATACTTTTCTCTCTCTCCTCATTCACTTCTTCATTTATTTCTTCATCTTTTTCATTTACTCCTCCCACCTACTAAGTCCTAGGCAAGTGCAACTTGCTTCATGAGGGATCTCAAGTTTTATTTTTTCATTCTCTTCCTTACTTGATTTTAAGCCACTTTAGAACTTGACATTTTTCATTTTGGTGGATGGATTCATGCAGATCTAAATTTGTATTATTTTTTATTTTCTTGGGTTTTGATCTATTAAACTCTATTATTTTAAGTTTTGATTGTTCCATGTTGTAGAGAATTCAATTTTACCCAAAATGGACCTATTAAAAAGTTAGATTTCGAGTTCTTTTGAGGTAGTTATGGCCAAAAGTATTTTCGACCATTTTTATGTTCATCTGTGCTGATTCTGGCAGGGACGATGAATAGTGCCCGAGCCGCATATGGAACTGTCGCATAGTACCGTATAGTGCCCGAGCCGCATATGGAAGTGCCGTATAGTGCCCGAGCCGTATATGTGAGTGCCATATAGTGCCGCATAGAGCCGCATATAGGAGTGCCGTATAGTACTGTATAGTGTCGTATAGTGTCGTATAGTGTCCGAGCCGCAGGAATCAATAGTAAGGCATGAATAGTATCGCAGAAATGAATAGTGTTGCAGCCGCAGGAATGAATGGTACCGCATGAATAGTACCGTAGCCGTAGGAATAAATAGTACCACATAAATAGTATCGCAGTCGCAGGAATGAATAGTATCGCAGCCGCATGAATGAATAGTGCTGCAACCGCAGGAATGAATAGTGACCGCATGAATAGTGCCCCAGCCGCAGAAATGAATAGTGCCGCAGCCGCATGGAATGAATAGTGCCGCATGAATAGTAGTCGCAGTCGCAGGAATAAATAGTGCCATATGAATAGTGTCGTATGGCTTGCATAGGGCCGCATAGGGCCACATAGGGCCGCATAAGGCTGCATATGCCGCAGAATGCCACATAGGGCCTATTTTGGCTGTTTTTGGCTGTTTTAAGTCATATTTGGCTGAATTGTGGCTAGAATTTCTTCCAACTCCCAACATAAAAGTTGTAAATCTTTTTCTAAGATTCAAGAATATGTTACTAGTTATTTTATGTAAGTTTCTTTCATCCATGATAATACATGATAGTGGCCCGTCGTGGCGCACTCTTTACAAGCAATCTTGGCATGATAATATATACAGTGGCCTATCGTGGCGCACTCTTAATAAGTAAACTTAACATGATAATCTCGATATGCTGTTGTGACGGCTATCTTGACTTGCTAAGTAACTCTTGTCTTGACACTGTGGGTGTTTATGCTTGTATAAGCTACATGTTTCGTCTTGCATCATGTCTAGAAGATGAATTCCTGGTTACCACGGTCAGGGATTCATATTGAATCTGACTAGGATAATGACTAGATTGATCATGTAGTTCATGAAGAGATTTCCTGCAACAGGCAGTCCTATTATCTGGGTGCTCTAATTGGACTTGTAGCCTGCCGTCGAGTATGTCACATTTCCAGCACACTGTCATGTGTTGCACCCCAAGTCACTTAATCTAACTCTCTCAACTTGTGACCAGATAACCTGGATTAAGTCTGCAGGGCTTATGGCTATTGGAACATCTCAGTGCATCTTGTTAGTAATTAGGCTTGTGATAACCCTAGTTAGGTAAATTATCAAGCCGTACTCATTGCTTGGTCGTGATTGATGGATGGAGTTCCGTCTAGTCTTGCCTAGACAAGACCTCTACATGGTTATTTTTGTACATTACTGTTATGCTTTACTCTTGAGGATAATTGGTTGGAGACTAAGCTCTATTCAGGTGAAGGGTTACAACCTCGGTCCTTGTTTGGTTTACGGGTTGTAACTTGGCTACCCGAATAGTTCCTTAGTTGTCTTATCGTTTATCACCTTGTCTTCTCTAACTCATGTCTTTTATTATCCTTTATGTCTCATGTGCTAATATGCTGGTTTTAATTCTTAAGTGAAGCCTCCTTTGTGGAACTTGCTTTTTTTAGGATCTGATCCTGCTGGTTTTGTATGGCCAAATTTCGAAGTAGCACCCGAGGATCTTCCAGCCTTCTAGCCAGATGGTGCACACTAGACGCAACCCTGGCAACGAGTGGGTTTTATTTTGCTCTTCCACTCTATTGTAAATTATTCTTTTGAGGCGTTTAGCCGCCGAGTAAGTGTTAGCTCAGTGTTGAATTTACATTCCTGTCTGCCTAATGGCTATAACATGATTGACAGATCCTAGGGTTGATCATTTATGACTTAAACTCTTGCTAGTCTTCGTATTTTGTATGACTAGCTTCATGATCATCTGAATATGTAATGTTTGGGACACATTACTTTGTATGGCTGATGAACTACCATCTTGTTACATTTATTTGCTTGCTTGAGATTGAGACACTAGGCTTGTTGTTGACCCTAAGAGACAAATGGCTTGTAGTAAACCCGTATGCATCTAGACAGCCATGACCGTATTGCGAGGTGGGATTCACTTCAATGTACGTAGTTGGTTGTGTCTGTTCTCCTGCTCTCCAGTATTCTGGTTCTGGGGTGTGATAATGACGATCCACCATATATCAGGCTAGATAGTAAAACAATCAAGAGTGCGCCATGACGGGCAACTATCAGGTAGTCAAGATACATGTACAAGATAGGCAGGATAGCAAGTATGTACTCAAGAAATCATAATCTGGGCTAGACAATACAATACAAGAAATTCAGACAGACATAACAGTAAATAGCAGGAAACGACATTGCATATGCAGGAAACAATAGACAAAAAGAAATTAGAAAACTGGAACATCAAGAAAATATCAAACTTGGATAATATACCGTCGGTATACTCGAATATACCAGCGGTATAATGGTGTGGGACTACCAAAACTCACTCTCTAGAAAATATTGTCACATCGGTGTACCTTCGATATGGACCGGTACACCATCGATATACGAGAAAATAGGGACACAAAAGTTGTCGTTACAAAATAGACAAAGACTAGTATGTCGGCGGTATACACCGATATATAAGCAGTATGCCATTTCCTCTCGGGCAAGTAAAAACATATAAATAGGCTCCAGGATCCAAATAACATCCCAAAAATTACAGTAAGCAGGCATATCAGTAAAGCAATCATATCTACAAGGTTTCATGGTAATCACTCCAGTATCATACTCGACACAGACTTTTCCTACTAAAAAATATCAAGACTTCGCAGAAAATCAAAACCTAGCTCAAACAAAATTTTGAGACAGGCAAAGTGACGCCAACCATAAGAGAACATATTAGTAAAGCAAGTACTAGACAATATTGGACTATCAAGGCAATAAAAAATAAAATTATAGTAAAAACAATATTCATCCAGTAGTTCAACAAGATGTACTTGCCTAAAATAGCTCTCATACTAACTCTTCTACTCCACCACCAAGAGGGGTTCAGAAACCATACTCCGAGGCCTCAAGACTAAGCTCCTATCTTAAGAGAAAACAAAGAAAGAAAAAGATAAGAGAGAGAAAACATAAAAAATATAAAAAAAATGAATCGAAAGAGTATCTATAGAAGGGGTGAATTAATTATGACCGTCGGATTGCGATCTGCGACTTGGTCAGGATTAATCTCATCCGTTCAAAAAAAACCAAGAAACCACTGGATACTAGAACGTATCAAAACTAAGAAACCATTGGGTAATAGAATGTATCAGTACTGTTCATAAAAATATCTAAATATTATTCACAAAAATATCGGGAATTAGAAAATATTTGGAAATATCACCCGGACAGTATACCGATGGTATACTACAGTATATTGGCAGTATGCCGGTCAAAGAGAAAAGTCTCAAAGATTTTATATTTTCAACGATTCTTCGAAAGTCAAGAAAATATATACAGATAAAATATGCATCCGTATGCAAATACAGATATTGTGAGATGAGTCTTACACTGCTCAGTTGTATATATTATTCAATTGCAACGAAAATGAAGTGGAGAAGCTCAAGAGATAAGTTACTAATACATTTATGTCATCATAATTTGACTATATACGTTAATATTATTACTCAAATTGACCTATATTTTTTCTAGAATACTTAGATAATGTGAGGTCGAGCTGACCATATATAACAGATGAAGAAGTAGAACAATAGATGAGGCGACACTTCACTTTTTGTTTCAGCGCATATTTAAGGAGCTCGGTAATTTAGTTATAAAAGTATAAGTACTTCCCTACTTTACATTGAAGATAATGTTGTTTTTGCGATATTTTAGGTTGATCGTCAAGATAATACTTGAGAATGAAGCAATCATAACTTTAGCCAAGGGGTCATTTATGTCGATAAAATTTAGTCGATCTATTGTGTGAATGCGTTTATGTTCACGTCAAATAAATGCTCAGATTAGAGCAGCTTCTTGGATTTTGATTCCACAAATAATGGTTGTGTCTGTATCAAATTATCAAATTATAAAGACGTCGTTGCAGAAAATAATTTCTTTGGCATCTTACGAGAGATTGTAGAGTTGGTGTATAATTACTGCATGAAGATTGTGAAGATTGTATTATTCTTGTGTGATTGGTTCGATCCCATCCAAGACCAAGGTTGGAAAATCGACAATCATGGTCTTGTCAATATAAACTACTGGCAAAGATATCAAGGTTATGAACCATTTGTCCTATCAAATCAAGCTCAAATCCTATACTATCCTAGACGAGAAACATTAAGGTAAAATTTATGAGAAATATAGAATTCTAAATATAGGAATACCTTCAAAATAGTTTATCTAGAGGATAAGCCACCTCTTGTAACAAATACGGACTCTACAGAAGTTGCTAATTATGCGTCTCATCAAGTAGAAGAGGTAGAATTAGAGGAAAAGGACGATGAAGTAGATGAATGTAGTGAAGATGAGGATGAAGAGGAAGAGGAGGAAGAGGAAAATGAATTATCAAATGAGGATTAAATTTTTTAGATAGGGTGGTTCATTTCACTTGTAATATGCACTATAGAACAAAATTTTAATTATCAAATTGGACTAGTTGGCTCTCATTAATTTTATTGGTCACTTTACTCTATAACATATTCTATTTGATATATTCTGTACAGATTCCTATTCTACGATACTGAATTTGATGTATTTTTTTTCGAATTTAGCGATGTTTAGTGCCGCATGGTAAACGTCGCTAACATATATCAAGACTTCTCTAAATATTTTAGGACGTCACAAAATGTCGCTATTCATCGCTACCTGGGATGGGATATAATATGTTATTGTTAGAGACATTTAGTGAGTCATTTTATGTCGCTAATTTGAAAACTATATTATTTTTAAACATCTTCAGCTCGTCCAAAAGTTGCTGACGTGACAGACTTTGCCATGTCAGAATTGACTTTGCTAAGTAAGAGAAAGTTGTTATTATAGTCGCTAGCGACACCCACTTTTATGTCGTTGTACTGACGTCTTTCCGTGTTTTTATTGTCAATGACCAATATAAATGTGACCTATTACAAACGTTGTCAAATATGATTTAGCGACGAAGGTTTTGGATTAGCAACATTTTTCAGCATCGCTAATAACTTATTTTGGTTGTGCGGGTTCGAAGATTAGGGCCTATACTCTATAGTAAAGTGTTTTTATATGAGTCGTCTCCTAAGGTGTGGCTATATGATTTAGATCTAAGGTGGAATGAGAAGCAGTCCACGCGCGTTAATGATATAGCCACATCCGGGTTTGTGGGTGTGTGTGTATGATAAGTTACCCATAGGTTGTTTGGGTTTGTGTGTAGTGTTCACTTGAACATGAAGGATCGAACAAATTGGTAAGTATTTGAAAAAACTCATTCCACCATGAAATACTTAGGCTTAATTTGGTATTACCTAGCTTCTGCTTCTGCTTCTTTTGAAAAAGAAGTAAAAGTTGTGGGGACAGCTTTTAAAACAAGGAAAATGATACTTTGAAATGTTTCTTATGATTTTTGAAAAACAAGAATAATAACAGCCTAGGCTTTAGTTGGAAGATGATGTATACATATTGAGTATTCATTAGGACATAACAAGGAGTTCCCTTTTAATCATATACTGCCTACGTTTCAAAATAAGTGTCCTGTTAGCAACATACACACAGTTTCAGAAAATCTCTACTACACTACTTTTTACACCTTTGTTTCCATTTCTATCATTAACAATAAGATTTTCATATGATTATTATTTCTTTTTAAGATGCTTTTAATAAAATCTTTGGTTCATTCAATCAATTTTTGGTTACTCCCATTTACATAAATGTTCAATTTCAGTCAAATTTTTAAAGAACCCAAAATGAGAATTGCCACCAATTGATTCCTCCAAATTGAACTTGCCTACATAGATTTTGCCTAAAATTTGAGCTTTCCTCCATAAATTTCTAAATTTCCATGCCATTAATCTTTTAACAGAAGTTGTTTGTCTCTTCCATTTACACCTATTGTTTCTTCATTCCAATCATTATGGAAAATTCTTCTTTAAGAAATTCTTTTCTAGTCTCCTATTCTTGTCCTTCTCTGTTGGAGAATTCTCAAGGATAAGTGGAGTATGTGAACTGTGGAGTTGAGGTTGGATTCAAGGATTATATTAATAAGAGTATTATTGGAGTAGAGGATATGTTAACATTAAATTTTCAGATAATAAAAACATAGAAACTTGGAGTGCTCAACTTCCTAAGAGTTTTTATTGACTGTAATTGACTAAGATAGATGGAATTTGAAAATAATGGAGAAAGGGTAGTTTTGGAAGTTCGATACCAAAGTATAAAAAATTCAATGCTAAAGGCCATGGTTTTGAAACAGATTTTTTTTTTCTCCTGGGACACTTATTTTGAAACCGAGGGAGTATGAAGTGTACCTTGTGCCTCATGATCAACTTATCTTTTATCAGTACACTACATTCAAATGGGTTTTATTATTTAATTTAGTATTGTTCAAACTAAATTGTATATAACATCTTATGTCGGCTTTCCCCTTGGCGAGTAAGACAAGGTATTCCGATAAGCTTGAAAATATTGCTATTAACTTGCCAAGAACATTGACACAAAATATTTAAGCATAATTCCAATAACTAACTCCAAACACATTCATAATTTAAAATCAAACTCGAAAGGCAAAATAATAATAATAATAATAATCCAGAAGCTAGCAAGTAGTCCTAGTCCACAAACCAATGCTTCTGGAAGACAAACATGATGAAAAATGAAGTAAAGCACAAACAAACCAAGACCAATTCCCTAGCGATTGATTGTTCCTAGGGGGGTAAAATGACTCAAACCATGGAATGCACTTGTCCTACTTAATTAGTCTTCCTGCAGTTCTTTCTGACCTCCCCACTGGACCCAGTGAGAGGGCTAATGTCTCCCATCTTGATCATGGCGGCGGCAAAGTCGGAGCTGAAGGTGCCGGCGCTAGTGCTGTAGGTCGTCACCTGAGAGTCGGTCGATCCACTATTGAACAGCTCTTGATCGGAGTGGAGGAGCCCCTTCTTGTTCACAAGATTCTTGAAGTAGCTGTTATCGAAGGCAGTCGGAGTTTGGAGGTCGAGTGGTGCCAAATTGTTGTCACCCTGCCGTGAGGTTCTTGGACAATTGGATTGCCTGGACTTGGCAAAGGAGCTGTCTATGTTCGTTTCGTTGTATACATGTGCTCTGAATGTAGTGCACCTAGCTTGGCCAATGGTGTGGGAGCCTGTACATTCAAATATTGGATTAATATGTTGAATAATTTTCGTGAAGTTGATTTGAATTAAGAAGGGTTAGCAAGAGTCACAGCCGCGGTCAACCCCCCTGCGGGCAAAATAGAGTTTTCGATTCAACTTTCATACCAGAAAGTGCAACCATGTCCTTGGTAGAGAGACCCTTTGCCGAGAACATGGAGATGAGGTTGCCAAGGCTGGACGTGGGTGCGGGGATGTTATTGTTGGCTGCACTTTGGCTTGCAGTTCTTGCGTCCCTCCTCCCCAGCTTCACATTCCATGTAGGACCTCCAAGCTGCACAAATTAAGCATCAATACTTAGTAGAAATTAGTAACGAATATGTCATGCCTTGATCATCCAACATGCATGCCTATCAATAATTTGAACTACACGCACTATGGCAACAGAGTCTCTCGCAGCGACGGCCAGTATGTCAGCACAAGACACGACTCCCGGACAGGCTTTCTCGACTGCGGTCTTTATCTTGTCAACGACATCGAATCCCCTGGCCGATCCCTTGTTAGGGAGTGCATTCTTTTCCCCGGTGAAGCTGGAGGTATCGTCCAATAGTATTGACCCGTCGCACCCCTATACAACAAATGCATGTTATTTAATTACGACAGCCACAGAAACAGTGCGCATATAATATTTGAGAGTAGTACATTAACGAAACAGTCATGGAAGAAGAGCCTGAGAAGAGAGGCGCCCATCCGTTTCTCGGCCGATATGGCAGACTGGACCACAGGCTTAATTGTAGATAAGAGATTTGGGCAAGATGACGAGTAGAAGCTAGTGGATAGCTGCGCCGACGAGTTCTCCGGGAAGAGGAGGAGGAGGAAGAGAGAAAGCAGAAAGGTGAAGGAAATGTAATTATTGGAAGAAGTCATTGATGAACAAGTGACTATTTGTTCGACTAAGCAAATGTTTATAGTTTGATATGATCTTGCAGATGATGCGTACGTGCTTATTTATACTCGTACAGTCGTACATGGGGGGTTGTTGGAGCCTAGCTTCATGGAACAAGTTGTGTACCTAATCCTCGGAATTTTTGCATGGAGATCAATAGAAAATCAGTGTTCACATTGATAACTTGGAACTTGTCAAAGAGCGATCGATGGTTCTCTTTGTTCTTCCCTAGATACATAATATTTCTATTCTTTGCGTTGTTAGTGTTGAATTGTCAAGAAAAGAAAAGCAACCATTTCTCCAAATTTAAATAGAATACTGTTTTTGGAAGGCTGCGCGACGGTCAATCTGCAGGTAAGTTGCATATTACTCGTCTTTGATTTACTACTTTATTTTAGTGTACTGCAGCGCCATAGAAGTTGAGATAATGACGATTACAGAAATATAAGACTTAGCTAGCAAACACTAAAGGAGTTTGTATTAGTTATAAAATCCCTTGTTAGCAATTCGGCAAAGGAAAAAATTCCGGACGACAAAAGTACTGAGTATAAATCGGCACAATATAAGTAAAATACGGTAAAAAATTCGGTCACAAAATCGTCTAACAAACAACATTCGGATTAGATTTAATTCGTGTTTAGTACGTTTCATATGAACAAATTCGGCACTAAAAATTCAACATATATATATGGCCCACCCACCTTCATAAACAAGGGTTCAGTATGAGAATAAGACTCCTTCATAAACAAGGGTTTAATGTGAGAATAAGATGAGGTTGGGGAACATTATATAAAGAAAAGAAAGTGAAAGTAGGATGAAAAGCCGAAAGATTTTTCTTTGATTGTTGCAAGCAACATGTGCAAAGATTCTTAGGTTTCTTTTTTTAGTTACAGCTGTGAGATTTTTTCTTCTTTTCTTTTGATAATTGTGCCAGTTTTAATATTTAATAACAACAAGAGTCAAGAAAGTGAAAACTGTTGGTTTCTCAGTCAAGTTTTTTTGGCCGAATATTTTAAAAATTCGTTCGGTACGTGTTTAAAACTCCACATGCTTAAAATTCACGTACAAGTCCGAATTTTTCAAACGTACGTCACTACAACAAAAAGACCTATTAATGACGCTTGATAAGTGATTTTCATGACTGCTGATGTGGAAGCGTCATCAAAGTTCAGCAAGACTAGAATATATGACGGTTTACATTAAAAACGTTATTGATAGTGCTCCAGTGATACGAGGGTTATAAAAAAAGTACGAAAATTTAAGTCAAAACCTCGACTCCCCCGCAATTCTCCCGCACTTAAGAAATTTTTTAAACCCTCTCTCTTTCTCCTTCTCCTTCTCCTTCTCCTCCCGCTCCCCAACTCCCCTCAGCCCACTCCCCGCTCCCCAACTTTCCTCAGCCCGTTCCTCGCCTCCCTCGGTTACAGACTCCACCGCAGAGGGAATGTTGTCACCGGTGTAGCCTTCACCACCTGTTTGTCCTAAAATCTCGATCATTGCTTATTTTATGCCCTAAATTATGCCTCGATATGATTTTAGTAAAATCTCCTAATTTTTGACAACCATTCATGCATCCATCTCTCTAAATTTAGGGTTTTTTTAGGGTTTTTCGACGTCTCCATCCACGTTGGCGATGATCCGAAAAGGGCTGCATCATCGTTGACTTCTCTTGATTAAGTGAGTGAATTTGATTTGGATTTTTTTTCCTAAAAAAGATTTTGTT
The DNA here is from genome assembly GCA_029216955.1 of Iris pallida. Taxonomy (NCBI): domain Eukaryota; kingdom Viridiplantae; phylum Streptophyta; class Magnoliopsida; order Asparagales; family Iridaceae; genus Iris; species Iris pallida. Next base: position 29,542,065 of record JANAVB010031617.1, read on the forward strand.
GGAAATTATTCTATGTGCGCTTCATGTTCGATGAAATAATTGTAAGTACCAAATGCTTGTGTTCTTCGATTTTTTTCTGTTTGTTCTTGTTCAAGGGAGTGTAATTGCATTTGGGGAGCCGAGTCCGAAGCCTCTCCACAGTCACAGCCGCGACCCGTCCAGGTGCTGTGTGTGTCTGCGAGCCGAGTCCGAAGCCTCCCTTCGGATTCTGATACTAAATTCTGGGATATAAATACTAAACTCTTGATTGATTTCAGTTTCTGAGTTTATTTTGTTTGTCGATGATGTTGTTGGATCTCGATCCCTACATAAAAAGGGTTTCGATCGACTGATACGTGTTGGGTTCGATTTTGGCTTGACGATCCTACGATTGTCTTTGTTTGTGAAGCGCGAATGATCTTTAGATCATGTTCGGTTCTTTACTTGATGTTGGATCATTTTCGGTTTCGGGTTACCTAGCTGCTGTTGGAATTATTTGTGATGCATGTATTATTGGTTTGGGTTTCTTGTATAAATTGTCGCTTGGGTTCTCCTTCTTGTACTTGCTGTGGGATGTTGGTTTAGGTTTTCCTTATTATACATGTTGGGTTGGAAAAGATTTCTTTGCTGTAGGAGATGTTTTGCTACTTGGATTAAAATTGTTGGTTGGGTATCTATTATGCATGATGGGTTTAACTTGGTACTGTGGATGTTTTTATTTGGAGATTTTCGATATAAATCACATGCGGATGCGGGTATATATTAGTTGGGAGTATTTCTATTTCGGGATTGACATCTCCATTAGCATGCATGCGTCGTTGATTTTAGGACTACGTCTACTATGCCATGCTTGGATGTTTTATTTTATTTATCGGTTTCGATTTTTATTAGAGTACTCTGATACTCGTGGTGATGGTCGTTCGACCAAATGAACCAAAGCATTGCAGATCGTATCGGATACACTGGCTCCGTGTCGGGACGTGTCCTATACGTGTTATGGCACGCTAGTACAGCAGATGATGATTGATCCATATCTGAGACATCTTATATATCTTATTTTGTTTTGTCATTGGTCGTAGTTTGTATGTTGGTACTGTTGGGTTGTTCATTTTGGGTGCAGATACGCTCGTGTTTGTACGAGTCGATACTGGACACGGATGTGAGGATACCTTCGTGTCGATGATGTAGCCTCTCCACAGTAGCAGCCGCGACCCGACGAGATGTTGTGCGTGCCTGCGAGCCAAGTCCGAAGCCTCCCTTCGGATTCTGACACTAAATTCTGGGGTATAAATTCTAAACTTTTGATTGATTTCAGTTTCTGGGTTTATTTTGTTTGTCGATGATGTTGTTGGATCTCGATCCCTACATAAAAAGGGTTTCGATCGACTGATACATGTTGGGTTCGATTTTGGCTTGACGATCCTACGATTGTCTTTGTTTGTGAAGCGCGAATGATCTTTAGATCATATTCGGTTCTTTACTTGCTGTTGGATCATTTTCGGTTTCGGGTTACCTAGCTCATGTTGGAATTATTTGTGATACATGTATTGTTGGTTTGGATTTTTTGTATAAATTGTTGCTTGGGTTCTCCTTCCTATACTTGCTGTGGGATGTTGGTTTAGGTTTTCCTTATTATACATGTTGGGTTGGGAAAGATTTCTTTGCTGTAGGAGATGTTTTGCTATTTGGGTTTAAATTTTTGGTTGGGTATGTATTATGCATGATCGGTTTAACTAGGTATATTGTGGGTATTTTTGTTGGGAGCCTTTCGATATAAATCACATGCGGGTATATATTAGTTGGAAGTATTTCTATTTCGGGATTGACATCTCCATTAGCATGCATGCGTCGTTAATTTTGGGACTATGTCCACTATGCCATGCCTAGATGTTTTACTTTATTTGTCGGTTTTAATTTTTATTTGAGTACTCTGATACTCTTGGTGATGGTCGTTCGACCAAATGAACCAAAGCGTTGCAGATCGTATCAGATACACTGGCTCCGTGTCGGGACGTATCCTATACGTGTTATGGCACGCTAGTACAACAGATGATGATTGATCCTTATCTGAGACATCTTATATATCTCATTTCGTTTCTTGTCATTGGTCGTAGTTTGTATGTTGGTACTGTTGGGTTGTTCATTCTGGGTGCAGATACGCTCGTGTTTGTACGAGTCGATACTGGACACTGATGTGAGGATACCTTCGTGTCGATGATGTAGCCTCTCCACAGTTGCAGCCGCGATCCAGCGAGGCGCTGTGCGTGCCTACGAGCCGAGTTCGAAAGCTCCCTTCGGATTCTGACACCAAATTTTGGGGTATAAATTCTAAACTCTTGATTGATTTCAGTTTTTGGGTTTATTTTGTTTGTCGATGATGTTGTTGGATCTCGATCCCTGCATAAAAAGGATTTCGATCAACTGATACGTGTTGAGTTCGATTTTGGCTTAACGATCCTACGATTGTCTTTATTTGTGAAGCGGAAATGATCTTTAGATCATGTTCGGTGCTTTACTTGCTGTTGGATCATTTTCGATTTCGGGTTACCTAGCTGCTGTTGGAATTATTTGTGATGCATGCATTGTTGGTTTGGGCTTCTTATATAAATTGTTGCTTGGGTTCTCCTTCCTATACTTGTTGTGGGATGTTGGTTTAGGTTTTTCCTATTATACATGTTGGGTTGGGAAAGATTTCTTTGATGTAGGAGATGTTTTGCTATTTGAATTAAAATTGTTGGTTGGGTACCTATTATGCATGATGGGTTTAACTTGGTACTGTGGGTGTTTTTGTTGGGAGCTTTTCGATATAAATCACATGCGGGTATGTATTAGTTGGAAGTATTTCTATTTCGGGAATGACATCTCCATTAGCATGCCTGCATCGTTGATTTTGGGACTACGTCCACTATGCCATGCCTATATATTTTACTTTATTTGTCGGTTTCGATTTTTATTAGAGTACTCTGATACTCTCGGTTTTTCGATATAAATTACATACTCTAAAATTGACAGACTCTAAAGTGAGGGTTTTGCTTTCTTTTTTAGGGTTTTGCTATACGTACATGTGCTATGGACAGTTTTCATGTGACCAAGTTGAAGCGTTATAAGTATGCTTCTTCGCTACAGTATCTGTGAGATTTTTGATGTCGATAGTTTTGATGTAGCTAAAGTGTACTCTATATTGGATACTCTATATATTTTGAGAAGATGTATATAATGAAATGGAGAAATGTAGAATGGTAGCTAAAATACTCTATTTTGAGACAATGAAATGGAGAATGGTACTTTATATTACATTTCAATACTTTGTTGTGAATATGGTTCAAAGTGGTTGTTTTCGAATTGAATTGAGCATCGTTTGGAATGTCATACAGTATAGAGCGTTATAAATGTGATACAATTGCCATATACATCGGTTTTTCATAACTATCCATAATGCTTTAAAAATAAAATGTAGCAGAAATTCAACCTATTAATGACGGTTTTGGATGAATTATCTATAACGCTTTTAAAAATATTTATAACACCCGATTTTATAACGCTTGGACTGAGAAAAAAACGTCATGGTTTGCAATTAATGATGCTTTTTAGCCGTCATTAAAAGGTATTTTTGTTGTAGTGTGTAAGTATTATACGTTTATGTAAGATACGAAAAAATTCGCATATAATACGCATTTTATTCGGGTGATTGCTAACAAGGATAAAATTATGGTCGACCGACCATGAAGAGCTTAAGATGAAAGTCTAGTACGTTCTCTATATCAGTGGTGCATGGCGAGTCCAGCCAAAAACCCAACAAGCGTCGTTAAAAACTGGTATGAATAATCTAATCAGAATTAGATTTACATCTCCATCTTCAATTTAGAATATATAAATATCCTTCTTTCAATACTTTTAGTTTGGACTATAAGTTTGTTTTGCAAATTGATCAAATCCATCTCTATATTTGAGTTGTGAGATGAATAAACATAAAAATTCTTTCTTTGAAATATATCTCCAAACTCTATATTAGAGTTGACATCGATCAGAGAAAAGATAACTAAGGATTGTCTCTTTCTTTTCAATTTAATTATTTCTTCGATCAATTTCTGGTCAAGAGCTTCATTTCTAGATCATAAAAATATTAACTCAACCCGTCGAGTATATCCTTTAGCCCGTCGAAAGTTGTCTATCTAGTTAATTTTGTTGCGTTTTTCAATAGGTGATGCAAAAGAAGACTCTTCTAAGTTCAATTAAGTCTAGAAGGGATGAGGTATGTCAACACCTTGGATTCAGGTTCTCGATCGTTTGGAGGTACGAACCTCAATGATACTAATTTTCGGACATGAAAAAAAAGAGATCATGTTGGACATGAAAAAGAGATCGTGTTTGTCTATTTTTGTGGTATGCTCCATGATACTAATTTTCGAATGAAGCTAATAAGAAGGCATATGCAAACTAGGAATGTAAGATATGTATGGCCTTACATATTTCTGGCTTCGTTCTAATACATGGATTATTAATTCGGTGTCTCATATAATTTGACTGATAATAAATTTTATTTTATTGAATTCTCTCCTCGACTAATATTTGTGTTACTAATGCCAGTAGAGAAGCTTCTCTTGTATTAGTAACATGGTTAATTCGTAATACCCCTACCTTAGACCTCCATAATGTTTTATATGTTTCTGACCTCTCTCACCATTTAATACGTATGTTCCACAGTTGAATACTGAATCTCAGTGCTCCATGACATTTTATTCTATGCATGTAATTTCCAGGATCTTCTAACCAGGGAGATAATTAGTTCGTGGTATCCTATAGGCAAGTTATTTCAACTGGATAGATCCTTTAGTGTTCTGGAAAAAAATACATGCCTAATTTATTTGTCGGTGTGGATGAGTCTGTCTTTCATTGTGAGACTTGTGTTTTGGCAAAAAGTCATCATGCTACTTATTCTTTAGATACATCCAATAATATCTTTATTCCTTTTGAGTTAGTTCATTCTAATTTTGGGGACCTTCTAAAGAGCCTACTGTACAATTATGAGATATTTTGTGTTGTTTATTGACGATTGTACCAAGATGTCACGGGTAGCCTTTTTTAAAACTAAAGATTAAGCCTTTTCAGACACTTCACTAAACACAATACAAAAGCACCATTAAAGTTTTTCGTTTTATTATGGGAGGATATGTAAATCACATTTTTAGATAGTTCTTCCAAACACATGAGATCGTCCACCAAACCACTTGTCCTCAAATACCGGAACACAATAAGGTTACTGAAAGAAAAAATCATCAACTCCTAGACGTAGCTCATTCCATTCTTTTAGGTATTCACATGCCTAAGTTTCTCTGGGGGGATGTTGTACAAGCCTTCTTCCATCTTATCAATCATCTCCCATCTAATGTTCTCTAGGGTAAAATTCTTTTTCAGGTCCTTGCATCTCATGTTTCTATACCATCATTCCAAAACCTTCTTACCCGTATCTTTGGTATTTTTATCCATGTACCTAAGAACCAGAGGTCAAAGTTGGAAACTTGGGCAATTAAGTATGTCTTTCTTGGCTATGATGGCTATCAAAATGGGTACAAATCCTTCTATCCACTAACCGGAAAGTATTATGTCACTATGGATGTGACCTTCTAGGAGGCATGAGGTTTTTTTGTCCAATGACACTACTCTTCAGGGGGAGAATTTATATTTTGAAGAGTTATATAATAGTAAAGAATAAGAAGTACATGAAGAAGGAGGAAATTAGATATAAGGTATTTCGACAGGTTGTATGGATTCTTGACTCGTCGAACCAAAACTCAAAATTTACAGGCGCCCTACCATCATTTTAACCCATCAATGAGATATTGTACCCATCTAATATAGTGGTCGACCTTTTGAACTTGAGTCCAAAAAGTGCATAAGGAAGATCAATTTTCGAAGAAGGTTTCTCAACAGGTCGAAATGAAACCTTCGATGTGTCAAATCCAGTTACAACCGAGAAATAGAAAATTCAACTAGTCGAATTGCTAGACTTGACTATTCGAATGTTGCTAAAGATACTACTCCTCCCTTCATTGATCACTCCTACCCTTGATGCCTAGTTCCTTGGTACTAAAGATCGTCCTTCACAGGTGCTAATAATAGTGAGTCTATGGTTAAAAATATGTGTTGCCTAGCAGGTCTACACGAGGTGATCAGCCAGCTAAAGGTATGAATCAATTACTCATGCAATGTTAAAATACCTACTATCTAACTATGTGTCTACCCAAAGACTGTCTAAGTCATATGAATCATATGTGAATCAGATGCCTGTTATATCAGTACCTAACAAAATATAGAATGTACTAGGATATCCAAAATGGTCAAAGGCAATAGAGGAAGAGATGAAGACATTGTAGAAGAATAATACTTGGGAAATTGTAATTCTTCCTCGGGGAAAGGAAATAGTTGGTTGTCGTTGGGTGTTTATATATAGTGAAGCATAATAAAGATGGGTCGGTGAACATGTATAAGGTGCTGCTTGTTGAAAAGGGATTCACTCAAAGATATGGCATAAACTATGATGAGACATTTACACCACTTTCCAAGATGAATATTGTCACGTCCCGACCAAAAAAATTGCTTGTCCTTGCATCGGTTTTGTCGAATCGTTCATCATCGCTGGGACGTGATGTTATATGAGTCTGAAGTTACACTCGTACAAGGCAAGATGACAGGTTCTCAAAATGGTTATATTTGATTTGTATATTTGCAGCAGAAGAAATAGAGTATACGAAACAATTCTATTTATTTGATAAGCGGCAGAATTACAAAGACTTTCAATAGCCAAATGAATCATATACCAAATTGGCTTACAACACTCGAGTTCTTTCCTGCCCACAAAGGATTTCAACGTTCCATACTTCATATCTTCTATATCTCGGCCGTATCATTCCGTTGCAAGTCCGAGCGTCAATGCGATCGCACGCCCCAAAACGAACACTAAACGTATTTCAATCTGGATCGCCTATTTAGCATGACTAGGTCTTGGAACGGAAAAAAAGTGTGCCAAAATAAAAAACATTTCAAATATTATATTTTTATTTTTAATAAAAAATATTTATTTTAGAACACACAAACTGTTCCAAAACCATTCCAAATGATAAAAATTCAATTCACAGTGTCACGTGACCTTAACAAAGAATACAACCCCTTTTCTTTCCATCTGGAACGCATAACCCTCCTTCTCTATTTCTGCAATCACCCTTTCCTTATATGTTGGCGGGAATTGAAAATTATTCTGGAAATCCATTGCTTCTCTAGCGGTCGTCCATTTCTCTCCATCCTCGGCTGTCGGGTATAAATCATTATCGGCTGTCGTGTCTTGCCGTCCTCTTCTCTCCATCCCGTTGGGTCTGAATCATCGCCGTCTGAATCATCGGTGGGATCACGGGTTGTCTCTATGTCCTCATCTCGTCGTCCTCATTGCATTCGAAGATATTTGTATTCCTTTATTATTTTAAAACCCTAGAATAATTTGATGGATTAAAATGCCTCTTTGCTATATGCCGTGGAAGAACATTTTTTTCCAAGCCATTGTCAGCTTCGCCTACTGCTTGGAACATAAACCAGCAAGTGGAGCATTGGATTTTTTTCATGTTATGCATCTATTTCACATATTAGCTTAGATGGTTTATTTGGCAACTCTCTATTTAGTTCTGTGCACTACTCCTCGAACCTCTAGTTTTATCATGAACCAATTTGTTAGGGATGGCTCGTGTATATTGGAGAGGAATGGCAAGTCTGCGCGGGTGGGTTGGAAGGGGATGCCACTGCACTTTGTTTCTGCTTGGAAGTTTCAATAGGAGAGCAGGTTACAAAGGGTCAATTCATGTCTATCAGCTTGATTATTGGTTTTATCATATTTTTTTAGAAACAATCTTTTCTGAAATTATGTAAAGGATATATTAATTTTGCAAAATTTAGATCGAGGGATCCAACTTACAAGAAGTTCAGGATATTCGAGTATGTTTTGTTTTCTTCACAGTTTTTTTTCTTCCCAATTTTCTCTTGACAAATTAGTATTTACAGTAATAATAATTTATTAAAAAATAAAATTAGTCAAAAATTAAAATAAACAAAGAAAAAGACCAATTCTCACTCTACGGCTGCCTAGCACTCCTTATCAATTTTTTTATTTTCTTCTTATTTATTTTGTATTTTTATCATTTTATATAAAAAGTTGACTTTAAGGATTAATGTTGAAATATATCTTGGATACTAATCAGTTTTATGTATATAAATTCCATCTATTTTAGGATTATTTTTTAGTCATTGTCCGAAACTTAATCTGTTTTTGTGTCGAAGGATTTTGTATATAATGTAGTGTCTCGCTTCCCAGTTGGAGGCACTGTACCAAGGATCCTATCAGTATCGATTGATTCTGGATAGATTGAAATTGAACAAAGAGAGAAATCTAACCACATGAACCAGGTAGGTTTGTATTGTGTGAATAGAAGATTTGGCAAGAGTTATCTTTTGCACCTAGATTGTTACCCTAACAAGTCATGATAGTTATCTTGTTTGATATTTGGCAAGTGAAGTTTGGGAGTGAAATTTGGGTTCAGAATGTCAAACACTAGGAAGTTAACCTATCAGGTTGGCAAGCTATTAAACAAAAGAAAATTTCAGTTACGCTATGCAAAGGTTTTTGGTTCCAGTAAGAGGCAATAATATATAACTAATGGACTAGTTTTAAAAATTTACAATCATTGCAATGTAAGTTTTAAGTCACCAGAGCAGAATAGGAATACTCCCTTATAGCTAGTTCAAGCAAAATTCTCCAATCCTATTCCGAGTTTATAGCAAGGTTCAATGTATCGGTATCGGTACCGGACATTTTGTATGAGTATCGGTATCGGCAGTATCGGATCGGAGTATCGGATTTTATGGTATCGACAGTATCGACAATATTAGATAATTATTAATAATTTAGTAGATAATTAGAAAATCAATAGTCTACATATGTATGTATTATTTAAGTATTTTCGTGTTATTTTTTATAATTGAATGAAACAATAGTCACCTTTGCTGACTGATTTACATGTAGTATATAAGTCCTTTACATATTTTTACTATTTTACTATCTCATTATATTCTTACTAATTGAATTTTACATTGTTCTATATAGGTTTCAATTTTGACGAATTAAGACGCATAAAGAGATGTAGAAGATACACTTAACGTTCAAAAGATTAGAAGCAATGCAAATGACACAATCGTCGAGAGTCCCAAGACCCATAATTATATTTGTCTGTATATTTTTTTGTTTTTACTTTTGTAAAAGAATAAAGATTTAATGAAATTTAGTTTCATTCATAATCATCATCCTTTTCCGCAAGTGTACGACTTTTTTGCTATATTATTTTATCCTACAAATGTTATTAAAAATGTTATGTACAATAAAAAAAATTTGTATACAATGATATTACACTTATAAAAATATTGCTTATACTAATATTACACTTGTAAAAAATGTTACATACAATAATAAAAAATATTACATCCAATGCAAAAATTGTTCTAAACAACTAACAATATATATATATATATATATATATATATATATATATATATATATATATATATATATATATATATATATATATATATATATATATATATATATTACGATACTTCATGAATACTATTCATCTCCATGGCTCCAATCAACATTTATTTCCTCTAGCGTACGACTTTTTGGCGTGATCCTACAATGTACGACTTTTTGGCGTGATCCTGCAATATAAAAATATGTTATAAAAGATACTAAAAAAGATACATATATATAACAAATAAATATGGCTAGAAGTGTACATGGTTATATAATTTCTTAGTTTAATATATAGTATGTATATGCTAAATGCAAACACAAAAACTAAAAAGTCAATTTACAATTCTGGTTATAAAAAAAAGGGGACAAATTTGTTTTCAGCAACAGGCTACCAAATTTTTTTTTTTTTGGGCTTCAAGTTTGTTTGAGACCCGGCCCAATACTAACCCTAACACCCTATATTATACGAGAAGAGAGAGAACGGCCAGCCGCTGGTTCATTCTCCTCTCAAATGTTCTTTGAGAAAAAAAATTTCGGAGAGCCACGGCGGGAGAAGGTCCACCGAGGGAGAAGCGGCCGTCCACCGCGGGGAGAAGCGGCCGTCCACCGCAGGAGAAGCGGCCAGCCACCGCGGGAGAAGCGGTCGTGGCGTGAGAAGGGGCCACGTCGGCGGTGCCTCTACTTTGAAATTTTTTTGTGGAAATTTAATATAGGTAATGTCTAGTTTTCTACATATTATGATTTTTAGTATCCATTATTGAGAATTTTGACTTCTGCAATTTCAGTTATTTTTCTACTTTTTTTTTCCTTCTGGATTTGATCCCTCCTTCCACTACTGTAAGATCGTGTCGGTTCGTATCGGACCGTATCGGTCTGTATCGGATTTGGATCGGCCGATACGAACCGATACCATAAATTTTTACTGTGAATCGGGCGATACCGATTTTTATTGCGAGTATCGGATCGGACACCTTCAAATCCGATCCGATACGGCCGATACGTATCGGTATCGGCCGATACTTTAAACCTTGGTTTATAGTTTCTTACCACTCACATATATGAACAATATTTATCCAAATGCCATCTATATGTATACTGAAAGAGGTGGCATGAAACCATTTAATCTACTCTCTGTTATATTGTTGTAACTGTTATTAAAGTCTGTGATAAAAGCCTACAATGAGTACATCAATTTATTACCTCTAAGTCTAATTTCAGGTAGAGCCACGTACTTTGTCTTCACTCTTCAACATCTTTATATTACTGTAGGTTTATAGTTTGCTACAAGGAAAAAGAGACGTAGAGACAATACTAACAATGGGTATTATGGAAGATGTTACAATTATTCCACAGCCAGCTGGAGCTGAATTTCATTTTGCTCTTTCTTTTTAACTGTTCCTTCATAATTTTTTCTTCATGTAAAATTTCCCTTGCATTTTCTTTTACATTCATAATTGATGTTAAACTTTGTACTATTATAGTGAGCTTTAAATGGTTTTACCAAGATTATGATCTGGCTGCATTATCAAAAATCTTTTTTCTTACCTGATTGATTTTTTCCACATCCTATTTGTAATGTTTTTATTTCTGTATAGATATATTTAGTCATAATACATGTTCTCTAGAGCTTGAATAATATATTCTAGGTTAAATATAATCCTCAAACATCAGAATCCACTTGACTACAATATTATTTAACACACCTTTCAATTTGATCGTTCTTAGATGGTTTTTCTTGAGGAAAGTAGAATAAGCAATTCTGGAAGTATAAACGGCTACATTTAAATTTTTACAAGTGGTGGATGAAGGACACACGTTCTTACTAAAACTCTTATCATCATAACCGTTATTATCCAATTGTGTTAGTCAATATTGCCCCCATTGACATGAAAAGCTATGAATTATGTTTCTCATTTATATATGATATTTACACCATTTTCCAATATATGGTAAACCCTAATTAAGGTGTTGCCAATTTTTCTAAGACTTTCTTTCAGTTGTGCTCATAGTTATCAGGAATACCCTAACACCTGTCAGACCACATTCCCATTCAACCCACCAATTCGAGGCACATTTGCGATCTAGATCTTTATGGTACTCAATCTGGATCATTATGGTAATTGATTCCGGTTGCTAAATCTGCTCGGATCCAAAAATAACAAGCAAATCTCATTGTAACTTGCTTTTGCAGAAGGTTCATTCAAAGATAGAAAAGGTTGGAAAAAAGCTTGAGTTTTTCTGTTAATTTGGGGCTATGTTTCTACACAATTCTTATGAATCCGGACTGTTTGGTTCTTACTGTAGTTTTTTCTTCATTTCTTCATAAATCGTGACTCATGAGAGACCACTTGTTTTTCATGTTGCTTATGGAAAGAAGAGAATGAGGACACAATGTTTACAGTGGTTTTGTTATTTTGTATGAATGCTAGTCTTTTGACATATGTTTTGGTTTGGCAAAATTGTTACCTTTTCTGGAATGTCTCGTTATAGTTCATGATGCACGATTATGAATCAACTTTTATTTTATTGAAGGAATTGTACCAAATTGACTTTTATCTTATTAAATGATAAAAGTTTGGCACAATAGTTAATTTTTCTGGATGTTTGTTATAGTTCATGATGCAAAATTATAATAAACTTTTACCTTATTTAATGAAATGAAGCAATGAGCTTTGAATTTTATTATGTTTTCAATAGGGATTTATCTTTTGATGACATAATTATTGAGTTGGATTTTGAACTAAGTAGCTAAATTGACTAAAATAGTAAAGTGTACCAAAGAATCAAGTTGGAGAACTAATATAGAAATATACGGCAAAAGTCTTGGAGTTTAAGTTGTAGGAACGAATTGTAAAGCGCAATACTCTAGAAAGGGGGGGGGGGGGGGGGGGGGGGGGGGTACTGAATAGAGTAGACAACGAAATTTAGCTAACTAAAAATGTTAGCAACAATCAAACAAATATATATGTAAATGAAAAGGCAGATATCAGAAAGCAAACGCAAAGACGACGATGTATACTGGTTTCCCTCTTGTGAGGACTATTCCAGTCGGAAGAACTCTAGCTTCCAGTTGAAACCACTATTGAAAAATACTGCAAGTTTTCATACGAAGTCCTTGCAACTTTTACAACGCGAGCTTTGATACGAAGTACTCGACCAACTTCAATTGTAAATTGCCTTTCTTCAATCAAGCCTCTGATTACAATCTTTTTGAAACTTGTAGACCATACCATACTGGCAAATCGACTATAGGATTGTAACTGGCTTGAGATTTAAAAATGAACATCTCAGAACACTTTGGAAGATGATTAAGCTTTAAAGAGAAGAGAAAAGAGAGGTGTATTGAAATGAGTGAAATTCTTCTATATTTATAGGTTTTTTATAGGCAGAACTCTGACCGAATTCGGGCAGAATTCTTTGAGTAAATCTTGACAAATAGTCGTTGTATCCGTAACTGTAGGAGGACCAAGTTTAAAAATCAAACGACACTAAACGAACTCTGGCCGAATTCAGGCCGAACTCTAGCCGAATTCTACTAGGGCCAAATCAGATAAAAAGTCTAAGCAATTAGGAGCTTTTGTAAAACTGGGATGTTTTCAAAACATAGGATATTTTTGAAAACATTTTGGGGTAGCCTATTTGCTAGTACAACTTGGTGTACATAGTATACATAGACTTAATAAATATAAAAATTATATTGAATATTGAAATACAGACTCATACAGCAAAACAACTTCAGTCTTGAACATAATGGTAGAACGTCTCAGCAAATGTTCAAGTAGCCCTTATATCGAGACAGGGTTAGATCAATTATTAAAATCAGGTTCGACCATGATCAATGGGCCAACAATCTCTCCCATTTTGATAATTAACAAACCGTGACCGAAATAACATCTCGATCTTTGAATTTTACTTGAAATCAAAATTGTACTTGTTTCAACAATCAGCAATGGAACTGTACTGTATCCTCAAAAGAAAATTCCTGTATCCTGTAAAAAATGTTAGATCCTATTTCTCTCCCGTTGTCATTTAGCAAAATAATTACAAAGAGAGAAGCTCCCCTGCAATACATGCATAAGAAACAAACGTTGAAGAAATACAAAGATATATATATATATATATATATATATATATATATAGAGATAAACATGTATTTCATAGGCAGTTTATGTATGAAAGCATACGCTAAAAGAGATAATCCTACACATAAATGCAAAAGGATAGAAAATAGTCCAAACATGATGAAATAGATAAAACGATAAAAAAGATGTTCCACAATACATCATCTCAGCAAATAAAAGTCGTAGTGCAAAAAGTAGAAATAAAGTACTATTCTTTGAATGTCGAAGCATTTTCAAGTAAACATAGACAAAATAAGAGTCTAACTGAATGACAACTAGACAAAATATATCACGTCTAGGTCAAAAATCCTGAGAGTCATCATCATCATCAGTGCCAGCAGTGCCACCATGTCCAAATGAACAAGCTCCAGAAGTGCCAGCTCCAGTAGCATCAGAATCATAGTACCAATCATATGCATTACCGGGCTGAAAGAGATGACGCACCGCCTTATCGTCATAGCGGTATCCTGTAGGAAAATCAAATTTTGTGATATTATCAAGCGGAACACCTTCGTTAGGAATACCAAAGATTTTCGCTAAGAGGACATCATTGAACTCGATAGGAATTCCATCGACATGCATGAGTTCTTACAGCAAAAGTGTTCAAAGCAAAATTGTAATAAAATAGTCTAATAGTATTGGTTACAATGGGATATTGGTGAGTGACAAGTTGGTGCAACCCTAATACCTCAAAGCATGGACGATGTTCAAGAAATATAGTCCATTTGATCGGGACGCCGGTACATATTTTACGAATTGAGAAATCCACATACCATAATAAGGATTGATCATGAATTTCAAAGAAAATCTCATTATATGCGCCGTCGGCCGATTGGACCAGGGAAAAGAGTGAATCCACCTAAGGATTCAAAGACGAAGCCTTTTTACTCGCCGTGGTCTTCTTTCTCTTAGAGAGATTGAAGTTCATAGGCATTGTGTCTAAAAATTGATGAAATCTACAAACTTGAAAGAGAGAAAAGGAGGAGGTTATACCTTCCAAGATTGGAGTATGTTGTAGGGGACGAGAAACTCCGCTAGAATCCAAAATTTGGATAGATTTCTTCAAGGGGATTGGAAGAAAAGGCTTGGAGAAGTTCTAGGGTTTGGAGAGTCTGGACGCGGCTGCTGCTGTGAAAAGAGGGTTTGGAGAAGATGAAAGGAAGGGGACTACTTTGTTCTGACTTAAAATCATATACCACCAACAGAACTCAGGCCGAACTCGAGCCGAATTCAGTCAGAGTTCGTCTGGGTTCTATTGAGGTGTTTTCAAACAGAAATAAATGCAATCCACTTTCTTTTCATCAATCTTTTTTCAATTATTTAATTCCATGGTTAGTTATTTTAAATTTCAATTAATATAATTAATATTATTTTTTTAATAATTTTGTTACACAGCGACTGTCTCAGATCAGCTATAGGGGTGCTGTCCCAGCTAATGAGGTTCACCGGGGAACACTTAAATACCATTTCGCTTTAGCCGTAGCCGTGGTGATAGACAGACCCTTTGTAGGCTTGTATCAAAAATAGTGCTTGTATATTGAAAGATAATCAACAAAATATTAACTGATATTATTGATATCTAAAATCCCTAATTCTCGATATAAATAATTGAAACGATCTTTCGCTAATGGTTTTGTAAAGATATCAGCCAGTTGTTTCTCTTGTCTACATATACAAGGTCTATATCTATATTTTGTTGATGATCTATAAGAAAATGATGTCGAATCTCAATATGCTTAGTGCGAGAGTGACATACAGGATTCTTAGTCAAATTAATAGTGCTAGTGTTGCCATAAAAAATGGGTATGTGTGTATTAATTAAACCAAAGTCTTCAAGGGTTTGCTTCATCTATAAAGTTTGTGCACAACAATGTCCTATGGCGATATACTCAGCCTCAGTAGTTGATAATGCAATAGAATTTTGTTTCTTGCTAAACGAAGAGACTAAAGCCTTACCTAGGAAATGACATGTGCCACTAGTACTTTTTTTTAATCTATTTTGCATCCAACAAAATCCGTATTCGAATAACCGGTTAGGTCAAGGGAAGTGATTTTGGGATACCATAAGCCGACAAAAGAAGAGCCTTTACGGTTTTGAAAGATACGCTTAACCATACACAAATGTGATTCTTTAGGGTTAGCTTGAAAACGTGCACACAAGCAAACACTAAACATTATATTTAGACGACTAGCAGTTAAATAAAGTAAACTACCAATCATATCTCAATACATATGTATTTCGATCGGTTTGCCTTATTCATCAATATCAAGCTTGGTTGAAGTCACCATCGGAGTGCCAAGTGGTTTGACTATTTCCAGGTCGAACTTCTTTAATAAATCTTTTGTGTACTTGACTTTATTGATGAACGTTCCATTATTGGTTTGTTTGATTTGCAGTCTGAGGAAGAATTTCAGTTCTCCCATCATGCTCATCCCAATCTCATTCTACATGCACTTTGAAAATTTTTGACAGATAAATTCATTAGTAGGTCCAAAAATAATATTATCTACATAAATTTAAATTAAAAGAAGAGTTCCATTAAAAGATTTTATAAACAGTGTAGTATCAACCTTGTCTCTTGTAAAACCGTTGTCAAGTAGAAAAGAGCTTAGACGATTATACCAAACACGAGGGGCTTGTTTCAAACGTATAAGACTTTCTTCAACTTGAAAACACAATTAGGATTTTTGAAATCAGTAAAACCAGGAGGTTAAGCTACATAAAATTCTTATTTTATAAAACCGTTAAGAAAAGCACTTTTTATGTCCATTTGAAGAAGTTTGAAATTATGAAAACATGCGAATGCACATAACATGCGAATGGATTCTAATCTCGTAACTAGGGCATACGTCTCATTGTAGTCTATACCTTTTTATTGGTTGTATCCTTGAGCTATAAGTCGGGCCTTATTATAAGGGACTAAACCATTCTCATTGAGTTTATTTCAGAATACCCAGCTGGTGCCAATGACCGAATAATCAATGGGCTTAGGAACAAGTTCCCAAACTTGATTCCATTAAAATTGGTTTAATTTCTCTTGCATAGCATCTAACTAATAATTATCGCTACATGCTTCTTCAATAGTTTTTGGTTAAAGCTGTAAAATAAATGCAACACAAAAAACTATATCTTTTTGGCAAACTTTTAAGGTAGCTAGTTTCGGCTTCTGGTTCTGTACATGATCTGCTTGGAGGATCATCTGGTGCTGTGCTTAAAAGTTCTGCAGATACTGTACTTGGTGTACTGATGTCTTCGTTATCTTCATTGATTGTCTGTTGATTTGGTTCATCAAATGTAATATTTAATGACTCTTCGATGATCATAGTTCTTTTGTTGAAGACTCGGTACCCCTTGCTCTTCACAGCATAACCTAAAAAGATACCTTCATCGGCCTTTTTGTCAAACTTTCTAAAATTATCTATAGTATTGAGAATAAAACATTTATAACCAAATATCTTGAAATATGAAACAGATGGTGTCCTATTAAACTATAATTCATTCGGAGTCTTCTTTGATATAGGCCGAATTAGAACCCTATTGAGAACATACCAAACTGTATTGACAGCTTCAGCCCAAAAGCATTTTGATAGACTAAGCTGGTTTAACATTACTCGGGCTATTTCGGATAGAGTCATATTCTTACGTTCCACAACTCCATTTTGTTGTGGAGTCCTAGGGCAAGAGAACTCATGCAGATAACCGTGTGTGTCACAAAATTGCTTAAACTCTGTATTCTTAAATTCGCTGCCATGATCGCTTCGAATGCGAGTGATCATGAATCCTTTCTCGAACTTTCTTGCAAAAGGAGACGAATTCTGACAATACATCGTTCTTACGTGCAAGAAAATATACCCACATGTATCTAGATAAATCATCAACTATTATAAAAATATATAATTTACCATCTAGGCTAGCAATTTCTATTAGGTCCAAATAAATCCATATGCAGTAATTGTAGAGGTCTAGTGGTACTTATAACGTTCTTGGATTTAAATGTGGATCGAGTAGCTTCTTTCTTTTCACATTCACTACATACCGTATCCTTCTTGAAAGTAATGTCCGGTAAGCCTCGTACCAACTTCTTTGTGGATAATCTTGAAATTATGTCCATATTTGCATGACCGAGTCTCATATGCCATATTTGACTCTCATCACTTTTGGCCATTAAGTATCTATCTGCTTTGTTGGCATATTCCAACAAATAGAAAACCTGTACATTGTCTTCCATAATACCTTCAAAGATAGTACTACCAGTTGAGCTATCAACTATAGTATATTTGTCTTTGACAAAGTTAATACCATAACCGTGGTCAGCTAAACGGCTTATAATGAGTAGGTTATTTTTTTACTCGGTAACTAGATAGACATCTTTAATCACATGATAAGGAGCCTTATCAAAATTGCTGGTACCTACTATATATCCCTTAAGATTATTATCGAAGAAAATGTATCATTCTTCTTCTTCTTCGACAGTGTTATGAATAATGAAGCGTCATCGGTCATATGCCGTAAGCAACCACTGTCGATGATCCATTTTATTCTAGAATGTGAAGGGTGTTCCACATACAAGAGAATTTACAGAAAAAACTTTTGGTACCCATTTCTTGTAGGGTCCTGATGTCACGCCCCAGAACCAGAATACTGGAGATCAGGGCCGAAACAAAGCCAGCTACGTATATCAGAGTACGCCATTACCCCGAGATACGGTCAAAACTGTCTAGAAGACAAGTGGGTGGACTCTAGCATGCCACTGACGAGTCCTAAGGTCGAACAAATCCTATCTCAATCCAATCAACATAAGAAGCAATAAAGAGTAAAGCATATATGAGATGGGTAAGGCGTCCCAAACACAAATACATACATAATCATGAGAGCTGACTTAATAAAAGATATATCAACTGACTATACAAAAGGTACGTAAATGTACAACTAACAGCTGTCCAGAATATACATCCACGCCGTACTGAGACGGAGGGAACAAAACCCAGAAACAAGGACTAACATATGTCCTTGGCTAACACACCACAAAATAAAAGTGCAAGATAAAGTAGAAAATAAAGGTAACCCACTCGCTAATCCATGTCGGTCCTCTGAGTGCGAACAATCCGGAGGAGAAGACGGTAGATCCTCGTGATCAACTATGGAACCTGGCCATGCAAAACCAGTGTGGTCAGATTCCAAATAGCAGCTACCACAAGGAAGGCTTGAGGTGAACGACAAAGTCCAACAACATAATGACAGAAATAAATAAATATGAGTCGAGACTAGTGTGGTACCAATACACGTATCTCGAGAATATAAAAGACTGAATGGAAATACTGAACCATATAGCAATAGAGAACAATAAGCCAATAAGCAATAAGGTACTTAGGAACTACTAGAAATAGGAGCCACAACCCTCTAACTAAACAAGGACCAGGGTTGCAGATCTTTTCCCTAGTAGAACTTAGCCTCTGGCCACTCATCGACATAAGAGCATATAAAGTAACACACAACCAAAAGTGCACGACAAATCATTACCTACGGCTTGCTAATTAACTAGCAAGGGTTATCGCAATCCTAATTACTAGTATACAAGTTGAGGATTTTCGTAACTTCCTGACTGCAGATACCCGGACGTCCAGGGGTACGAGTAGTACATCTATTACCCAACAAGACTACTGGCAGATGAAACGTGTCTTGACTTGTAGCATGAACAACCATATCATATACTTGTAAAAAAAATATATAACTAACTGTGCCGCAACCCGGCACGACGTGTGACTCGATCGTATTATATAACATATATAACTATGTCGCTAACCGGCACGACATGTGACTCGATCGTGTATCAATACGCACAAACTTGTTAGGTCATGGAGCCCTTGCCTAGCAGGGTTGAGCCACGCCTCATGGGGACCTTAGAGCTGGGAGGGTATTGCAAATTTTCTTCTACAATAATCTACATAAATTTTACTAGTCATTTACCTTATCATATTCATGTCAAATTCTTAAGTCGTGGACACTCAAGAATTTTCTAAGATGATGTGTGTTATGTACGAGTAATTCGTAAGTTATCACTTACGAACATCCCCGTACTAACATCACGTGATACACGGAACAATGCTCACACTCGATTGTCCAGTGCCAAGATGCAATAGATTAACACTTAACAAGATATATACACGGTATCAAGAAAGAACATGTACTCATATCTCGGGTCAGAAATCAATAAGAAAATCAAGTCATGAGTGCGCTATTACGAGCCACTATCAAGAATCTGGACATGTACGAATATCATGAGTACGCCATGACAGACTACTATCAATCAATGTACAGCTAGACAATTAATGTACTTGACATAAAATTGGAAAAGACACGGCAATACATGTCGTGGCATGTAAGAAGAAATCAATAGGAAAACATATCATGGCATGTGGGAAGAAATTAATAAAGATAAGTACATAACATAAAACAATTCATGAAAATATATTAGTGTCAAGTGTTTATAGGGTGTACAATCATACTCTAATTATACAAGGTCATCTAATCATGTTAAGAGTCCATTACAATCGAGAAAATATAAAAAAGGACCAAAAACGGGCAAAAATAGCTCAATTCAGACTAAAACGGCATACCGGCGGTATACGGCGGTATACCGGCGGTATACCGACCTAAAGAAAGAAAGTTTTTTGTGCAAAAATCTGCATACCTTTGTTATGTTATGGTATACCGTCAGTATACCGATCTTCCAAACAGCAACAAAATCCAGATTTTTGCCAAAACTTGTTTCAGCCATAAAAACTTTATTTTAAATAGAAATTCGGATTTTCAAAAGCCAAAATCGTATAGAATTTAATTTCTTACAATATGAAAGTATTAATTTTCACAAATTGAAGCATTTGATATATCAATACCTTAAAATACTCAAAAATCATAACTAGAAACTCAGATCTACATAATTCTACCGATCAAAACCAAAAGTTCTATATATTAAAGATGTTAAAAATTTAGAGGAGCATATTATAGAACAATAAGACTTTAATTTCTATGGAAAATAAAATTATAGCATGGTCATGTCACTTTTGAGCAAGATGTACTTGCCTAGGGTTAAGTTCCAAGTCTAATCTTCTACTCCACCACCAAGAGGGATTCTGAAACCACACTCTAGGCCTCAAGGCCAAGCCTTCCTAAGCTTGAGGAAGAGGGAAGAGAGTGAAGAGAAAATGGAGAAGGAAAGAAAAGAGAGGAGAGAGAAACTTAATGGATATATATAGAAGGGGTGAATTAATCATGACCGTTGGATCGTGATCCATGTCAAAATCTAGATCAATCCTGGCCATTGAAAGAAAACCAATTATCCAGTGGATAATAGGATGTATCGACACTATTCACGAAAATATCTAAATACTATTCATCAAAATATCTAAATACTATTCACGAAAATATCAGAAACACTATTCATAAAAATATTAGAAACACTATTCATGAAAATATCATAAATCGAAAATATCTAAAATTTGGAAAATTTGTCCGGACGGTATGCCGTCGGTATACACCGGTACACCATCGGTATGCCGGTCAAGGAAAAAATCTATAATTTAGAAATTTTTTTAAAGCATTCCGAAAACCAAGAAAATACGAAATACAATCCAAATTACGTATCCGTAAATAAATATCGATACTATGAGACGAGTCTCACAACTCTCCACAACTTAGAAAAATTTCGTCCTCGGAATTTTCTAAAGCCAGTCGAGCAAAAATATACATGCTAAAACAATGTAAAATCATAACACATCGAAAGAAAATATCCCGTATACAAGTGATATTTGAGATACATAATTTAAATAAATACGGAAAGTAATAAATATATACATATATAATACAAGAAAAGGAGGCATATGAAATAATATACCCCTGAGTCAGTTGAGTAGGGATTCGTCCTCGCTTGCCTACATTGACTCACAAAGTGGACAAGGGTCAAGTTTTGAAGTAAGTCAGTACCAACGACTCAGTAGTAGACGTGACTCTAATCCAGGACGCACCTACGTAGTCGGGATACATGATAGGTATCGTGCATCACGAGATACGAAAGCAGATGAGTGGTACGAGAAACTCGTGTTCACTCATCGAATATGTCAAATTGACCATCGCATTCCGGGTATGAATGGAATACAAGACCGTCAACGGAACCCAAGAATAGGAATGACTGAAGGAACACCTCAGAAGCTTACTAACAATCTGACTGCCCTCAACCAACATCTGCTCAATGATAACAAACTCTCTCTGTCTATGCATCGGGACTGCTGCTCTTATCGACTGCTGATTTTATCTAACTTACTGGACCCGGGCAAACTGTTCCGGATGCTGACATTAATTCTGCGGAGATCGCGTCGGAAGGAATTGCTGAACATGGGATGGGGCTGACTTTATTAGCTGAACTGACTGGAGTAAAGTGAACTGCTGCCACCAGATGCTGAGATGGTACGGGTACCTGACTCTGTGGAGACAGAATCTGATGCCGACATACTGCCTGAACCAAGGAAGAAGATGGAGCAATAAAATCCTTGTAATAAATAGATAAGAAGGTTTGGTGTCCCCGAATGATAAGGACACGTGATATCAAAAGGGAAAGGAATAGAGCAAAGACATATCAAGCATGTTCACAGTTCAAGGAAAATAAGATAATGCGATCAGCAAGAGGAGATAAAAAGAAAACAAATATAGGATTGAGATTCTAATAAGATGAATCCCCCATAAGTCTGAAGATAGACCTGTATGGGCCAACAAAAAATCCTGTCACGTCCCAAAACCAGAATATTGGAGATCGGGGGCGAAACAAAGCCAGCTACATATATCAGAGTACGCCAATACCCCGAGATACGGTCAAAGCTGTCTAGAAGACAAGTGGGTGGACTCTAGCATGCCACTGACGACTCCTAAGGTCGAACAAATCATATCTCAATCCAATCAACATAAGAAGCAATAAAAAGTAAATCATATATGAGATGGATAATGCGTCCCAAACACAAATGCATACATAATTATGAGAGCTGATATAATAAAAGATATATCAACTGACTATACAAAAGGTACGTAAATGTACAACTAGCAGCTGTCCAGAATATACATCTACGCCATAGTGAGACGAAGGAAACAAAACCCAGAAACAAGGACTAACATATGTGCTTGGCTAATAAACCACAAAATGAAAGTGCAAGATAAAGTGGGAAATAAAGGTAACCCACTCACTAATCCATGTCGGTCCTCTGATTGCGAACCATCCGGAGGAGAAGACGGTAGATCCTCGTGACCAACTATAGAACCTGGCCATGCAAAACCAGTGGGGTCAGACCCCAAATAGCAAGTACCACAAGGAAGGCTCGAGGTGAACGACAAAGCCCAACAACATAATGACAGAAATAAATAAATATGGGTCGGGACTAGTGCGGTACCAATGCACGTATCTCGAGAATATAAATGACTGAATGTAAATACTGAACCACATAGCAATAGAGAACAATAAGCCAATTAGCAATAAGGGACTTAGGAACTACTAGAAATCGGCGCCACAACCCTTAAACCAAACAAGGACCAGGGTTGCAGATCTTTTCTCTAGCAGTACTTAGCCTCTGGCCACTCATCGACATAAGAGCATATAAAGTAACGCACAACCAAAAGTGTACGGCCAATCATTACCTACGGCTTGCTAATTAACTAGCTAGGGTTATCACAATCCTAATTACTAGTATGCATGTTGAAGATTTTCGCAACTACATGAGTGCAGATTCCCGGATGTCCAGGGATACGAGTAGTACATCTATTGCCCAACAAGACTGCTGGCAGATGAAATGTGTCTTGACTTGTAGCATGAACAACGATATACTTGTAAAAGAAAACATATCACTGACTGTGCCGCAACCCGGCACGACATGTGACTCGATCGTATCATATAACATATATAACTGACTGTGCCGCAACCCGACACGACATGTTACTCGATCGTGTATCAATACGTACAAACTTGGTAGGTCATGGAGCCCTTGCCTAGCAGGGTTGAGCCACGCCTCATGGGGCCCTTGGAGCTCGGTGTTGGTAGTGCAAATTTTTTCCTACAATGATCTACTTGAATTTTACTAGTCATTTACCTTATCATATTCATGTCAAATTCTTAAGTCCTGGACACTCAAGAATTTCCTAAGATAACGTGTGTTATGTACGAGTAATTCGTAAGTTATCACTTACGAACATCCCCGTACTAACATCATGTGATACACGGAACAATACTCACGCTCGATTGTCCAGTGCCAAGATGCAATAGATTAACATTTAACAAGATATATATACGGTATCAAGAAAGAACATGTACTCATATCTCGGGTCTAGAAATCAATAAGAAAATCAAGTCATGAGTGCGCTATTACGAGCCACAATCAAGAATCTGGATATGTACGAAAATCATGAGTACGCCATGACAGGATACTATTAATCAATGTACCGCTAGACAATTAATGTACTTGACATAAAATTGGAAAAGACACGGCAATACATATCATGACATGTAAGAAGAAATCATTAGGAAAACATATCATATCATGTGGAAAGAAATTAATAAAGATAAGTACATGACATAAAACAATTCATGAAAATATATTAGTGTCAAGTGTTTATAGGGTGTACAATTATTCTCTAACTATACAAGGTCATCTAATCATGTTAAAAGTCCATTACAATCGAGAAAATATCAAAAAGGACCAAAAAGGGGCAAAAACAGCTCAATTCAGACTAAAACGGCATACCGGCGGTATACAGCGGTATACCGGCCAAAAGACAGAAAGTTTTTTGTGCAAAAATCGGCATACCTTTGGTATGCTACTGTATACCGTCGGTATACTGATCTTCCAAACAGCAACAAAATCCAATTTTTTGCCAAAACTTGTTTCGGCCATAAAAACTTCATTTTAAATTGAAATTCAGATTTTCAAAAGCCAAAATCGCATAGAATTTAATCTCCTACAACATGAAAGTATTAGTTTTCTCAAAGTGAAGAATTTGATAGATCAATACTTCAAAATACTCAAAAATCACAACTAGAAACTCAGATCTACATAATTCTACCGATCAAAACCAAAAGTGCTATATACTAAAGATGTTAACAATTTAGAGGAGCATATTATAGTACAATAAGACATTGATTTCTATGGAAAACAAAACTATAGCATGGTCATGTCACTTTTGAGCAAGATGTACTTGCCTAGGGTTAAGTTCCAAGCCTAATCTTCTACTCCACCACCAAGAGGGGTTCCGAAATCACACTCTAGGCCTCAAGGCCAAGCCTTCCTAAGCTTGAGGAAGAGGGAAGAGAGTGAAGAGAAAATAGAGAAGGAAAGAAAAGAGAGGAGAGAGAAACTCAATGGCGATATATAGAAGGGGTGAATTAATCATGACTGTTGGATCGTGATCCATGTCAAAATCTAGATCAATCCTAGCCTTTGAAATAAAACCAATTATCCAATGGATAATAGGATGTATCGATACTATTCACGAAAATATCTAAATACTATTCGTCAAAATATCTAAATACTATTCACGAAAATATCAGAAATACTATTCATAAAAATATTAGAAACACTATTCATGAAAATATCATAAATTGAAAATATCTAAAATATGGAAAATCTGTCCGGACGGTATGTCGTCGGTATACACCGGTACACCATCGGTATGTCGGTCAAGGAAAAAATCTATAATTTGGAGAAAATTTTAAAGCATTCCGAAAACTAAGAAAAAATGAAATACAATACAAAATACGTATCCGTATATAAATACCGGTACTGTGAGACGAGTCTCACAACTCTCCACAACTTAGAAAAATTCCGTCCTCAGAATTTCCTAAAGCCAGTCGAGCAAAAATATACATGCTAAAACAATGTAAAATCATAACACACCGAAAGAAAACATCCCAAGTACAAGTGATATTTGAGATACATAATTTAAATAAATGCGAATGGTAATAAATACATACATATATAATACAAGAAAAGGAGGCATATGAAATAATATACCCCTGAGTCAGTTGAGTTGGGATTCGTCCTCGCTTGCCTATGTTGACTCACAAAGTGGACAAGGGTCAAGTTTTGAAGTAAGTCGGTACCAACGACTCAGTCGAAGACATGACTCTAATCCAGGATGCACCTACGTAGTCGGGATACATGATAGATATCGTGTATCATGAGATACGAAGGTAGATGAGTGGTATGAGAAACTCGCGTTCACTCGTCGAATATGTCAAGTCGACCATCGTATTCCGGGTATGAATAGAATACACGGCCATCAACGGAACCTAAGAATAGGAATGACTGAAGGAACACCTCTGAAGCTTACTAACAATCTGACTGCCCTCAACCAACATCTGCTCAATGATAACAAACTCTCTCTGTCTATGCATCGGGACTGCTGCTCTTACCTGCTGCTGATTTTATCTGACTTACTGGACCTGGGCAAACTGTGCCGGATGCTGACATTAAATCTGTGGAGACCACGTCGGAAGGAGGTGCTGAACATGGGATCAGGCTGACTTTATTAGCTGAACTGACTAGAGTGAAGTGAACTGAGCTGCCACCAGATGTTGAGATGGTACTGGTACCTGACTCTGTGGAGGCGGGATCTGATGCCGAAATACTGCCTGAACCAAGAAAGAAGACGGAGCAATAAAATCCTAGAAATAATAGATAAGAAGGTTGGGTGTCGCCGAATGATAAGGACACGTGATATCAAAAGAGACAAGAATAGAGCAAAGACATATCAAGCATGTTCACAGTTCAAAGAAAACATGGTAATGCGATCAGCAAGAGAAGATCAAAAGAAGACAAATATAGGTTTGAGATTCTAATAAGATGAATCCTCCATAAGTCTGAAGATAGACCTGTATGGGCTACCAAAAAACCCTGTCATGCCCCAGAACCAGAATACTGGAGATCGGGGCCGAAATAAAGCCAGCTACGTATATCAGAGTACGCCAATACCCCGAGATACGGTCAAAGCTATCTAGAAGACAAGTGGGTGGACTCTAGCATGCCACTGATGACTCCTAAGGTCAAACAAATCATATCTTACTCCAATCAACATAAGAAGCAATAAAGAGTAAATCATATATGAGATGGGTAAGGCGTCCCAAACACAAATGCATACGTAATCATGAGAGCTAACATAATAAAAGATGTATCAACTGACAATACAAAAGGTACGTAAATGTACAACTAGCAGCTATCCAGAATATACATCCACGTCGTAGTGAGACGGAGGGAACAAAACCCAGAAACAAGGACTAACATATGTCCTTTGCTAATACACCACAAAATAAAAGTGCAAGATAATGTAGAAAATAAAGGTAACCCACTCGCTAATCCATGTCGGTCCTCTGAGTGTGAACCATCCAGAGGAGAAGACGGTAGATCCTCGTGATAAACTATGGAACCTGGCCATACAAAACCAGTGGGGTCAGACCCTAAATAGCAAGTACCACAAGGAAGGCTCGAGGTGAACGACAAAGTCCAACAACATAATGACAGAAATAAATAAATATGGGTCGAGACTAGTGCGGTACCAATACACGTATCTCGAGAATATAAATGACTGAAAGGATATACTGAACCATATAGCAATAGAAAACAATAAGCCAATTAGCAATAAGGGACTTAGGAACTACTAGAAATCGGAGCCACAACCCTTAAACCAAACAAGGGCCAGGGTTGCAGATCTTTTCTCTAGCAGAACTTAGCCTCTGGCCACTCATCGACGTAAGAGCATATAAAGTAACGCACAACCAAAAGTGCACGGCCAATCATTACCTACGACTTGCTAATTAACTAGCTAGGGTTATCACAATCCTAATTACTAGTATGCAAGTTGAAGATTTTCGCAACTACCTGAGTGCAGATACCCGGATATCCAGGGATACGAGTAGTACATCTATTGCCTAACAAGACTGCTGGCAGATGAAACGTGTCTTGACTTGTAGCATGAACAACCATATCATATACTTGTAAAAGAAAACATATAACTGACTGTGCCGCAATCCGGCACGATATGTGACTCGATCGTATCATATATCATATATAACTGACTGTGCCGCAACTCGGCACGACATGTGACTCGATCGTGTATCAATACGCGCAAACTTAGTAGGTCATGGAGCCCTTGCCTAGCAGGGTTGAGCCACGCCTCATGGGGCCCTTGGAGCTCGGGGTTGGTAGTGCAAATTTTTTCCTATAATGATCTACTTGAATTTTACTAGTCATTTACCTTATCATATTCATGTCAAATTCTTAAGTCGTGGACACTCAAGAATTTTCTAAGATGACGTGTGTTATGTACGAGTAATTCGTAAGTTAACACTTACTAACATCCCTGTACTAACATCATGTGATACACGAAACAATACTCACACTCATTGTCCAGTGCCAAGATGCAATAGATTAACATTTAACAAGATATATAGCCGGTATCAAGAAAGAACATGTACTCATATTTCGGGTCCAGAAATCAATAAGAAAATCAAGTCATGAGTGCACTATTACGAGCCACATCAAGAATATGGACATGTACAAAAATCATGAGTACGCCATGACAGGATACTATCAATCAATGTATAGCTAGACAATTAATGTACTTAACATAAAATTGGAAAAGATACGGCAATACATGTCATGGCATGTAAGAATAAATCAGTAGGAAAATATATCATGGCATGTGGGAAGAAATTAATAAAGATAAGTACATGACATAAAATAACTCAAGAAAATATATTAGTGTCAAGTGTTTATAGGGTGTACAGTCATTCTCTAACTATACAAGGTCATCTAATCATGTTAAAAGTCCATTACAATCGAGAAAATATCAAAAAGGACCAAAAACGGGCAAAAACATCTCAATTCAGACTAAAACGACATACCGGAGGTATACAGCGGTATACCGGCGGTATACAGCGGTATATCGACGGTATATAGCAGTATACCGGTGGTATACCGGCCTAAAGACAGAAAGTTTTTTGTGCAAAAATCGGCATACCTTTGGTATGCTACGGTATACCGTCGGTATACCGATCTTCCAAACAGCAACCAAATCCAGATTTTTGCCAAAACTTGTTTCGGCCATAAAAACTTTGTTTTAACTCGAAATTCGGATTTTCAAAAGCCAAAATTGCATAGAATTTAATTTCCTACAACATGAAAGTATTAGTTTTCACAAATTTAAGCATTTGATAGATCAATACCTCAAAATACTCAAAAATCACAACTAGAAACTCAGATCTACGTAATTCTACCGATCAAAACCAAAAGTGCTATATACTAAAGATGTTAATAATTTAGAGGAGCATATTATAGAACAATAAGACTTTGATTTCTATGGAAAACAAAACTATAGCATGGTCATGTCACTTTTGAGCAAGATGTACTTGCCTAGGGTTAAGTTCCAAGCCTAATCTTCTACTCCACCACCAAGAGGGGTTCCGAAATCACACTCTAGGCCTCAAGGCCATGCCTTCCTAAGCTTGAGGAAGAGGGAAGAGAGTGAAGAAAAAATGGAGAAGGAAAGAAACGAGAGCAGAGAGAAACTCAATGGAGATATATAGAAGGGGTGAATTAATCATGACTGTTGGATCGTGATCCATGTCAAAATCTAGATCAATCCTAGCCTTTGAAAGAAAACCTATTATCCAATGGATAATAGGATGTATCGACAGTATTCACGAAAATATCTAAATACTATTCGTCGAAATATCTAAATACTATTCACGAAAATATCAGAAACACTATTCATAAAAATATCAGAAACACTATTCATGAAAATATCATAAATCGAAATATCCAAAATATGGAAAATCTGTCCGGACGGTATGTCGTCGGTATACACCGGTACACCATCGGTATGCCGGTCAAGGAAAAAATCTATAATTTGAATTTTTTTAAAGAATTCCGAAAACCAAGAAAAAATGAAATACAATACAAAATACGTATCCGTATATAAATACCGAAACTGTGAGACGAGTCTCACAACTCTCCACAACTTAGAAAAATTCTGTCCTCAGAATTTCCTAAAGCCAGTCGAGCAAAAATATACATGCTAAAACAATGTAAAATTATAACACATCGAAAGAAAACATTCCGTGTACAAGTGATATTTGAGATACATAATTTAAATAAATACGGAAAGTAATAAATACATACATATATAATACAAGAAAAGGAGGCATATGAAATAATATACCCCTGAGTCAGTTGAGTAGGGATTCGTCCTCCCTTGCATATGTTGACTCACGAAGTGGACATGGGTCAAGTTTTGAAGTAAGTCGGTACCAACGACTCAGTCGAAAACATGACTCTAATCCAGGATGCACCTACGTAGTCGGGATACATGATAGATATCGTGTATCACGAGATACGAAGGCAGATGAGTGGTATGAGAAACTCGCGTTCACTCGTCGAATATGTCAAGTCGACCATCGTATTCCGGGTATGAATAGAATACAAGGCCGTCAACCGAACCCAAGAATAGGAATGACTGAAGGAACACCACAGAAGCTTACTAACAATCTGACTGCCTTCAACCAACATCTGCTCAATGATAACAAACTCTTTCTGTCTATGCATCGGGACTGCAGCTCTTACCTGCTGCTGATTTTATCTGACTTACTGGACCTGGGCGAACTGTGCCGGATGCTGACATTAAATCTGCGGAGACCACATCGGAAGGAGGTGATGAACATAGGATTAGGCTGACTTTATTAGCTGAACTGACTGGAGTGAAGTGAACTGAGCTGCCACCAGATGTTGAGATGGTACTGGTACCTGACTCTGTGGAGGCGGGATCTGATACCGAAATACTGCCTGAACCAAGAAAGAAGACGGAGCAATAAAATCCTCGAAATAATAGATAAGAAGGTTGGGTGTCCCCGAATGATAAGGACACGTGATATCAAAAGGGACAAGAATAGAGCAAAGACATATCAAGCATGTTCACAGTTCAAAGAAAACGTGATAATGCGATCAGCAAGAGAAGATCAAAAGAAGACAAATATAGGTTTGAGATTCTAATAAGATGAATCCTCCATAAGTCTGAAGATAGATCTGTATGGGCCACCAAAAAATCCTGTCACGCCCCAGAACCAGAATACTGGAGATCGGGGGCGAAACAAAGCCAGCTACGTATATCATAGTACGCCAATACCCCGAGATACGGTCAAAGCTATCTAGAAGACAAGTAGGTGGACTCTAGCATGCCACTAACGACTCCTAAGGTCGAACAAATCATATCTCAATCCAATCAACATAAGAAGCAATAAAGAGTAAATCATATATGAGATGGGTAAGGCGTCCCAAACACAAATGCATACGTAATCATGAGAGCTAACATAATAAAAGATGTATCAACTGACAATACAAAAGGTACATAAATGTACAACTAGCAGCTATCCAGAATATACATGCACGTCGTAGTGAGACGGAGGGAACAAAGTCCAGAAACAAGGACTAACATATGTCCTTGGCTAATACACCACAAAATGAAAGTGCAAGATAAAGTGGAAAATAAAGGTAACCCACTCGCTAATCCATGTCGGTCCTCTGAGTGCGAACCATCCAGAGGAGAAGATGGTAGATCCTCGTGATCAACTATGGAACCTGGCCATGCAAAACTAGTAGGGTCAGACCCTAAATAGCAAGTACCACAAGGAAGGCTCGAGGTGAACGACAAAGCCCAACAACATAATGACAGAAATAAATAAATATAGGTCGAGACTAGTGCGGTACCAATGCACGTATCTCGAGAATATAAATGACTGAATGGAAATACTGAACCATATAGCAATAGAAATTAATAAGCCAATTAGCAATAAGGGACTTAGGAACTACTAGAAATCGGAGCCACAACCCTTAAACCAAACAAGGGCCAAAGTTACAGATCTTTTCTCTAGCAGAACTTAGCCTCGGGCCACTCATCGACATAAGGGCATATAAAGTAACGCACAACCAAAAGTGCACGGCCAATCATTACCTACGGCTTGCTAATTAACTAGCTAGGGTTATCACAATCCTAATTACTAGTATGCAAGTTGAAGATTTTTGCAACTACCTGAGTGCAGATAATCAGATGTCCAGGGATACGAGTAGTACATCTATTGTCCAATAAGACTGCTGGCAGATGAAACGTGTCTTGACTTGTAGCATGAACAACCATATCATATACTTGTAAAAGAAAACATATAACTGACTGTGCCGCAATCCGGCACGATATATGACGCGATCGTATCATATAACATATATAACTGTCTGTGCCGCAACACGGCATGACATGTGACTCGATCGTGTATCAATACGCGCAAACTTGGTAGGTCATGGAGCCCTTGCCTAGCAGGGTTGAGCCACACCTCATGGGGCCCTTGGAGCTCGGGGTTGGTAGTGCAAATTTTTTCTTACAATTATCTACTTAAATTTTACTAGTCATTTACCTTATCATATTCATGTCAAATTCTTAAGTCGTAGACACTCAATAATTTCCTAAGATGACGTATGTTATGTACGAGTAATTTGTAAGTTAACACTTACTAACATCCCCGTACTAACATCATGTGATACACGAAACAATACTCACACTAATTGTCCAGTGCCAAGATGCAAGATATATATAGACGGTATCAAGAAAGAACATGTACTCATATTTTGGGTCTAGAAATCAATAAGAAAATCAAGTCATGAGTGCACTATTATGAGCCACATCAAGAATATGGACATGTACACAAATCATGAGTATGCCATGACATGATACTATCAATCAATGTATAGCTAGACAATTAATGTACTTGACATAAAATTGGAAAAGACACGGCAATACATGTCATGGCATGTAAGAATAAATCAATAGGAAAACATATCATGGCATGTGGGAAGAAATTAATAAAGATAAGTACATGTTAAAAATATATTAGTATCAAGTGTTTATAGGGTGTACAATCATTATCTAACTATACAAGGTCATCTAATCATGTTAAAAATCGATTACAATCGAGAAAATATCAAAAAGGACCAAAAACGGGCAAAAATAGCTCAATTCAGACTAAAACG
Source organism: Iris pallida (assembly GCA_029216955.1). Taxonomy (NCBI): domain Eukaryota; kingdom Viridiplantae; phylum Streptophyta; class Magnoliopsida; order Asparagales; family Iridaceae; genus Iris; species Iris pallida. Next base: position 29,574,834 of record JANAVB010031617.1, read on the forward strand.
GCATACCGGCGGTATACAGCGGTATACCGGCGGTATACCGGCCTAAAGACAGAAAATTTTTTGTGCAAAAATTAGCATACCTTTGGTATGCTATGGTATACCGTCGGTATACTGATCTTCCAAATAGCAACAAAATCCAGATTTTTGCCAAAACATGTTTCGGCCATGAAAACTTTATTTTAAATCGAAATTCGGATTTTCAAAAGCCAAAATTGTATAGAATTTAATTTCCTACAACAAGAAGTATTAGTTTTCACAAATTGAAGCATTTGATAGATCAATACCTCAAAATACTCAAAAATCACAACTAGAAACTCAAATCTACGTAATTCTACCGATCAAAACCAAAAGTGCTATATACTAAAGATGTTAACAATTTAGAGGAGCATATTATAGTACAATAAGACATTGATTTCTATGGAAAACAAAACTATAGCATGGTCATGTCACTTTTGAGCAAGATGTACTTGCCTAGGGTTAAGTTCCAAGCCTAATCTTCTACTCCACCACAAAGAGGGGTTCCAAAATCACACTTTAGGCCTCACGGCCAAGCCTTCCTAAGCTTGAGGAAGAGGGAAGAGAGTGAAGAGAAAATAGAGAAGGAAAGAAAAGAGAGGAGAGAGAAACTTTTTGGAGATATATAGAAGGGGTGAATTAATCATGATTGTTGGATTGTGATCCATGTCAAAATCTAGATCAATCCTAGCCTTTGAAAGAAAACCAATTATCCAAGGGATAATAGGATGTATCGACACTATTCACGAAAATATCTAAATACTATTCGTCAAAATATCTAAATACTATTCACGAAAATATCAGAAACACCATTCATAAAAATATCATAAATCAAAAATATCTAAAATATGAAAAATCTGTCAGGACGGTATGTCGTCGGTATACACCGGTACCCCATCGGTTTCAAGGTAAAAATCTATAATTTGGAGAAAATTTTAAGGCATTCCGAAAACAAAAAAAATGAAATACAATACAAAATACGTATCCGTATATAAATACCGATACTGTGAGACGAGTCTCACAACACTCCACAACTTAGAAAAATTCCGTCCTCAGAATTTCCTAAAGCCAGTCGAACAAAAATATACATGCTAAAACAATGTAAAATCATAACACATCGAAAGAAAACATCCCATGTACATGTGATATTTGAGATACATAATTTAAATAAATGCGGAAAGTAATAAATACATACATAAATAATACAAGAAAAGGAGGCATATGAAATAATATACCCCTGAGTCAGTTGAGTAGGGATTCGTCCTCGCTTGCCTATGTTGACTCACAAAGTGGACAAGGGTCATGTTTTGAAGTAAGTCGGTACCAACGACTCAGTCGAAGACATGACTCTAATCCAGGATGCACCTACGTAGTCGGGATACATGATAGATATCGTGTATCATGAGATACGAAGGCAGATGAGTGGTATGAGAAACTCACGTTCACTCGTCGAATATGTCAAGTCGACCATCGTATTCCGGGTATGAATAGAATACAAGGCCGTCAACGGAACCCAAGAATAGGAATGACTGAAGGAACACCTCAGAAGATTACTAACAATCTGACTGCCCTGAACCAACATCTTCTCAATGATAACAAACTCTCTCTGTCTATGCATCGGGACTGCTGCTATTACCTGCTGCTAATTTTATCTGACTTACTGGTCCTGGGCAAACTGTGTCGGATGCTGACATTAAATCTGTGGAGACCACGTCGGAAGGAGGTGCTGAACATGGGATCGAGCTGACTTTATTAGCTGAACTGACTAGAGTGAAGTGAACTGAGCTGCTACCGGATGTTGAGATGGTACTGGTACCCGACTCTGTGGAGGCGGGATCTGATGCCGAAATACTGCCTGAACCAAGAAAGAAGACGGAGCAATAAAATCCTCAAAATAATAGATAAGAAGGTTGGGTGTCCCCGAATGATAAGGACACGTGATATCAAATGGGACAAGAATAGAGCAAAGACATAACAAGCATGTTCACAGTTCAAAGAAAACGTGATAATACGATCATCAAGAGAAGATCAAAAGAAGACAAATATAGGTTTGAGATTCTTATAAGATGAATCCTCCATAAGTCTGAAGATAGACCTGTATGGGCCACCAAAAACCCTGTCACGCCCCAGAACCAGAATACTGGAGATCGGGGCCGAAACAAAGTCGGCTACGTATATCAGAGTACGCCAATACCCCGAGATACGGTCAAAGCTATCTAGAAGATAAGTGGGTGGACTCTAGCATGCCACTGACGACTCCTAAGGTCGAACAAATCATATCTCAATCCAATCAACATAAGAAGCAATAAGAGTAAATCATATATGAGATGGGTAAGGCATCCCAAACACAAATGCATACGTAATCATGAGAGCTAACATAATAAAAGATGTATCAACTGACAATACAAAAGGTACGTAAATGTACAACTAGCAGCTGTCCAGAATATACATCCACGTTATAGTGAGACGGAGGGAACAAAACCCAGAAACAAGGACTAACATATGTCCTTGGCTAATACACCACAAAATAAAAGTGCAAGATAAAGTAGGAAATAAAGGTAACCCACTTGCTAATCCATGTCGGTCCTCTGAGTGCGAACCATCCAGAGGAGAAGATGGTAGATCCTCGTGATCAACTATGGAACCTGGCCATGCAAAACCAGTGGGATCAGACCCTAAATAGCAAGTACCACAAGGAAGGCTCGAGGTGAACGACAAAGCCCAACAACATAATGACAGAAATAAATAAATATGGGTCGAGACTAGTGTGGTACCAATGCACGTATCTCGAGAATATAAATGACTGAATGGAAATACTGAACCATATAGCAATAGAAAATAATAAGCCAATTAGCAATACGGGACTTAGGAACTACTAGAAATCGGAGCCACAACCCTTCAACCAAACAAGGGCCAGGGTTGCAGATCTTTTCTCTAGCAGAACTTAGCCTCTGGCCACTCATCGACATAAGAGCATATAAAGTAACGCACAACCAAAAGTGTACGACCAATCTTTACCTACGACTTGCTAATTAACTAGCTAGGGTTATCACAATCCTAATTACTAGTATGCAAGTTGAAGATTTTCGCAACTACTTGAGTGCAGATACCCGGATGTCCAGGGATACGAGTAGTACACCTATTGTCTAACAAGACTGCTGGCAGATGAAACGTGTCTTGACTTGTAGCATGAACAACCATATCATATACTTGTAAAAGAAAACATATAACTGACTGTGCCGCAATCCGGCACGATATGTGACTCGATCGTATCATTTACCATATATAACTGACTGTGCCGCAACCCGACACGACATGTGACTCGATCGTATATCAATAAGCGCAAACATGGTAGGTCATGGAGCCCTTGTCTAGCAGGGTTAAGCCACGCCTCATGGGGCCCTTGGAGCTCGGGGTTGGTAGTGCAAATTTTTTCCTACAATGATCTACTTGAATTTTACTAGTCATTTACCTTATCATATTCATGTCAAATTCTTAAGTCGTGGACACTCAAGAATTTCCTAAGATGATGTGTGTTATGTACGAGTAATTCGTAAGTTAACACTTACTAACATCCCCGTACTAACATAATGTGATACACGGAACAATACTCACACTCATTGCCAATGCCAAGATGCAATATATTAACATTTAACAAGATATATAGACGGTATCAAGAAAGAACATGTACTCATATTTCGGGTCTAGAAATCAATAAGAAAATCAAGTCATGAGTGCACTATTACGAGCCACATCAAGAATATGGACATGTACGAAAATCATGAGTATGCCATAACAGGATACTATCAATCAATGTATAGCTAGACAATTAATGTACTTGACATAAAATTGGAAAAGACACGATAATATATGTCATGGCATGTAATAATAAATTAATAGGAAAACATATCATGGCATGTGGGAAGAAATTAATAAAGATAAGTACATGACATAAAACAATTCAAGAAAATATATTAGTGTCAAGTGTTTATAGGGTGTACAATCATTCTTTAACTATACAAGGTCATCTAATCATGTTAAAAGTCCATTATAATCGAGAAAATATCAAAAAGGACCAAAAAACAAAAATAGCTCAATTCAGACTAAAGCGGCATACCGGCGCTATACAGCGGTATATCGGCAGTATACCAGCCTAAAGACAGAAAGTTTTTTGTGCAAAAATCGGCATACCTTTGGTATGCTACGGTATACCGATCTTCCAAACAGTAACAAAATCCAAATTTTTGCCAAAACTTGTTTCGGCCATAAAATCTTCATTGTAAATCGAAATTCAAATTTTCAAAAGCCAAAATTGCATAGAATTTAATTTCCTACAACATGAAAGTATTAGTTTTCACAAATTGAAGCATTTGATAGATCAATACCTCAAAATACTCAAAAATCACAACTAGAAACTCAGATCAACGTAATTCTACCGATCAAAATCAAAAGTGCTATATACTAAAGATGTTAACAATTTAGTGGAGCATATTATAGAACAATAAGACTTTGATTTCTATGGAAAACAAAACTATAGCATGGTCATATCACTTTTGAGCAAGATGTACTTGCCTAGGGTTAAGTTCCAAGCCTAATCTTCTACTCCACCACCAAGAGGGGTTCTGAAATCACACTCTAAGCCTCAAGGCCAAGCCTTCCTAAGCTTGAGGAAGAGGGAAGAGAGTGAAGAGAAAATGGAGAAGGAAAGAAAAGAGAGGAGAGAGAAACTCAATGGAGATATATAGAAGGGGTGAATTAATCATGACTGTTGGATCGTGATCCATGTCAAAATCTAGATCAATCCTAGACTTTGAAAGAAAACCAATTATCCAACGGATAATAGGATGTATCGATACTATTCACGAAAATATCTAAATACTATTCGTCAAAATATCTAAATACTATTCACGAAAATATCAGAAACACTATTCATAAAAATATCAGAAACACTATTCATGAAAATATCATAAATCGAAAATATCTAAAATATGGAAAATCTGTCCGGACGGTATGTCGTCGGTATACACCGGTACACCATCGGTATGCCGATAAAGGAAAAAATCTATAATTTGGAGAAAATTTTAAAACATTCCGAATACCACGAAAAAACGAAATACAATACAAAATACGTATCCGTATATAAATACCGAAACTGTGAGACGAGTCTCACAACTCTCCACAACTTAGAAAAATTCCGTCCTCAGAATTTTCTAAAGCCAGCCGAGCAAAAATATACATGCTAAAACAATGTAAAATCATAACACATCGAAAAATTATTTCGTGTACAAGTGATATTTGAGATACATAATTTAAATAAATGCGGAAAGTAATAAATATATACATATATAATACAAGAAAAGGAGGCATATGAAATAATATACCCGTGAGTCAGTTGAGTAGGGATTCGTCCTCGCTTGCCTATGTTGACTCACAAAGTGGACAAGGGTCAAGTTTTGAAGTAAGTCGGTACCAACGACTCAGTCGAAGACATGACTCTAATCCAGGATGCACCTACATAGTCGGGATACATGATAGATATCGTGTATCACGAGATACGAAGGCAGATGAGTGGTATGAGAAACTCGCGTTCACTCGTCGAATATGTCAAGTCGACCATCGTATTCCGGGTACGAATAGAATACAAGGCCATCAACGGAACCCAAGAATAGGAATGACTGAAGAAACACCTCAGAAGCTTACTAACAATCTGACTGTCCTCAACCAACATCTGCTCAATGAAAATAAACTCTATCTGTCTATGCATCGGGACTGCTGCTCTTACCTGCTGCTGATTTTATCTGACTTACTGGACCTGGGCAAACTGTGCCGGATGCTGACATTAAATCTGCGGAGACCACGTCGGAAGGAGGTACTGAACATGAGATCGGGCTGACTTTATTAGCTGAACTGACTGGAGTGAAGTGAACTGAGCTGCCACCAGATGTTGAGATGGTACTGGTACCTGACCCTGTGGAGGCGGGATCTGATGCCGAAATACTGCCTGAACCAAGAAAGAAGATGGAGCAATAAAATCCTCGAAATAATAGATAAGAAGGTTGGGTGTCCCCGAATGATAAGGACACGTGATATCAAAAGGGACAAGAATAGAGCAAAGATATATCAAGCATGTTCACAGTTCAAAGAAAACGTGATAATGCGATCAACAAGAGAAGATCAAAAGAAGACAAATATGGTTTGAGATTCTAATAAGATGAATCCTCCATAAGTCTGAAGATAGACCTGTATGGGCCACCAAAAAACCCTATCACGCCCCAGAACCAGAATACTGGAGATCGAGGGCGAAACAAAGCCAACTACATATATCAGAGTACGCCAATACAGCAAGATACGGTCAAAGCTATCTAGAAGACAAGTGGATGGACTCTAGCATGCCACTGACAACTCCTAAGGTCGAACAAATCATATCCCAATCCAATCAATATAAGAAGCAATAAAGAGTAAATCATATATGAGATGGGAAGGCGTCCCAAACACAAATGCATACATAATCATGAGAGCTGACATAGTAAAAGATATATCAACTGACTATACAAAAGGTACATAAATGTACAACTAGCAGCTGTCTAGAATATACATCCACGCCGTAGTGAGACGGAGGGAACAAAACCCAGAAACAAGGACTAACATATGTCCTTGGCTAATACACCACAAAATAAAAGTGCAAGATAAAGTGGGAAATAAAGGTAACCCACTCGCTTATCCATGTCGGTCCTCTGAGTGCGAACCATCCGGAGGAGAAGACGATAGATCCTCGTGATCAACTATGGAACCTGGCCATATAAAAATAGTAGGGTCAGACCCCAAATAGCAAGTACCCCAAGGAAGGCTCGAGGTGAACGACAAAGCCCAACAACATAATGACATAAATAAATAAATATGGGTCGAGACTAGTGCGGTACCAATGCAAGTATCTCAAGAATATAAATGACTGAATGGAAATACTGAACCATATAGCAATAGAGAACAATAAGCCAATTAGCAATAAGGAACTTAGGAACTACTAGAAATCGAAGCCACAACCCTTAAACAAAACAAGGACCAGGCTTGCAGATCTTTTCTCTAGCAGAACTTAGCCTCTAGCCACTCATTGACATAAGAGCATATAAAGTAACGCACAAGCAAAAGTGCACGGCTAATCATTACCTACGGCTTGCTAATTAACTAGCTAGGGTTATCACAATCCTAATTACTAGTATGCAAGTTAAAGATTTTCGCAACTACCTGAGTGCAGATACCCGGATGTCCAGGGATACGAGTAGTACATCTATTGCCCAACAAGACTGCTGGCAAATGAAATTTGTCTTGACTTGTAGCACGAACATATACTTGTAAAAGAAAACATATAACTGACTGTGCCGCAACCCGGCACGACATGTGACTCGATCGTATCATATAACATATATAACTGACTGTGCCGCAACCCGGTACGACATGTGACTCGATCGTGTATCAATACGTATAAACTTGGTAGGTCATGGAGCCCTTGCCTAGCAGGATTGAGCCACGCCTCATGGGGCCCTTGGAGCTCGGGATTGGTAGTGCGAATTTCCTCCTACAATGATCTACTTGAATTTTACTAGTCATTTACCTTATCATATTTATGTCAAATTCTTAATTCGTGGACACTCAAGAATTTCCTAAGATGACATATGTTATGTACGAGTAATTCGTAAGTTATCACTTACGAACATCACCGTACTAACATCACGTGAAACACGGAACAATACTCACACTCGATTTTCCAATGCCAAGATGTAATAGATTAACATTTAACAAGCTATATCCATGGTGTCAAGAAAAAACATGTACTCATATCTCGGGTCTAGAAATCAATAAGAAAATCAAGTCATAAGTGCGCTACTACGAAATACTATCAAGAATCTGGACATGTACGGAAATCATGAGTATGCCATGACAGGCTACTATCAATCAATGTACAGCTAAACAATAAGTGTACTTGACATAAAATTGGAAAAGACACGACAATACATGTCATGACATGTAAGAAAAAATTAATAGAAAAACATATCATGGCATGTAGGAAGAAATTAATAAAGATAAGTACATGACATAAAACAATTCATGAAAATATATTAGTGTCAAGTGTATATAGGGTGTACAATCATTGTCTAACTATACAAGTTCATCTAATCATGTTAAGAGTCCATTACAATCGAAAAAATATCAAAAACGGACCAAAAAGGGCAAAACCAGCTCAATTCAGACTAAAACGGCATAAAACGGCATACCGGCGGTATACAGCAGTATACCGACGGTATACCAGCCTAAAGATAGAATGTTTCTGGTGCAAAAATTGGCATACCTTCGGTATGCTACGGTATACCGATCTTCCAAACAGCAACAAAATTCAAATTTTTGCCAAACTTGTTTCGGCCATAAAAACTTTATTTTAAATCGAAATTCGGATTTTTAAAAGGCAAAATCGCATAGAATTTAGTTTCCTACAACATGAAAGTATTAGTTTTCACAAATTAAAGCATATGATAGATCAATACCTCAAAATACTCAAAAATGACATATAGAAACTCTGATCTACGTAATTCTATCGATCAAAACCAAAAGTGCTATATACTAAAGATGTCAACAATTTAGAGGAGCATATTATAGAACAATAATACTTTAATTTATATGGAAAACAAAATTATAGCATGATCATTTCACTTTTGAGCAAGATGTACTTGCCTAGGGTTAAGTTCTAAGCCTAATCTTCTACTCCACCACTAAGAGGGGTTCTGAAACCACACTCTAGGCCTCAAGGCCAAGCCTTTCTAAGCTTAAAAAAGAGGGAAGAGAGTGAAGAGGAAATGAAGAAGTAAAGAAAAGAGAGGAGAGAGAAACTCGATGGATATATATAGAAGGGGTGAATTAATCGTGACCGTTGGATCGTGATCCATATCAAAATCTGATCAATCCTAGCCATTGAAAGAAAACCAATTATCTAATGGATAATAAGATACATCGATACTATTCATGAAAATATCTAAATACTATTCATCAAAATATTTAAATACTATTCACGAAAATATTAGAAATACTATTCATAAAAATATCAGAAACACTATTTACGAAAATATCATAAATCAAAAATATCTAAAATATGGAAAATTTGTCCGGACGGTATGCCGTCGATATACACCGATATACCGTCGGTATGCCGGTCAAGGAGAAAATCTATAATTTGGAGAAAATTTTAAAGTATTCCGAAAACTAAGAAAATACGAAATACAATACAAAATACGTATCCGTATATAAATACCTATACTGTGAGATGAGTCTCACACCTAAAATGTTAGTTTTCGGTATCCATGCACATATTTTCCAATCAATAAGCTTTATAACTCTACATGCAGGAGAGATATGACCAATGGTGCTACAATAATGACATCTAGCATATTAAGTGTTGGAAGTAGTGTGTTGTGCAAAATTGCTATGTCTTGGTTTTTAGTATAATAGAATGCATGCGTATTAGTCTTCTTGGGCTATGGTTTGGTTTGGTTTGGTCTGACAGTAGTGGGTTTGACAGTGTTTCAATGTTTTGGTAAGTGACACGTGTTAGGATAGGAAGCAACAACTTCATGTTATTTTTCTAACGTAATTTCCAACTTTTTGGAAGTGTCATACAATAAATTATAATCTGCAGTAAGTGCATCATTTCTAATAAGTACTTGTTGAAGACTCTTCTTCTCTTTGCATAGGTATTCCTCTAATTGGGTAATGGTCTTGTATTTTTCTTCGGATAGTCTTATGGTTTCATGTAATAATAACTTAACAGAAGAAAGCGCACTAACCTCACTAGAATTATCACTATATCTAACCTTAACTAGTCGGTCGGTAAGTCTTCCTATTTCACCTTTGTACCCTTTGAGTACCTTCTTAGAGTTTTGGTATTTACTATACAGTTTTTTGTAATCACCTAAGAGGTTACTGAAGGCTTCACCTAATTGCTCAAATGTAAAATCATTATAAGGATCGAACAAGAGGTCAGTAGCTACCTGATCAAATGCCATCAAGCACACATTTGCAGCGTCATCTGATTATTTATCTTCTGAGTTAGTGGCTTCACTTTTATGCCATATGCTTGTATTGGCATACCTTTTGGATGTTGATTTCTTCAGGTAGCTTTTGTCATACTTATTGCTTTTCCAGGTTGATGATGATGATGTTGGACAGTCCTTCTTTATGTGTCCTTTCTTCTTACAACTGTAGTAGATAGGATCTTTTTTTTTGTTGTTGCTACTGTGTTCCTTTGTTCTTATATTGAATTTCATGAACTTTTTGAATTTTCTTACTAGGAGATCTTGATCTTTAGAGTTAGGGTCATTGTCGTTGGAATCATCATCAACAGTTCTTCTATGTTGAGCTGTGAAGGCGATTGACTTCTCCTTCAGTGCAACATCTTTAAAGTCTTTAAGTTCTAGCACGTGAGTGAGTAGTTTACCTATGAGTGTTTAAATAGACATAGTTGTGAGGTCGTTCCCTTCAATGATTGCCATAGCCTTCGAAATCCAGTTCTTCGTGTGAGCTCGTAAAAGTTTGTAAATCTTTTCATGGTTACTGTACTCCTTGCATAATGATGACAGAGGTTTTACAATATCCAAGAATCTTGTGAACATCTGAGTGACAGATTCGTTTGGCTTGATCTTGAATGCCTCATACTCTTGAGTAAGTCTGCTGATTTTTGACTCCTTGACTTGTGTCGTGCCTTTGTGAGTCACTTCGAGAAGTTTCTATACTTCATTTGATGTTTTGCACGTAGACATCCTATTAATTTCAGTCATGTCTGAAGCACAAAACAAAGCATTAATAGCACGTGCGTCAAGACTGCATTTTTCTTTTCATTCTTAGTATGCTTGTCATGGGGTTTGTCAACCTATACTTCTTTAACAAGAATATGTGATGGCTTCTTATAGCCATCAATAACAATGGACCATAAGTCAAAATATTAAGATTTCAAAAAAAAACTCATCTATGTTTTCCAGTATGTGTAATTTGTACCGTCAAACAGTGGAGGTCTATTTGTGGCTTGGCCTTCACTTATGAATTTCACAGTTGCCATGTGTTATACTATAATATAAATGTAACAGCTGAAACAATAAAAATATAAAAGCAATGTTACCTCGCCTTACCTCTATAACCTTCTTTGATACCAATTGTAGGAACAAATTGTAAAGCACAATACTCTAGATGGGGTAAAAAGAGTAAGTAGCAGAATTTAGCTAATTAAAAATGTTAGCAACAAGATCACACAAATATATTTATCACAAGTAAATGAAAAGGCAGAGATCAGAAAACAAAGGCAAAGACGACGATGTATACTGGTTTTTCTCTTGTGAGGACTATTCCAGTCGGAAGAACTCTAGCTTCCAGTTGAATCCACTATTGGAAAATACCGTAAGTTTTTATACGAAGTCCTTGCAACTTCTAACACGAGCTTTGATACGAAGTACTCGACCAACTTCAACTGTGAATTATCTTTCTTTAATCAAGCCTCTGATTATAATCTCTCTGAAACTTCTAGACCATATCGTACTGGCAAATCGACTAGAGGATTATAACTAGTTTCGGATTTGAAAATAGATAGCTCAGAAAACTTTGAAGACGATTAAGCTTTAAAGAGAAGAAAGAAGAGAGGCATGTTAAAATGAGTAAAATTCTTCTCTATTTTTAGGTTTTACAAATTAAGAACTCTGACAAAATTTGGACAGAATATGTGCAGAACTTTTTAAGTAAATCTTGCCAAATAACCGTTGCATCCGTAATAGCAGAAGGACCAAGTACAAAAATCAAACGGCACTAAAAAAACTCTGGCCGAATTTGGGCCAAACTCTAGCCGAATTCTGCTAGGGCCAAATCTAATTTTTGGGTCATTTTGTAAAACTGATTTTGTGATTTGGCTTATTTGAAAAGTCTAAGAAGTTATAAGCTTTTGTAAAACTGGGCTATTTTCAAATCATAGGATATTTTGGAAAACATTTTGGGGAATCCTATTTCCTAGTACAACTTGGTGTACAAAGTAATCCTCGACTCAATAAATATGAATATTATATTGAATATTTAAATAAAGACTCATACGGCAAAACAACTTCAGTCTTGAACATAATGGTAGAACGTCTCACAAATATTCAAGTAGCCCTTATATCGAGACAGGGTCAGATAAATTATTAAAATCAGGTTTGACCATGACTAATGGGCCAACATAAGTTCCATTTGGGGCAACATAACTATTTACATCAATCCGACTCGATGCATTTCTCGGGTCAACGTAACTCTTGTATCGATTCACGTTAATACTTAATCGGGTCAACGCAACTCTTCGAGTCAATGACTCAGTAAAATTTATCGTGCGGAGCAGAGCATTACATAATATACCACTCAAAATGAGGTTCATCCTTGAACCAAAACTAACACTCAATCTAAGTGTTTCTCTAGATCATTTCAAGATGTTTTTTTACTATCGTTGTTCCGTTTCAAATATTCGTAGAAGCTTTTATTAACATACCATAGTCTTTCCTGTAGCTCTATTTGAATTCAATATACAACTTGATTTGGATCTTACATATGTTCAAGGTATCCCAGAAATATATGTATTTCAACTAAGCCCAGTAGTATATAATTGGAACAAAGCTAACAAATAAATGTTCAATCCTAGACACTTGCCATCTTGTACTCTCGATCGCACTTATCTCTAACAACGAAGGTCAAAGTTTTATCGCTTATGTATATTCGATATATACATGATTCATTCAACAAAGTCACTGCATACGATGCGATTCAAAATCATATTTCTCATTTCATAAGTTTCATATAGAACATCAATTCTATGCATCGCATCAAGTTATCGTGCATCCGTTCGCAACAGGTTTTTTGCAATGCCTTGAGTTCGAAGTCACTGCCCAAATATTTTTGAAGTTTTTACCTTGTAACTCAACTCAATACGATTTTCCTTTGTTGACTTACAAAATGCATCAATATTCAGGGCAACGCCCGCTAGATGACTTATCTAGACACCGTACTAAAATTCTCCCGACACAACTTTAAATTGATGTTGCACGAAGGCAACAATCTATCTGACACAAAAGTTTAATTCGAGTCGATGATGCTCAAAGGCAATGGTCTTTCTGATAAAAAGTTAACTCGAGTCGATAGTGCTCAAAGGCAACAATCTCTCTTGAAATAAAGATCTTAATGATGCATCTTACGTTCAATTCCTATCGAGTAGGAATTTTCTAGCAAAATTTTCAACTTGTCCATCTCGCAATATCGAATATAAGTTCGATTCACGCAAGCTAAATTGCTAGGTGAATTCAAACCCCACGACACAACTCAAAAGTAATTCTCTTATCGCTCGCTCTGTTGCATAGCACGATTCTTGAAATTGCCTATTCGTATCACCTAGTTTGTTCGTAAAAATTTTATTTTGCTCATTGACCAACAAAATTTTTCAAGCATTCATCCGAAAAATACTCAAAATCCGACTATAAATTTCTCAGCTAAATACGTTCCATCAATTCCGGAAATAATTATTCGATCGCCTAGACTTATTATCAATATGCACCACATCATATTTGCTTTCGATGCAATTTTATATGCAATATCATATGGGTCATCTTATGGGTCTACAATATTCACTTTGATTTAGTGGTCAATTCTTCTTGGGTCAGCTACACCGAAACTACGCTCATTAATTGTGGATCATTAGCGAAGGATAGTTACTAAGAAACATGCTATGTTATTTCGGAGCCAAATCATGTTACGATGAATTCTATGGGACTACCCAATTTCGACATAATCATTTCTATCTACGTAACTGAGGCACAACTATCCTCTGAGTAATTTATGTATTATCGACGATGATTCCGTAATCCATAAAAAATCTACTCATATCGAGTTCGAGTCCATCTACCCACGGTCAACACCCGAGAGGCTATACACATCAAAACATTAATAGATGACTATAGTCTCTCCTGATCAATCATAAGGTTTACGATCAACTAGTTTGACATTCTTGTATTGCTATTTGTAAAATTTCAATATCGTAGGCCCGGCCATCCTATATTCTCAAATCGTGCTTGTTTGCCATTAATATTCTTTTATTGCAAATTTCAATACAAACAGAACAGTGTTACAATATAGGACTTAGATGTAGTCCTAGGAGTACACTTTTGTTTATCTGGGTTCCTTGTGCCAATGGAGCGAGTGGTAATGCGTTGACTCCGTTGATGATCTGATGACGGTTATCGGTTCTCCGAAGGCCTGGATTGCTCTGGGTGTTGGAGCTTGCTGAGAGGAGGAAGACGTTGAGTGTCTGTATCTGCCTCTCTGGTGGTGCGAAGTCTCTGTGTGTGTTCCTTCATTTTCTATCCGTGGGTGAGAAGGAAATGATCCCTCTATTTATATTTTTACAGGCTGGCTGCTCATGCGCGCATGTAGGATGCGCCTGTACGCGGGGATTCTACGTGGTGATTGCTGATGGAAGCGCATGGACGATGTGCCCTGATCGAGGGGTTAAATTCTTTATACTGCTGTTGTGAGCCGGCACGTAGCAGAGAAGAGGATCTTTCTGTTACTGAGATCTTGGGTGAGTTGAGTCAAAGGACACATGTCGTCGACTCATGGCTCAGAGATCTCAAATTTGATGGAGGAATGATCTGGTAGGATGTGCCTAGGATTGGGTGTATGAGGAGACTTTGGCTCGTAACTTTTAGGAGTTACGAACCATTCTGGGCGCATGGGTTTTGAGGCACATTCAGAGCTTTAATAGTGACTTTCCTTCTGTCTTTAGGGATCAGTGAAAAGTCTAAAGCGTATGGCTTTTTTGGCGCATGCAGATTTGGGCGCATGGCTGTAGAGGCGCATGCGAGATGATTGGGTGGCCACGTGGCAGTGGCCGTCGGAGGAAAGTAATAATGATGCTGATGTTGCCGACGCTTCGTCTTCTGAAAAAGCTGTCAACTGTTCAGACTTCGGGAGGCGTGCTGCCAACTCTGTCAGTTCAGTATTTAATATTTTTGACATTCGATGGACTGCTAAGTGGGTACGTCGATCGGCGTTCCACTAGGCGTATAGGGACGTATGGGAGCGCATCCCCTGTGATGCGCTTGGTGCTAAAGGACGCATCTGTGTGATGCGCTTGATGTTGAAGGGCGCGTCTGTGTGATGCACGGTCTGGCCAGCACATCCGCTTTGTGACACGTCTTTAATGATGCGACTGTTACGTTCTTCGAGTGCTTTAAATAGCCATTTTGACTTGGCTGAATTTGAAGCGTCCGGTTCATCTATTTAATGCAAATTCATTGTACGGAATTCGGAGAGCCATCCACTTGGCGCATGGGTTTGATTTGCCCATCCTATAAATAGTGACATGGAGAGGGTTTGCTTCTCGTTCTCTCATGTTCTTCCAACATGAATTTGTTTACTCGGATGCATTCTGTTGACGAGATGCTCCCGAGGGTGAAGATGAGACGCCATGTCTTCGTTGATGCACTTGAAGGTGACTGTTACATCCAAAAGTCGGAGTCGAGGGCTTCCGAGGCAGGCGGAAGGTGCCTGTTGCATCCAAAGATCGGGATGCTCGAGCCTTGTCTCCGTTATTCCGGAAGAGTCGTAGATCGAAATGGCTGTGCTGCGGCTTTGGGGGCTCTTTCTTCCTTCTTGTGTTGAAAGCCGCTCCTTTAGCCGTGGTTTCGATTGCGGTCTTCCTTGGTCTTTGTAGGTTCTTTCGAAGCCTCCCCTGGCCACAGGTTGGCTTGCGGTGTTCTTCTCTTCTTCAGTTTGGGGAGAACTTCCTCCAGCTAAAGGGTTGATTGCTACCCTTGTTCTGCCCAATAATGCTTCATTAGTCGAAGCATTTCGACGGCAATGAGCCTGGCTGGAAGAGCGGCACATAACTGGGCTGCTGAAGGGATGCACATAACTGAGGATGCACATAACTGAGCTGCTGAAAAGGATGCACATAACTGAGGATGCACATAACTGAGCTGCTGAAAAGGATGCGCCCTGCTGAGGGCGCATGGTAGGATGTGCCTGACTGAAGGCGCATGGTGATTGCTGCGCCTATTTGAGGGCGCATGGTGGCTGTTGGCTGTAGACTTAGGATCTTTTCTTTGTAGAAATTCTTCTTTGTACGATCTTTTCTAGACATGTAATAGACTTTTATATGTAAAAAAGTCCTCTTTCAATGTCTATATTTGTTGTCTTTACAGTGAAGTACTTTGTCCAAGCTCTGGCGCATGTAGTATCTGGCGCATAGGCTTTCTGGTTCTGAAATCCCATGCTTCTACAAGACCCCCTTCAAACTTTTCAAAACTTTTGGATAAGTTTTGGAATACTTTGAATAAAAAGCATGGTGTTAGAGGCGCATGACCGTCGGGGCGCATAAATACTCTGCGCATCAGTGATGGGGCGCATGCTCCGCTCAGTTAATGCAAATGATAATGCCTCGGTAACCGAAAAGATTAATGATGATCTTTTTTGGTTTTATTTGCGGTTATCTCTTCACAGAACCCGAGACGACGGCTGAGGTCACACATCATCGGTTCACGCGTGCGACCAAGCCTATAAATAGGCGTGAGATGGGGAAAGAGAGAGTTCTTCTTCTCTGCTTTTGCTTTTTAGAGTTCTTCTACAAAAAACCCTATCTTTCTTTTTTAAAAGAAATGGCTCCCAAGACTCCTCGCGGCGGTGCTGGCAAGGGAAAGGAGCCGGTGGAGTTTGCCGACGAGGATGCTCCCGTCACCATTGTGACTCCGGACGACGTTCGTCCCGCGGTGACAGGTGGGTGTCGTCTCTTCCACTATTTTCTTTGTTCAGACGAGCTTTGGATCATACAGCTGAGTTGGTGTGCCTTAACTCTCTGTTGCCGAGGCGCATGGACTTCTGTCCTGATGATGCGCCGAGGTTTTATCCCGCCGACGTACATAGGTTTAGGCCTTTATTATGCACCGAGGTTTAACTGCTGACGCGTATGGGTTTACACCCTGATGATGCGCCGAAGCCTCTGCTGACGCGTATGGGTTTACGTCCTGATGATGCGCCGAAGCTCCAATGCTGATGCGTATGGGTTTACACCTTGATGATGTGCTGAAGCTTCCCTGCTGAAGCGCATGGGTTCATGCCCTGATGATGTGCCGAAGCTTTTACTGACGCACATGGGTTTACACCCTGATAATGTGCCAGGTTGCTTGACACATTTTGTCTTTTTGCCTGACTTTTATTTTTGTTGTGTCAGTATTGATGACAATCCCTTTGCTGAATAAGGTCCTTCTGGATGCTTCTCTTTGTCAAATGGAGTTGATTTTAACGAGGCGGTTATCAACCCTACGAAGGATGCTATCTTACAAAACCAACCTCCTGAGAGAGTGCTGCAGATCCAGAACCAGTTGTCGATTTTCCTTCAGAGTATGATAGAGAGCGGTAAACTGAAATCTGCTGAATCCGAGGATGTGACTTTCTTAAAACTCGCCTTTTTATTTGGTGACCGACTGATCTCTTCCGAAGCGAAGATACTGAAGATCAAAGAAGACTGGTTCTTCTCTGCAAAAGGCATGGTTCTGTACATGCGACAACTTTACCGCCAGTTGCCGCTGACGGCCTTCTACCGTTTGGCTTCCAAGAGAAGGATGCCCTGGGAACTTACTCCTTCTCAAGGAGGGGCTTTGGGAGGTACTTTTTCAATTGATGCTACCTCGAATCAGAGGGATACCTTGGTCGCTTCGCGAGCCGGTTCCTCGTTTAGTTGCCGAACTTTGCTTCCTGGGAGCCTCTACAGTGAAGTTCCTAGTGACACTTTTGCCTTTAGTGCTTCGACCTTTGCAAATTGGATGCTAACATCGAGGGTCACGTATCCGAAAGGTGGCTTTAGGGTTGAAGGTTGGTGTCACCACATGCCGAGATGGGACGAGTTGACCATTTGGGTGCTTTCGAAGTTCAAGGCTAAGCTTAAGGAGATTGGGCTGACGGCCGCTATCCGTGCCACACAGGCTGGCATGGATCCCAATAAGCCTATGTTTCTTGCACTCTTGGAATTGTTTAATGCCCAGACTGGCACCTTCTTTACTCCGGTGGGGGAGTTGGGGTTGGCTCTCCATGAGATGTACGAAGTGTCCAAGCTTCCTTGGGGCTCGGAACCGTACGAGGAATATTTTCTGTCAAATGAAGAGATCCAGGTTCTGGAAAATAAGGATTCGGAGATGATGGCTGTTTTCAAAGAGGTGGCGAGCCATCATTATCTGATACACCGGAAGGACAAAGGCAGGACTCAGCCTCTTGTGACTGCTTGGAGGGATTACGTCTTCAAGCAGGATTTGGCGGATTCCTCGAAGATCCGGTTTATGACTCTGCAAGGGCTGAAACCCGCAGAGGTGACTTCTGAAAAAAGCCGGCTGGACGAGAGGACCCATCGTTCGAATGAGAGTGGCGAGAACGCGTATAGCTGCTTTTGGCACTGTGCACACCGGATGTCGTCTAAGCGGTGCTGACGACATACTTGATGATATGGCTCCGGGATTGTGCGTTTACGGGTGGATCTGGTGCAGTGGAGAGGGTACACCGGAACCTCATTTTGCCCGCCGTGAAATTAGTTTTTGGACGTCCTTTAGCTCTCCTCTCCGCGATGGTGTGTAACCTGTTGCGGGGTTTGAGGACCTTTGCTGATGATGTGATCCATGGAAGAGGTAGAAACGACAACTTTCCCCGAGCCGAACTACCATTCCATTATCTTATAGGATGGTTGATTTTGTATCATCCGAACGTGATGAGTCCAGGTCCGGAGGAGGATCATGTTGAAGGTGATGCCTTTATCCGTCGCTTCTACAAGAGGAAGTGGTTACATACTGGCGTCCCCGTTTGCAGGAGAGTTTTGTCCTACCTTCAGGGGTGGGAGATTGTCAAGGTCGGCCCCATCTTTAAAGATTTTGAGGCTGACCAAGATTTTGACGACTCTGGTGAGGATGCGATTACTCTGCCGAAATAGGATTTTCGTTGGTTGCAAAGTATTCGGCCTTCTCACTTGGTCTACCGCAACCAAAATAGGTGTTATCTGGAGCCATATCTGCCCTGTCGGTTCGTTCGCCAGTTTGGCTATACCCAGCTAATGTTGCGGAATTCCAATAATAGTCTGGGGTTTATCGGGAGTTTGCTGGATGGAGCCCGGGGCTGGCAATATTACAATGCCGGGTGCACTGGTGCTCGTTTTACTATGCCAGTTCGCAACCTTCAGCCACAGATCCTGTATCCGGCCGTCAAGCTGTATTGCACTATGAATACTGCGTCTCCTGGTTATGACAGGGAGACTAGTTTCATCATTGGAACCCAGCTGGAGGCCACGGTGAATATGTTGATAGCGGCCCGGTCATATCGTCCACCAGAATTGGCGGGATATCGGGCTGTTGCTGCCGCATCAGTGAGAGATCCCTCTGTTGGAAAGAGACGGGCTGACGCGAAAGCCGGCTCGTCTGTACCAAAAAGGCCGAGGAAGACGACGACTCCAAAGGCAACGGAAGCGCGGCCGGTAACGCCAGTGGAATTAGTTCCCGCTGAGGTAAGGAGTCCTCCGTAATATTGGCTCATCTTGTCATTTTGGTGACTTGTGCTTTTCTTCTTGTAGGGATCGTTGAAAAAGAAGACCCGTGTTTCGAAACCGGGTGTCATTAAACCCAAGGAGGTGGCAAGCTCTTCCGACGAGCGTATTCCTCCGATGGTAATGTCTCCAATGGAGGAGAGTCCTGAAGATGTTCCTGCGGAGGTTTTAGTATCTCCAGACTTTGTTGAAAGAGATACGAAGGTTGTAGTAACTTCCAGGATGGTGCCAGCCGTCGTGGGGGCCTTGGACGTCGAGGGTCCAGCGGACACGGGGCTTCGTGATGATGAAGTGGAATGGAATTCATCGTCTTCGGATGACGTCGCTCCAGAGTTGCAAGAGTCTGTTGCGGGGGCAACAGATATGGTTGGAACAGAGGAGAGGGTTGATTCCCTTCCTTGTCATGATGAGGGGAGGTCGGCTGTAACATTGTCGAGCCCTACCCCAGACTCGACAGCGGAAGCTGAGGTAGCTATCGATCAGGAGGTAGCGACAGATCCTGTCCCTGTAGAGGGATTTGATGAAGAGACTCGTCTGACGGTCCTGACTCCCGGGGCAGGCCAGGAGACGAGTGTTGATCTCCCCATTCTGCCAGAGAGGAAATATCCCGTACTGGCTGCTGATAGCACGTTGGGGGCTGAAGAGGTGGCCACTGACGTCGATGGTTCTTCCGAGTTTGGGAAGGGTAAGGGTGTGATGGAACCCTCTGTTGCTCCTTCCATTTGGGGTACTATCTCGACGCCTGTCCCGGCTTCTTCTATTTCTTTGGCTCCTTGGGCTAGTAGTCAAGCCCCTGCTGATGAAGAGCCTGTCGATACCGAGGGTCCAGCCTCACGGATTGAGGCAGACGGGCCTTCTTACGATCTGTCTGCTAAAGCAGCTCCCTCGACTCCGGCTATGACGCTGCAGGTGCTGGCGGATGCAGATGAATACGTGAAATTCATCATCGAGGCAGTGTATAAAATGCTGCAGAGGGGGGTGTCGGCAGTGATGGACGCGAACAGGAGCTTTGCGACGGCAAGAACTCTGGCACTGCCTCATATTAACCTGATCCGTCTTCACCAGGGCCACGGTCATATGGCCGACATTCTGGAAGCATCGATGGCTGAGTTGGACCAGCGGCTTTCTGAATTACAGCACATCCAGCAAAATGACCTCTCCATCCTGATAGATACAAAGAAGGAGAAGCTGATCGCCGAGACTAACTCTTCTTACCAGGATACTGTGAGTGTCTGGTAACGTGAAGTAGCTGAGACTGAAGCTGCAGTGGAGCGGTTGTCTCAGTCTATGCGGGAGACGGTGGAGGCGCGAGCTGCGTTGGACGCTAGTATCGCGGAGATTTATGCCCAGATCCGCCGCCTTGAGGACCAGCGGGCCCGACTCCTATTAGACGCCGAACGTGTCCAGGCTGAACAAGTAGCATTCAAGAAGGAGGAAGCAGCTTTCACTCACCGGGCTCTTACTCTGGCTCAGCAGCGGCAGCAGCTGGATGAGAAGCATGAGAACGATACTTCTCCTGAGACTATTGATGCGATGCGTCAAGAAGCTGAACGTCGAGTCCTGGCGACTGTGGAGACTCGGGCGGTAGACTTGAGGCATCGGATTGAAGAGCTTTCAGCCAACCCTAGGGATGTTTAGGGATTGTAGTCTCTTCTTTTTGTATTTTTGCAACTCTTGCTAGGGATGTAAACTTTTACTCTCTATTTGAAAATAAAGAATACAAAGTTTTTGTGGGGTGTTCATTTTTGCTGTCATGAACTTGATGATTTGTGTGGACCTATTATCTTTTTGCGCACCTTGGTTTTTAGGTACAGATAATAAGTTTGTGAGAACCAACATGTTTGCTCAGAGGTGATGTGGACATGGCAAATATGGGATTCAAATGATAGAATCTTCCTACTCAGAGGTGTTATGGACGTGGTAGGAATGACTCTGGGGGATACGCAGAACTACTCAGAGGTAATATGGACGTAGAAGTTCTGCGATTAATGTACAGCAACGCAGGGGTTGTCTGTACGGGATGTTTACTCAGAGGTAATATAGACGTGGTAAATATGATGGATAGCGTAGTCTTACAGGGTGTAAGATTCCGCTTTGTAGGGCGTAGGGGAACAACTCAGAGGTGATATGGACGTGGTTATTCTTCTACTGAAGAACGCCACGGAACAGCTGGGTTCCGGAAGTGCATGATTTTGTGGAAGGGAATTGTCTGTGAGCCCTGATGATTGGGTCCACAGATCCCCTGGTGGAAGCACATGTCTGAAAGATGTCAAGAGTAGTACTTCTTTAGGAACTTGCTGTTGATGGGCATCATGAACAAGTCTCCATTGGATTTGGCGAGGCGGTAAGCACCGTTTGAGTATACCATCTCTATGATGAAAGGTCCTTCCCATTTAGGCTCGAACTTTCCTGGTGTCTTGTGAGTCAACACCATCGGCCTCCTGACTACCAGAACCAGGTCGCCTACTTGGAAAGTCCTCTGCTTGACCTTCTTGTTGAATGCCTGTGATATACGGGCTTGGTAGAGTTCGATGCGTTGTTGAGCTAGGAGACGCTTTTTGTCAAGTGCCTCCTGTTCCCACAGACGACAACGTTGATTGTCCTCTTCTGTGAGTTGGTTTGTGATTGCTACGCGGAGTGAGGGCATCTGGATCTCGAGAGGCAGTACCGCTTCGCTCCCGTAGACCAAGGAGAATTGTGTGTTGCCTGTCAGGGTCCGGACCGTTGTGCGGTAGGCCCAAAGGCATTCGCCGAGCTTTTTGTCCCAGTCACGTTTGTTGGATGATACGACTTTTTTCAGTAGCCTGACGATAGTTTTGTTGAATGCCTTGGCCAATCCGTTTGCTGCCGGATTGTAAGCGGTTGATGCCACATTTTGAATGCGATTCTTGTCACAGAATCTGCTGAAAACATGGCTAATGAACTGAGGACCATTATCGTGGATGATCCTCCGGGGTACTCCTAAACGGTAGATGACGTGGTGTTTGATGAAACTGATCAACCTGGAGCTTTTTACTTCTGCTAGTGGAACTGCTTCTGTCCATTTGGAGAAGTAGTCGGTGATTGCTAGGATAAAGCGATATCCTCTCGATAAAAGAGGGGTGATCAGTCCCATAATATCCATACCCCAAGCTTCGAAGGGCCAGGAGGTGACTGTAGGATTAGTAGTTCTGACGGTGTATAGATGAAGTCTGCGTGAAGCTGGCACGCATGGAACTTCTTAGCATACTCAACAGCGTCAACGGCCATGGTTGGCCAGTAGTAGCCCATGCGTCGCAGTCGGTCCTGCAACATAGGGCCAGGTTGATGGGCCCCGCAGGCTCCATCGTGAGCTTCTCGAAGGGCGTCGGCTACTTCTTCGTTAGACAAATATCGAAGGAGAAGTCCATCGTAGGAGCGTCAGTACAGCATTTTAGTGGCTGTATCGTAGTAGAATCGAAGAGAGCGTCTCCTGACTGAGACGGCTTCTTTCGGGCCTTCTGGGAGAATTTCGTAGACAACAAAGTCGATGAACGGGAATCTCCAGTCTCGGACGTTAGCACCAGCACTCCTTGACATGGCATGGGCTACTTATGAGCACAGGTTGTTTTTAGGGCAGACCAAGTCTCGTCCCACTACCGTGACGTAGTGTTGAGTTCCGAGGGGTGCCGCCAATGAGGCTGCGAGGTCGGCCAGAGCATCAGCCTCCAGATTTTGTAGCCGAGGTACGTGTTCGATGAAGAACCCGGTGAAGGTTGAAATGATATTCAATGCAACTTCTTGGTAAGGGATCAGATCTTCATGGCGAACATCGTATTGCCCTCTGATCTGGTTTACGATGAGTTTTGAGTCACCGTAGGCTTCCAGATGATTCACCCCCAGCTGTTGCGCCAGCTGGAGTCCCATGATGAGTGCGTTGTACTCGGCAACATTGTTGGAGCACGGCTTTGAAAGGGAGTAAGCACGCTGGATGACCAGCTGATCGGGGGAGACTAATACCACCCCCACTCCTGCGACGATTTGGCCTTTGGGGCCTGTTCTTAAAGCGCCATCGAAAAACATCCGCCAGACGGAGCCTTCTTCGGTGACGTTTGATTCTTGGACCTCATCCGGGATGTCTTCATAGAGTCTTGAGGACTCTGGGATAGGGTGTGCAGCTAAAAAGTCGGCCAGAGCTTGACCCTTAACAGCTTTTTGCGGAACGAACCCCATGTTATATGGTGTTAGCAAGATCGCCCATGTGGCTAGCCGGGAGTTCAATGATCCTGGCTTCGTCATGAAGACTCTGAGCGGATTGACTCGAGAAATGACATGAATTGTCTGCCCTGAGACATAATGATGAGTCTTTTGGATGGCAAATACCAAAGCCAAGCACTCCTTTTCAACGGGGTTGTACCGGTGTTCGGCCCCGATCAGAGTTCGACTGGGGTAGTAGATTGCTTGCTCATAGCCTGTATCGCTGTTCTGAGCTAGCAGAGCACCGAGGGAATGATCCATGGCACGAACGTAGAGGATAAATGGTTTGCCGGCGACGGGTGCCACCAGGACTGGCGGGCTCGTCAGGTAAGCTTTGATGTCGTCGAAAGCCTTTTGGCACTCCTCTGTCCAGACGTAAGAGACTCCCTTCTTTATGAGCTGAGTAAAGGGTTGTCATTTATCGGAAAGGTTTGCTATGAACCTCCAGATGTATGCCAGACGCCCCTGTAGGCCTCGAAGTTCTCGAAGGTTCTTTGGAGGGTCCATGTCGAGGATAGCTTTGGTCTTCTCGGGATCGACATGAATGCCTTTCGCCGAGATGATGAAGCCCAAGAACTTTTCGCTAGAAACCCCTAGGAAGGATTTAACGGGGTTCATCTTGAGTTGATGCGCCCGCATGAGATCGAAGACTGTCTTGAGGTCTTGCAGGTGATCTTCTTTGAGATGGCTCTTGACTGTGATGTCGTCAACATAGAATTCGACGATCTTGCGAAGATGCTGACGGAAAATGGTGCTCATAGCTCGTTGGTATGTCGCACCAGCATTCTTTAAGCCGAAGGGCATCACTGTGTAGCAAAAAATACCCTTTGGAGTCCTGAATGACGTGTGTTTTACGTCATCGGGGAACATCTTGATCTAGTTGTAGCCCGAATACCCGTCCATGAAAGACATGCGCTCAAAGCCACATGTGTTGTCGATCATCACGTCGGTTATTGGAAGCGGGAATTCGTCCTTCGAGAAGCGGAGTTGAGGTCCCTGAAGTCGATACAAACTCGTATCTTTCTATTCTTCTTGGTGATGGAGACGACATTGGCTATCCAATCGGGGTGTTGTTCTTCACGGATGAAGCCGCTGGTCAAGAGTTTGTCTACCTCCTGATCGATGGCGTTCATGATGTCCGGACGGAAGCGCCGCTGTTGTTGTTTGATAGGCTTCGCATCAGTTAAGATGTTCAGCCTATGCATCGCGATCTGGGGGTCAAGTCCCGGCATATCTTCGTAGCTCCAGGCGAAGACGTCGATATACTTTTTAGCCAGCTGGATTAAAGATTCTCGGTCTTCTCCTTTTAGGCTTTTGCTGATGAAGATGGGTTTGGAAGAAGATCTATCCCCAAGGTCGATCTGTTCGACTTCGTCTTCGGTGGGAGGTTCACGTAATTCAAAATGAGACTCCCATTGTTCTCCTAGGCGTTGAGCCCAGGGTTCTTCTTCGAAGAATTCCGGCGCTTGGTCTTCAACTTCTTTTTCTTGAGATTGTGCAGACGTCATGTTGGCTGACAGCACTCTCTTGAAGACTGAGCCGATACTGGTATCGGAGTCCCACGTTGATGCTTCAGACGAGTGAGAATGTTCCACTTCTTCCGCATCGAACTCTCTGGAGTTGACGTTGGCGTGACATAGCCTACCCCCTGTCGAGTTCGATTGAATAGTCCTGCGGCTTTCCTTTAGGTGTTGGAAGCCGGAGAGGGAGAAGTCGACCTTTGCTGTAGTTCAGGTCTTTGTTGCTTTTTAGGTCGTAACCCATCTTTTGGATGAGTTACTTTGCCTTGTCCGTGTACCGATAGAGTTACATTTTGCCAGCATCTGGTTCTAGCTCGAGTGGCGGAAGGTCTTGATGACGCTCAACCTTGCCGAAGATGATGGATTCTTCGTCTCGATTTCGCGGTAGGACTATGTAACAGACCCCTTGGGACGGGACTACTCGGTTTACATGATGGACGGTCGTTATTTGTGTTTGCAACGACCGTAGAGCGTTATATAATGTATACATGGCATTCCAATTTAGAAGACTAGAATAATTAAAAGACACTCTATTATTGATGAAATATTAGATTTTATCCCGCGGGATTACATTGTCCAGAGAGGGGGCATCTACATCAGCCGAGATATATTCCCCTAGCTCTTCATCTGTAAGCACTGGAGTAGGATCGGGAGAGTCCACCACATTGCTGGTCTTGGAGTCCGAGAGGACTACGTGGGCCTTCTCTGGCAGCTGGGATGGCGGCGGCTTGCCTTTAAGATGCACCTTCAGAGGTGCCTCCGCTGTGCCTCCGGTGATTGGTGCCTTCCCTTGTAGTTTTGCCACGAGGGGAGCCGATGTTTAAGATGGCTTTCCCTTGATCCGTATCTTCAGGAGAGCTTCAGGAGCAGCTGGTGCTTTCCCGGGTAGCTTAATGCTCATGGGAGGCAACTTCTGAGGTGGTTTGCCTTTGGGTCAGATCTTCAAAGGAGCGTCTAGAGTGACCTCAGGCTCCATGTCCAGCTCTGCTACCGTTTCTGCTTCGTCGTCAGCATCATTGGCTTCCTCCTCGTCAGGTGACTTGTATAAGTCGACATCGGTAAAGTAGGCTTCAATCCCTTTGAAAGGGTCGATGTCCGCGAACTCCGTGTGGATGACGTTGTTGGTGGACACGTACTTCATGCATTGGTGGAGCGTGGATGGCACCACCATATACTCATGCAGCCATGGGCGACCCAACAGAAGGTTGTAGTTGACTTCAGCGTCCACGATATAACAAGTGACCTCGGTTCTGAGGTTACCGATGTGGCACTTTAGTCGTATTTTGCCCAGTAGTTCGCTTTTGCTAGCGTTGAAGCCACTGATTGTTGTGTTGGAGGGCGCCAGTCGGTACATTAGGATCCCCAGTGTTGAGAGCAGCGTCTTTGGGATGATGCTGAGGGAAGATCCCGGATCGATCTGAATTCGCTTCACCTTGACTGAACCGACATACCCTGTATAATACAGCGGCCTGTTGTGTCGGTTGTGCTTGAGCAGCATGTCCTGTTGGGCGAAGGTTATATTAGGAATAACCTCATCCGCACAGTGGCAGTGCGTGCATGCAGTCGGGAGATCTTCAGGCTGCTTGACCTGACTGAGAAAGGATTCAGCATCCTTCAGAGCTTCACAGAGAGCTTCTCGGAAGTCTTTGGAAAGACGAAGGAGCTCGAACAGAGATAGGCAGGCAGGAGTACTGGCCAGTTGTGCCAGTATGTCGAAGTTGTGGGGTTTGGCTAACCCCAAAGCATTCTCCTTTCGCAGAGGCATATCGAAGCGGGCCTCTATCTGCTTCTGCTTAATGGCTGCTGGGGGCTTAGACGGTCCCTCCTCCTGGGCAGCAGGGACGGTGCAAGGAGGCACCACCTCGACGGCAGCTTCGTCGGGTTGGACGTTCTGTTGTGAATGCGTCTGCATAGGAAGTGCCTCTTTCGCTGAAGAAGAGACCATGAGGCAAGACTTGATCTTCCTGCCTTTGGATTTGGAGGTAGGACGTAACTCCGGTTGAGTCACCTCGGAGACGAGATCGGAGTGAACCCATAGGATCTCTCCCCGAGATGTGGTGAGTGGGATGAGTCCACTCACATTGTCACGGGTATGTGGTAAGTTAACCACCTCCATTGTCGCCTTAGGGATGGGGACGACGCCATCCTGTGTTGTAGTTGGTGGCAAGGTGCCAAACTGGAGTGACACCACGTTGGCTGACACCGTCTTCTCCTCGTAGTCGACGGAGATTACATCCGCATTGATCATGCGCTGGATGTAATTCTTGAGGACATAGCAGTCCTTGG
Organism: Iris pallida; assembly: GCA_029216955.1. Lineage (NCBI taxonomy): Eukaryota > Viridiplantae > Streptophyta > Magnoliopsida > Asparagales > Iridaceae > Iris > Iris pallida. The sequence continues at coordinate 29,602,488 of JANAVB010031617.1, forward strand.
TTGGGTGTTCGACAAACTGATGGTAGTGACAGTACCTCGGGTTGTCTACTTTTCCAACCTCGTCGGGACACTTCGGGTCCGGAAGCTTGATCTTGTCACCCTGCTTTAATATCTCAAAGAGTTGCAGGGTGTCTTCGTCGTTGAACGAATAAACCTTCTTTGGCCTTGGTGCAAGTGGAGGCTTCTGAGAAGGTGCTGACGCACCTTTTGAGGCATTGACAGTCAATGCCTGTTTCCTCTTTGTCTCTCGTCCGGGGTTGTTGGCTGCAAGCCGTTTCCCCTTGTCCTCAAAGGCAGGGAAACTAACTCCCAGAAGACGAGCATTGGCCGTCTTCTTCTCTGCGGCTTCTGCTTCAATGATCAAGGAACTCCAGTCGGGAGAAGGAATATAGTTGAGCCAGAGTTTGACTGCAGACAGCATGTTCATGCTGCAGGAGGAGAGGAGTGCATGTTCTGGCATGCCCGGGGGCAGTCTAAAGCAGGCCTGTCGGAAGCGTTCGATGAACACTCGAACTATTTTCTTCTCCTTCTGGTGTATCTCTACGAGGGACGCCATTGTCATGTCCTTCCTGCCATCGTAGAAACAGTCGAGAAAAAGAAGTGTCAGGTCGTCGAAGGAAGATATTGAATTGTCGGGGAGGCTGTAGTACCAGTCGTACGCCACTCCTTTCAGTGTCCCAACAAATATGCTGGTGAGTAGCACGTCCTCCTTCGGAAGATGTCCCGTCTGAGAGTGGAAGTACGTCAGATAGCGACGCGGAGAGTCCTTTCCGTCTTATGGCGTCAGTGTTTGTGGTTTATACTTAGGAGGATAAACCACCTTGTTCCACTCGAGGGGATAAGGTTGGGGGATGCCCATCTTTTGGCGCTCTTCTTGTCTCGTCTTGGACTCAAAGTGCTCGTGCAAGTCCCTGATCATCTCGACCACGTCTTCCGTGGAGCTGGGAGTCGGGAAAGATGGTACCACCTGAAGTTGAGCATTTGAGCGCTCCGATGTCCGAGGCGCTTCTCGGCGATCCGTATCCAAGGATACCCGTTGAAGGGGTACTCTTGATTCTCCATTGGCCCCTGGGTCGGGACCGGTAAAAGGTGTCCTGGCCAAAGCTGACCGTATCTCAAATACTGCTTGAGTCAGTGTTTGCATGGAGGCAGAGAGGGTTTTGAGTCCTCCCTCCAGGGTATCCATACGCTGGACGAGGTCTGGTGGCGGTACATCAGACTCGGTATCACCCCCAGTCATGTATACTGTCATGACGCGGCCAGGAGTGGATGGATCGGTTGAGGCATCGCTCTCGGCCTCACTCTCTTGTAGGGGAGTTGCCTCTCCTGGAGCCTCGTCTTGGCCACCCCCAGCTATGTTCGGAAGAACATTCACCACGGGCGCATCTGCAAGGGCCTGATTACCCTCAGCTCCGTCTTGAAGGGCCTCTTCGTCTCCGGAACTCGGGTCCACAGATGCTAGACTACCCCCAGCTATGTTCTGTGGTTATCCTCGTCTTGAGGGGCTTCTGGGAGGCTGACTTTGCCTCGAGGATGAAGATCCGCCCTAGCTGTGCTTTGGACACCCTCATCTTCGGAAGGAGGCTCGACAAGGGTTTGACTATCCCCAACTTCTTCTAAGATCTTCTTCCTCCCCCGAGTGCCTTCGAACACTCCAGAGGACGAGACAGCTGTCTTGGTTTTCCTCGACTGGCTTTTGGACGAGGAAGAGGAATTGCCAGTCGCCTTTCGGACCGACGAGGAGTTGGAGATCACGTTGCATGAAGCAACCCTTGGCTCTTCTTCTGTTGACACCTTCTTCCCGAGGCGACGTCGGAGGGGTGTCGATGATTGCAGCCGCTGGAACACCGACTGCCTTGGTGGGACTGTCGCCTTGCAACAGCAGTTAATGGTGACCACAGCACAAGTGTGCCCTATAAGGGGTACATCGTACTTGTCAGTCAACTCTCCTGATCGGTGCTTGTGAGTGATCACGTTGCGCAGATCGTTGGAGGAGAGTGCCACCTTCGCACCCCTTCAGGCGCATGGCAAGGCCAAGCGTCGGGGTGGTCAAGTAAATGCTGCGCCCCCTGATCTAATACCAAACAGGCATCCCGATCAGTAGTGGGTGAACAACAACATTTGAAGTGACTTAAACGAACCTCAGACGCACAACCAGAGGAGGTACGGGAGTTCAAGACCACTGGATTTTCCTTACTCGACTTGGATGTGCATGCAATAGATGCGCCCAAGTGAGACAAGGACTTTGAAGATCGACTCGTTTCTGGCACAGCAGCACCTGAGTCGACCTTATATAGCTTTCCATCAACAGCGTGCATGATTGTGAGCGCATGCTTCTGGCTTGCTGCTGGTATAGCACGTTTGGGGCGCATGGCCCGTGCTGCCTTAGACTTCTTCTACTAGTCTGCTGGGCACGTAGTACTCAAAATCCAAATTCTCCTTGCCATTACAGCGAGTGAGTCTGTCAAAGACAGAGACCTTCTGTGGCGCATCAGAGGTGATGCACGGGGCATTGGCTGCACCCCTGCTCCGTCGACGCATCTTCCTCGCCTTAGAGGGAGATGGCTGGGGAATGTGGTCAGCCGCACGTTTCTTTGAGAGATGCGCTGCACCAGCGGGCGCATCTTGGTTACTGAGGACGTCAGCAGGAAGGGAAGACTGGATCGGCGCATCCCCTTCGGTGGTGGTGCCCGAGGCGTCGACCTTGCGCACCCAGACTCGACGGGTCTTCTTCGGCTTTGGCAGCCGCTTCGAAGGACTCGCAATGCCTTCAGAGATGAACTCCTCATACGCCTGTTGATTGAGGCGTACGATAAGCGTCTTGTGGGAGGAGTCCACTTTCACATCGTCGGATTCTGGCACAGCTTTTTCGGTAGAAGAGAAATAGGTCCCCAGCAGAGTCGCCAGCTTGTTTGCCATTAAAATTCTTTTATTACAAATTTCAATAAAAACAAAATAGTGTTACAATATAGGACTTAGATGTAGTCCTAGGAGTACACTTTTGTTTATCTGGGTTCCTTGTGCCAATGGAGCGAGTGGTAATGCGTTGACTCCGTTCACGATCTAACGACGGTTATCGGTTCTCTGAAGGCCTGGATTGCTCTGGGTGCTGGAGCTTGCTGAGAGGAGGAAGACGTTGAGTGTCTGTATCTGCCTCTCTGGTGGTACGAAGTCTCTGTGTGTGTTCCTTCATTTTCTGTCCGTGGGTGAGAAAGAAATGATCCCTCTATTTATATCTTTGCAGGCTGGCTGCTCGTGTGCGCATGTAGGATGCGCCTGTACACAGGGACGCCACGTGGTGATTGCTGATGGAGGCGTATGGACGATGCGCCCTGATCAAGGGGTTGAATTCTTCATGTTGCTGTTGTGAGCCGACACATAGCAGAGAAGAGGATCTTTCTGTTGCTGAGATCTTGGGTGAGTTGAGTCAAAGGACACGTGTCGTCGACTCATGGCTCGGAGATCTCGGATTTGATGGAGGAATGATCTGGTAGGATGTACCTAGGATTGGGCGCATGAGGAGACTTTGTCTCGTAACTTTTAGGAGTCACAGACCATTCTGGGCGTATGGCTTTTGAGGCGCATGCAGAGCTTTAATGGTGACTTTTCTTCTGTCTTTAGGGATCAGTAAAAAGTCTGAAGCGCATGGCTTTTGAGGCGTGTGCAGATTTGGGCCCATGGCTGCAGAGGCGCATGCGAGATGATTGGGTGGCCACATGGCAGTAGCCGTCGGAGGAAAGTAATGATGATGCTGACGTTGCCGACGCTTCGTCTTCTGAAAAAGCTGTCAACTGTTCAGACTTCGGGAGGCGTGCTGCCAACTCTGTCAGTTCAGCATTTAATGTTTTTGACATTCGATGGACAGCTCAGTGGGCGCGTCGATCGATGTTCCACTAGGCGTATGGGGACGCATGGGGGCGCATCCCCTGTGATGCGCTTGGTGCTGAAGGGCACATCTGTGTGATGCGCTTGATGTTGAAGGGCGCGTCTGTGTGATGCACGGTCTGGCCGGTGCATCTACTTTGTGACACGTCTTTAATGATGCGACTGTTACGTTCTTCGAGTGCTTTAAATAGCCGTTTTGACTTGGCTGAATTCGAAGTGTCTGGTTCATCCATTTAATACAAATTTATTGCACGAAATTCGGAGAGCCATCCACTTGGCGCATGGGTTTGATTTGCCCAGCCTATAAATAGTGGCATGGAGAGGGTTTGTTTCTTGTTCTCTCACGTTCTTCCAACATGAATTTGTTTACTCGGATGCATTCTGTTGACGAGATACTCCCGAGGGTGAAGATGCGACGCCATGTCTTCGTTGATGCACTTGAAGGTGACTGTTACATCCAAAAGTCGGAGTCGAGAGCTTCCGAGGCAGGCGGAAGGTGCCTGTTGCATCCAAAGATTGGGATGCTCGAGCCTCATCTCCATTATTCTGGAAGAGCCGTAGATCGAAATGGTGGTGCTGCGGCTTTGGGGGCTCTGTCTTCCTTCTTGTGTTGAAAGCCGCTCCTTTAGCCGCGCTTTCGATTGCGATCTTCCTTGGTCTTTGGAGGCTCTTTCGAAGCCTCCCCTGGCCACAGGTTGGCTTGCGGTGCTTTTCTCTTCCTCGGTTTGGGGAGCACTTCCTCCAGCTAGAGGGTTGATTGCCACCCTCGTTCTGTCCAATAAATGCTTCATTAGTCGAAGCATTTCGACGGCGGTGAGCCTGGCTGGAAGAGCGGCACATAACTGGACTGCTGAAGGGATGAACATAACTGAGGATGCACATAACTGAGCTGCTAAAAACGATGCGCATAACTAAGGATGCATATAACTGAGCTGCTAAAAAGGATGCGCCCTGCTGAGGGCGCATGGTGGGATGCGCCTGACTGAAGGCGCATGGTGATTGCTGCACCTATTTGAAGGCGCATGGTAGCTGCTGGTTGTAGACTTAGGATCTTTTCTTTGTAGAAATTCTCCTTTGTATGATCTTTTCTAGACATATAATACTTTTATATGTAAAAAAGTCCTCTTTCAATGTCTATATTTGTTATCTTTGCTGTGAAGTACTTTGTCCGAGCTCTGGCGCATGTAGTATCTGGTGCATAGGCTTTATGGTTCTGAAATTCCATGCTTCTACAGTGCTTACGTTTTATTGCGTATCAATTTCGATAGCATAAGGGTCAACTTTGAATCTCTTTCAACGTTAACTTAACTCACATCACACACATCCAAGTTCTCAATGAACTTTTCTATATGCATCAACTCATTTTCCGATTCATTGCATCCTGCTATACTTCGATCGCGTAATCCAGTTACCGATTATTCAATGTCGAACCCTCGAGTCATACGATTATGCCCTCTAACTTTCATGTGATTTAGTCGTACTTAAATGAGTTTCATTTCAACACAATCAACTATTTTCGTAGGTACGATTACCTGAATCATCCAACTTTTTCATCGAGTTCACAATTCATGTGATTCGATTACAATTCCTATTGCCAGCATTTTTACGATTTCGCAAGTCGTGCGACCCGATTACAATTTTTATTGCCAGCATTTTTATCGAGTTTGCAAGTCGTATGACCCAATTACAATTTACATAGACCAACTTTTTTATCGAGTTTGTAAGTTATGCGATTCAATTATAATATTGAGTTTTCTATTCCATCAATCCGATTGTTATATCGAAGCAAAACCTTTTTGCTAGTCTCAGTCGTTCGACTGACTTATAAATTTTTGTCCGACGTATCATTCAATTATACGAGTCCCGTGTTACTGTTTTACCGATTATCGAAGAACACTTGCATCAACATACCGTCATATAAATTTCTAATAGAGTCTCGATACTATCTCATCTGTTACGAATAAACCTTCCACAATTCGCACATGTCTATTTAATCCATTGCACAAGTGGTATAGCATATACCACTAAGAATCGAGTCATTCATCACATAGGTGGTATGGCATATACCACTCATAAATTAATTCATTTCTTTCATATCATACTCTGTATGAATTAACAATCTATTCAGACTCGCTATTTGGCGATGATCATGCCGATCACAATCGTAACTTTTAATTAAATTAAATCTGACACAACTCGGCCAATGTATACAATTCGCGAACTCGAGTTCGGTGCGCTACCAAACCGATTCGTTCTTATCCATTTAAGATTTTATTTCCATCTGTTGCACCTCGTACAACGATTTATTTATGATATTCAAAGCCAATGCTCGAATCCGTTCAACACATTCGATATCAACTTTCATGTTCATTGCAATGCAACAATCACAATCAACTTATTGCAAATCATGAAACACATCCCATGATTTTCGTTATATCGATGCAACCAACATTTCATATTGACTATTACATTGAAACAATGATCATCTTAATTCATATTTCACAACTAGTTGAACTTGCAACAATTAATCAATATTTCACAGCTCGTTGCACTCAGTACAACAAATATTTTACGACTTTCTTAGCAAACATTATGTAATTTTCAAAACACATGCGGCAAAATTATACGACTTGTATTAGACTTATTGTATGGAACATCTAGTGTGATATCGAGTAGAGTCAAGAGTGATTTGATTGTGGTAGGCAACCTTTTGGAATTGAAATGAAGCAAGCATCCTGAGGAAATTGAACCTAGAGCTCTGATACCAATTTGTCACGCCCCGACCCAGAAATTCGCTCGTCTTCGTATCGATTTTGTCGAATCGTTTGTCCTCGCTGGGGTGTAATATTGTACTAGTCTGAAGTTGCAATCATACAAGACAAGATGATAGGTTCTCAAAATGGTTATCTTTGATTTGTATATTAGCAGTGGAAGAAACAGAGTATACGAAACAATTTGTTTTATTTAATAACCAGCCAAATTACAAAGGCTTTCAATAGCCCAGATGAATCATACACCAAATTGGCTTACAACACTCAAGTTTTCTTTTGCCCGTAAAGGATTTCATCGTTTCATACATCATGTCTTCTATATCTCGGCCGCATCATCCCATTGCAAGTCCGAGCGTTAATACGGTCGCACTTCTCAAAACGCTATGACATTCCATGCCTCAGTACGTTTAAACGAAGCTCTACCATGAGCAATCCATTACCTGCATCATGCAAGCAATCTGGTGGGGGATCAGTGCTAATCCTCTTGCGTACTGATATTAGCCCACTTTGCTTAACCGATATTAAGTAATTTATGAATCATGCAACTTAACTTGTGATCTTTCTATAATTTTCCTTAGGATAGATTTTATGACATATTCGAAAGAAGTAAAGCATGTTATCATGGCAAGCATGTTATGTTTGATTCGTGTAAGCAAACAGGCATGCAACATATAGCAATCTCGTATTTGTTTCATGGCGCGACTACTTATCAATATTGACACACTCACCCTTGCTCCGACGAAAGGTGAATATACCTACCATCTTTTTCTTTCATATTATAAGTGATCTTTGTGTGCCTGCACTTTCATCCTACCGTTCTTTAACTATATGAAGGTCGTTGGCGTATTCATGCCAGAATGGACTAACATGTTTCTCTTCTCAATTTGGGTAACCCGGCATCCTCCACGTATGGGTTGCTAGCCTCCAAGTATCCGAAAGATGCCTAACTTACCATCAATTACGACTTATTACGTCAGTAACAGATCATAATTCATATCCAAAAGATGTGCACCAACAATGATCACACATCCCTCCTAGGCCAAACGGTCCCGGAGCCATGGCGAATAACTCATTTGAGGGAATTGCTACACACCCGTGCACGGGCAATATCTTAAGTCCATTCGACCATGCAACACGTCTTACTCAAACAACCAAACAGAGTCTTGAGTCCGAAACTCAGACTTTGCATCATCTTGTGTTTCTTTTTTTCAATGTTCTCACCCTTTCTCTCTTTCTATGTTCTCATATTCTTTGTACGATTTGATTATTTCTTTCTTTATTTTATTGTCTCGATTCAATGTAAGTGAACACCCGAAGGTCCCAAACAATTCAAATCAACATGCCGCATTCAATAGTTATTCGATATCCTTTGACTCGTACATTCAATGCACATCTTGATTCGATCTTTCAATATGTTAGACTTATGTTCATTTCCTCTGACTCATGTACTTGAGGCAAGCCTCGATAGGGTATTCAAGGTTCTATGGCTCGTGCACTAGGGCACTCGCCTTGATATAGTCTTTCAATGTTCTACCATTCTAACTCATACATGGGGGCACGAACGACTCATGCACTGAGGCACTCGCCAATACTGTTATTCACTGTTCTTATGGCTTGCACACCGAGCCACTCACCTTTATGATATTTTGATGTTCAATAACGACTCGTACATTTGATGTACATTTTATTTCAATTGTTCTATCTAGTGTTCGACACGCACTACAATATCTCTCCTTCAAGCCGCGCCCGTAGTCTCGAAAAGTTAACTTAGCATACAATAGTGCATTTTACTTAGGCATGATGGAGTAGAAAAGAAGGATCAAAGTTCTTCCACCTTAGATGATACACATTATCGTTTCGCTGAGCCGATGTAGCTTAATTTTATAACTTTGTTGTACGACCAACTCTTCTGACTTAGCCATTCGAGCAATTCGTGTTGCATTGAACTACTCGACTGATTTGGCCTACCATGCCCATGCGTTAGTCCGTTGTGAGGCGATGCTTTGGTTTTGCGAACTCTGTTGTAAATGAGGCAAAATGTGATGTCTTATAATTCAGCATAAATGCATAGCCTGCACATGAAACCAACTAAAATCAATACTTGTCCAAACCGACCTATGTTTTGCATCGATTCGATTAATTGGATCTTCGAACCGACACAATGCTTTCTCGTTCGGGGCAACATAACTCTTTGCATAAATCCTACTCGATGTATTTTTCGGCTCAACATAACTCTTGTATCGATTCGTATCGATACTTAATTGGGTCAACGCAACTCTTCAAGTCAATGACTTGGCATAATGCACCGTACAGAGCGGGGCATTACAAATACTATCAGTATCTTGCTATTGATTGCTTCTTGCTAGTTCTAATTTCCCCTCTGATTATTTGATGTGAAGAATGCCTTTCTTTATAGCAAGTTGAATGAAGATATGTATATGAGTCTTCTACCATGATATGTAACTTCCTCCTCTAGTAACTTTGTGTACAACTGTAGAAATCATTATATGGCCATAAACAACGATCTTGTGCTTTGATTGGAAGGTTTATATAATCCATGCGTAAGTTTGGGTATAAACAAATTAATTCAGATCATACTATAACTCGCAAATGCATCAACAAGGAAAGATAACTATGATTATTATTATTGTGTTGAAGATATAATAATTACTAGCAATGATACTATTGAGATTGGCAAGCTATATTTAGCTCTTGCGTTTGAGATAAAAAATTTGTGCAACCTGAAATACAGAGGAACATGTACGTCTTCCTGGAAGACAAAAAATATCTTCTTGTTTACAATAAAAATACTCACTTGATTTGCTAACTAAGAAAAGTATGCTGGACTGTAAGCATATTGATACACTTATTTAGCATAATCATCACCTAGAAAAGTACCCAGATCAAGTTCCTACTAATAGATTTTGTTATCAAATAGTACAAGAAAAATGGCTTTTCCTGACGGCTTATTCTTTGACAGTCGTTAAAAACCGTCAAGGAAAGGGATTATCTTGACGGTTTTAGTCTTACGTCAAGCAATGCGCTATTTTATGTAATTTTAGCAATTTTATAGCATAATAGTTGACAGTTTTAGAGGATGTGTCAATAAATGCTATTTTTTATTAAAGGATTGGTGACAACCGTCAATTAATATATGTGCAAAAAAATTGGCACGATTTTTTTGACTGCCAATATAGTAATTTTTATGAACTTTTTATATTTATTGACGGTCGATGGTTCTTTAAATCTATTAACCCAGTAAACTTTCTCTCGATCTCTAAAAAGTCCTCTCTCAAAACAAGCCATAATTAAGAACTCTACTCTTTTTCCTCTCCCCCTCTCTCTATTACTTCTCCTCCTCCTCTCCTTCTGTGCCGTAATGACGCTCATATGCAGCTACCGCACCTGCATCGAGTCCGAGCTCAACACAACATGAAAGAGGTTCCCTCCCTCGCCTTTGGGGAGTCCAGGTCTTCAACCGCTACTTGGTCTCCTTCAAGGTCGTCGATGAGAGGAAGGAGGCCACCATGGAGGCCTACAAGGCCATTTAGGTGAATCAATCGGCTTCTTCCCCACTCCAAACGCTCCTACACACACGAGATTCTCTAAGTTTGTTTCGAATATTGACAGGGTTTTCTTTGTTTCAGATCAGGACCAAGATTTCCACTCGGACGTGGACCTGACTTCTCCACCATATGGTAAGAATATCAAACCCAAGTGTTTTTTTTTATTTTAAATCAGGAAATGGTCCCCAAATTGATTGGTAGATTTATTTTGTGGGGGGATGACGGGCCACCAGCCACTGCGTAAGAGCCTCTCACACGTGTAACTGCTAGAGTCCTTCGGGGGCATGGCAAAGATGGTAGAGCTTCTCCTTAATTATGGGGTTTGACAAAACAAATGAGTGATGTGAGAAAGAGAGGTCAAAAGGCATATGGTTGGTGTTTTAGTAAAACTTTATGACTAACATTATTATTACTTTCTTTATAAGAATATATATAGCAACATGACTGGTTGTTAATAATGAGAATATTAGCACCATCTGATAATAATGAATCATTCTGCCGTGAGAAAAATTTAGTTAAATTACTCACACAAGCACAATAAATGTTATTGTTTTGTAAAAACCAAGCTAATTTAACTTTCACTGAAATGAATCATCTTTATAAGTTCATTTATAATGGTTTCACATTTAGCACAATATTTGCAAAAGGTTCGAAGTTGGAAACTTCTCCGATGAATTTCTGATGAAACAATACTTGTTAAATGATGAAGTAGACAATAAAATTTATTAAGAATTGTTATCTTATAAAAAACAGGTCAGCTTGTTTAGATAATGATAGAAACTTATTATTTGCTGCATTTTGTGTATTTGATAAACATTTTGGTCTTAGAATCTAAAGGAAAACAATGTCAAATTGGTACAGTGCTATTAAGAATGTGACAATTGTGTTCAAGTTCATAGATAACTGAACTTTATGGAACATGTACTGGTTTTAATTACTTCTCCTTTTTTTTGGGTGGGATTTATTAGAATGTGTTGATGGAACGAAAAGTTGTATTTTATAGAAAAATGTTTTGATCGAAGTTGGGAGAAACTTTTACATAATCAACAACATTATCCCGTGGAAGGCTCAATATGAAATCTTCTTTAGAAGCAAAGTTCTTTTTTCCAATGCTTTATTTCAATCATTTCTACTAATTTTTAACAGGAATACACAGAGTACAAATAATAATAAACATCCTTGAATAACTCAGTAAATGCTGAACCTACTAACTGCAGTTCAACGTGCTTAATAACGATAAGCTAATACAATGGTTGGCCACAATTTGTTCCAAAGAAGAGAATTAAGACTATAATTGTGGGGTATATACTACATAAAAACTTGCTAACCTTCTCCCACTAACCAACTAGGTTGCAAAAATTTTGTAATGCTTCTCCTGGTTCTCCCTATGTCATGATGGTCATGTTAGTAATAAGTGGTCTGTGTATGTATGTTTTGTGTGCATTTTGTATAGTAAGAGAGTTTAGTATATATGTACCTTTCTGATCTATTTGTACTGCAGCTCTACAGGTACCTGTAGTTATTGCGACAAAGGGGTTTATGAAATTCGGATCTCTCAGGCGTTATGGAAAGTTCACTCAGATACTGACCTCAAGAATGTTTTGTTACATGAAATGATTCATGCATTCTTGTGGATTAAGTGTGGGAACAAGGGGCACAGATAAGATTATAGGGTTTCTAAATGTTTACTTATGTTTGTTGCTTTCTCTGTTATATGTACTTAAACCCTCACCACGATACCTTTTCTTTAGTCTCCAGAAGGATGTTGGAGAAGAAATTAAAGAAGTGACTTATAAGCATGAATCAGGGGAGGGCTAGTGTTGAGAAGTAGCTTCCTCGAATACCGAGAAGTAGCTTTCTCACATGCACAAATGCAGTTGCACAAAAGGACACTTGCTCTCCTGGGTAAGACTGATTACCAAATTAGAGTAGTATTGAATATCAATATAGCAAAGGAACAAATTATACAGGGATTTAATGAACACGATTCTTGATAAGCGACAATAGGCTACAACCAACAAATATAATCAGATTTATTCTGGTATGTTTTTTACTAATTTTATTTGTCAAAAAACTTGTCCTACTACTGCTTATAGTGATGTATATACTGTATTGTATTTTAGACATGGTTGATTCATCGACACATCTGAACTTTTGTCTGTTGTATTTTCTGAAGTATAATATACAGCCTTTGATTTTCGAGTCATGAGATGAGATGTTAAGTACATGTATGCCATAAGTTCTTATTTTGTTATCATGAAATCTCTACTAGAACATGGCAGTCCTGCAATAGCCCAAAGATTAATATGGCTCTCTATTAATACTTTCACGAGCAGATGGTGAGTTGTCTCTTTATTGTAATGCTTTCTATTTTTAATAAATCAAAATTTTGTTAGCTCTTACATTCAATTTTCATTGACACCCTTGTTAAGTACCGGTATTCCAAAATTTTGTTAGCTCTTATATTCAATTTGTTTGCTCTTACATGTTATTCTTCAATATACTAATGCAATTAGTTTTTCTCTCAATCTATTTTATAGCCGCTTTGGTATTATTTTACTTTACAGGGAATGGTTTTTAATTGAGAAACAAGATTGATTTTAAAATCCCAACAGCTATGAGTTTCTACTATATATATATATATATATATATATATGCATGAAGTTAATGTGTATAGCACAACCACTCCACACTTCTCATGATTCTTATTTATTCTTTTGAAGAGGTTCTTCCTATATACTTTGCCTTAAACTGATTAAAAACGTCTATGGCTACTTATTGTAAGAAAATAAATACAAAAAACCCTAAGATAGCAGACTCGACCACCAATCCTTAGTTTTCTGTCACAAGCAGCCTTATTAGAATGTCAAAATGGATGCATGTTTTCTAAAAGCATACGAGTCGAGCTTCATGCATTGCTTGTTATAGCTAATTATTGTCAAATTTTGCACAAGATTTTAAGATCTTGGATTAGATTCATTGAGTAAATTATAAGAATTGAACCCGAATAAGCATGCCAAGGAAGGGCACCAGCCAAAAAAATATTTGGCAATGGTCATGGAGTCCTGTTAGTGTACTTCTTTTTATGAAGAATTTATTGTGTTTAGGGATTTAAGCATTTGACAGTCTCATAGTCGTGGTGTTCAACTTGCCAATAAAGTATGTTAAATATCTACCACAACTTGCCTCACAATGAGAACGATGGTAATTGGCATGGTAGTGCAGTTAACCTTTGTACCTGCACTAGAAGTAGATGTGCAATAGGCATTGCAGGAAATTGTCTTTTAGTAGATCAAGTATCAATACACTGTAAATTATACTTACATTGCAATCAAAAGCGAACCTCGGGCGTGCATGATTTTATTCAGTTTTTCTTGTATGGATTTTAGCCACTATACTTTGTAAACACCATTTACACTGCCAACATATAAAGAGGGTTTCCTGCAGTGCAACAGGTATAAAGCTCAATTTTAATCGTAACTAGAAAATTTGAATTGCTCTCGAGTGTTGAATTAATTTATTGCTTATATGATTTTTTTGTCGAAACACTTGAATATTGTATCAGACATGATACAACAAGACACAATATTGACTCAACGACTCACTCAAGCAAGTTTGGCATTGTGTAGTATATTGTGGACTAATATTTTTGGATATCCTTGGTATCCAATTTTTTGGATATCATTTTAATGGTGTGGGCTCAGTTCTTTTTAATGATACATAGGGCTATAATGATAAATTCATACTATTACCAATAATGGTGATCAATATTTTTATGGTACACTGGAGTGTTTACATCTGTTTGTGTATCTGCTGCTATTTTGGCCCTTATATCTGTTTGTGTTTCTCCATTTGCATCATTTCTTTATGAGATATGATGAGTATCAGGTTTTTTGGTATACTACAATTCTTTATGGTACATTGCAATTTTTACAAATGTGTGAGTATCACTTTTTACATCTTTTTGAGTATAAGTTCTTTATGTAATATCTTTGGTACTTGTAGTTTACCAATTACATTCATTTAAATTATCTTTGATACTTGGATCACATTCACTTGAATCCCCCTAATACTTGGCCAATTACTATATATTGGTTCAGTTTCTCGGCATAAAAATCGTGTGAACGTTGGTTTATTTTTGAAGCAAAAACTATTCGAGAATGCTGCTAATGGTTCATTTTTTGAAGCAAACATTCTCTGAGCCCAAACATATACGTATAAGTTTGTGAGTGTTGGTTCATTTCTTGTGACACTTTTGTGAATGCTGCTTCATTTTTGAAGCAAAAACGGTTTGTGAATGTTGGTTCATTTTTCAAGCAAAAATTGTTTGTGAATGCTGCTACTACGGTTCAGTTTTTGAAGCAAACATGCTCTGAACCCTTTTTGAATATATCAGTTTGTAGTTTGTTGAGTCGGCAGTTTAGTGGCTATGTTTGTAGTATTCTGAACCCTCATTAGTTTGCAATGTGTTCAGTTTGCTGAGTACTTTTAGTTTTCCTCGGTTTGCATTTGGTTTTTGAGTTCATTTGTAGTTTGTTAAGTTTGCAGTTTTACTCGGTTTCCTCACTTTGCATTTGGTTTTTGAGTTCAATTTGTAGTTTTGGGCTATGATGAGGTAATGATACATGGTTTTTGCTTGAGTTTTGTGCCTATGCTTGTAGTTGGTTTTATTATATGTTTAGTTCTTCTAGGCTAAATTATGTCATTTTTTGGGGCAATGTATCAGTTTCTTGAGTATCGGTTGGTTTCAGTATGTTCAGTTCTTCTTCGCTATATTGGTTCAATTTTTTGAGTATCAACTTCTGGGTTTGGAAATATATTTCTAGTGTTTCTTGCCAAACTCTGAGCCCTCATGGCAACCAAACATCTCTTGTATGCTTTTCTGTATCAGTTGGCTTTGGTTATCACTGGCCTTTGCATATCGGTTGGTAGCTCACTTTTAAATTTTTTATATGTATTTGGTTTCATATTTTGTGGCAGTTTCTTTACTTTGTTTAGTTGGTTTCATATGTTGTGTAACAGTTGGACACTATTTTCACTACTTGTGTTCATGTTGGTTAGTGGTAAGTATACCAATGTTAGTAAATGTGGACGTATCCCTTTCAATTAAAGTTTATCACATTATTGTTGTGCTGGTTAGACCTCTAATCTGACAGCTTTTGACTTGCACAATTTCATGTTGTATTTAAAATTATAGTACTTTAGGTTATGATTTGTACAAATTATTATCATATTTTTTTATTGTTACATAAACCTTTACAAGAATTCATTGATGAATTATACATGGTCTGTCCATTTTAAGGAAATGCTATATATATATGGTACCCGACATTCATACACTTGATATACTCTGATATAATTCACTGATACCAGGCATTAGTATACTATATATATATATATATATATATATATATATATATATATATATATATATATATATATACTCTGATAATTAACATTTTATATAATTTTCCTATTAATATATGCAAATTTTTATAAAATTTGTTCTTTGATACAGTTGATGTATGCTAAAAAAATTGAATCTCTAATACGTTTGATATCAGTTTGTACAAACATGCATACTGAGTAAATCTATTTCTCTTGTTTTTTCAGGAACTACATGGAAAATGAAGGTTATATATACTATGATGGGATGGATGTGCTCCGAATTCAAATGTATTTTGTTCTACTTCTATAAATATAGGTTTTGGATGTTTAAGATGTTGTAAAAGTCCCATATACTTTTGTTATTTGGATGCAGTAGAATTAATGTTTGTGGTGTACGAATATGTGTTTGTTAGTATAAAAATTGTGTATTACAACTCTTTGATATTTGCGATGTTATGGATAATTGATATTATGTGTGTGTTTGACATATAATATATCATTATTAAAAAAATGTTATATAAAATTTAGCTTCTCTAGATGATTATAAAACGTCAACAAATATCTTAATTTTGCTGCAAATATTCATTTCTTGACGATTATTAACCGTCATCTAGGCCAGAGTCAAGATAAGTTTTCAGCTACATTGACGGTTTTTTAAAATTAATTTCTTGACGGCTAAAGACAGTCAAGAAAACTATTTCATATGACGGCCAAAAACCTGAAAAAAAGTCCTGTCAGCGACCGTCAAGAAAAGGAGGGACTTTTCTTGACTCCGGCCTAGTTGATAGATCTGCAACCGTCGAGATACCCCTTTCTTGATGAAAAAAATCGTTAAGAAAAGCCTTTTTTCTTGTAGTGAATGGTTAGTCGGGTGCTTGATTTAGTTAGCTCATACTAGACTATATGTTGCATATGTAGTGAGTTGACCCCTTTCTTGATGGGAAAAACCGTTAGGCCAGATACAACATAAATTATTTTAATATAATTTTAATAAATACTTCAAATATGCTTTTGGAATTAAAAATATCATTTAATCACGTTCCAAAAGTACATAATATTAACATCTTAATTACATTTTTTCAAAATAGATATCCAAATACATATATATATTTTACATCCACTAGTAAGTGGCACCCTCAAAACTGTTAGTAGCTTCTTTTGGCTTCAACTTTCAACATGCCCCATAACTGTCGACATCGTTAGCACGATTATATCGTGTTTTTGAATATGGCTAATCAATTAGGTTTAACATTATTATATCACTAATAGTCATGAAATTACTATATTGTTAGCATTGTCCTAATGTGCGTACCAGCGTACCTGATACAATGTATATTGTTGTGTTCGTCTAACATGTTTTACAGAAAAGCAGTAAGCAAGATCGAACGTGGACTTTTAATATGAAGAATTCATGACGTGCCAAAGACAGCATTATTGTAACGTCGTAGTCCAAAAACCCGGAGGACCAGGAGACATAAATATGCCAACTACATATCAAGTGGACTCCAGCCCAGCTCAAATACATATAAGTTGTTCAGTAGACTAGAGTGAAATAATATGAGTCTACAAATACTAGGTTAACAAGCAGAATACAAGTAAATGGAGATAAATATGTAATCGCAAGAGATACTAGCAACACCATCATTGTCATGCCCCAATTTTGCAAAATCAATCGTCCTCGCATGGGCGTGATGCCAGGCGAGCCTGGTTTGCACTCGCGCAATCAAACACTATAATGATCGATTACACATATTAGCAACGTGGTCGTCACACAGACGTCCCAAGCGGAAAAGTATAATAACATAAAAGGTATAGAAAACAAGTCATCTTTATTGATATTGAAAACATAAGATCACAATGGCTTGAGTCCAATATTACAAATCATTCGAGCTAACACTCTATCTAATTACAATCATTAGCTCTCTCCTATATCTCAATACAAATGATCGTCCCCTTCGGCTTACAACATGCGAATGCTTCAAAAGGCAATGTCCATACATTATGTCCCGTATAGGCGAAGACTCAATCGTAGTCGCATGCCTCGAAATACCAAGGAACACCATGCCTCAACGTGTCCAAGTGTGCTCTGCCCCAAAATAGTAAGTACCTGAACATGCACATAAAACTGGTGCTATGTTAGTATACAACCGAACTAGTGAGGGGCATCTCGTCTACCCATACAAAACTAACATGTTATTTTAGTGAGTGCAACTTACTCGTTTATGGTCTTTCTATACCTCAGGATCAATTTTAATACTAAGATGATCGTGATCTAAATCCTGATGACCGTGCTACAAAACCCATTTGTGCAAACATCATGGTCGCTAAGGCATAATACTACACGAGCCTAGGTTGTGTTCGCATAAGGCTATTTCTATCATGCCCGGTAACTACAGCTCAGCGACTGGGTCATCGTACAGAAGTCCCGAGTCAGAAGCATTGAATAACAAAGAAAACATGTATTCAAATAAAATAAGAAATCTTTATTTATATTCAGTAAAATTTATAAGAGGGCATGAAGCCAATATTGCAATCACTCAAGCTCACAATCTCTCTGATTATAATCTCTCAGCTCCCTCTCATATCTCAATACAAATATCATGCCATTTGACTTACAACTTGTGGATGCTTTAGAAGGCAATATCTATACATTTTATCATGTATAGGTGAAGACTCTAATGTGGACACACGCTTCAAAACGCCAAGGAACTCCATGCCCCTACTCATCCAAGCGACCTCTGCATCAAACGAGGAAGTACCTGTAATCTGTTCATGGAAACTGGTAGAGTATCAGTACACAACCGTAATGGTAGAGGACATCTTGCCCATGCACCCATACAAAACTAACATGTTCATTTAGTAAATGCAAGCTATTTTTTTCGTTGTCTTTCTATTCTTGCCTTAGGATCACTTTTATGGCATAATACCATAAGGCTACTCGTGTTGCAACAACGTGATCATGCTCCAAATCTTTGTGACTATGCTACAAAATCCAAATAAACAAATGTCGTAGTCGTGCCTCAAAATATAGTACAACTCATCTCTACATACCAATCGGCCTTACCATTTTAGCATGCCACCGATTCAACCAACAATCATGAACTTTTGTGTCAAACTTTCTTATTAACCAGATGCTACGGACGGTGTCTGAAAACATGACTCCATTGAGGCCAGGTCTTATGCTCAATAGTTGTGATGCATAACGTGCACACATTTTGTGACTCGTTCATACAGTGCATACACTTCTTGGCTCATTCTAAGGCATGCAGCGGATCACCGCTATTATACCGACTCATCTACAGGAAAGGTCACTAGCAAGTCTAGCTATATATACATGGACCCTTTGGATAAGATGGTATGTGCTTGAATGAGGCATAAATTCGAACTATGTTTCCCGTAATACCTACTATACGGTGCTCTCTTTAGCCCAAGCAAGTTTCCACTAGGTACGAATCGATTCTAGTGCCCCAGCAATCGTTCGACAAACTAAAATGTTATGCACAAGTTGTCCAATGACTATACAAGACTCGACTCAACTTACCATGCTACACAGTCTTTTTTCTTTTTAGTGTTACCATCTTTTTTGTATTATGTTAGAGACTCCCAAACGAGGGACCGCCTCGACGACAAACAATCACATGAACTTTCTATTATGCCTTTATAGAATCCAGGAACGGCTACTGCATATCCTTTATACTCACCATTGAACCAACTGTATTTTGTGCCTTAAACCAACTCTGTTCTGTACGACACTACCGTCCAAGTCAAATTGCAATGATGAGACTTGAGACCATAGGAACATGTGGCTATACCGAGCCGTAGAACCATGCGACAATATATAAGAACCCTAATTTTAGGGAATTATTTTTATTTATTTCATATAATTTTTTTATTTATTGAATTATATTTTATTTTTCATCAAGACTATAGATGTAATTTTTTGTAGCTTTAATTTTTGGAGCACAAGAAAAGCCAATCTTTCAAAATTCCTTCATGACTTTTTAAGTAGATACGTCCACCTTCAATTTGATATATCATGTCCCACCTAAACTTGTTCCCTAATATTCTTTTTACTTCCACAATTTTGGGTCAATTTAGGCTATTTGACTGTCCGTAATTCTAGATCTAACTTCCAACTAGAGTTCGAAACCCGACATCGATCAAAACCATTTGACCCAATATATAATTTTGACCCATTTTGAGCCTACAACACACATGCCAAGAGTGTGCCACTCAATCGAATTCCTAGGTGCTATTTATTTGTAAATGGTAAATGGCAGAAGAGACTCATGTGTGGACTTTTCGAGTTCAATTAGACTAGAAAATATATTTGGACCCTAACTTAGCCAACCCACTTGGTAAAGCCATGTTAGGTTGCCATGACTTAGTAGAATCATTTTAAATTCATTTGGGCCAAATAGATTTAGATACAATTTTGTATATATATGTCTATATATATATATATATATTTATATATATATATATATATTTTTATATATATATATATATATATTATGTATAAAATACTATACGTATATAATATATATATATAAATATATATATATATATATATATATATATATATATATATATATATATATATATATATATATATATATATATATATATATATATATATATATATATATATATATATATTTTTCTTTTTTTTTTTTTTTTTTTTTTTTTTAGTCATGATTAAATTTTGAGATGCATGTCAACTAGGAATTGTAGCCCAGATAGTATAGTCATGTACTTTGACTCGTGTATTAGCCATATTAGGGAAGGCCTAACTATAGCAGTGTCTCTACTAGGAAAACCAATCAAGTTGTGACTTGACCCCTATTGTAAAACCCCTAAATTTCTACTATATTTTTTATATATATTAAATTTGGTACTGATTTTAAATTTTTGTATTGTACGTCGCATAGTCGTATTGTACGTCGCGCACAAAATTTTATTTTTCGTAGTTGCTCGACGAGTGCGAATATGTGCGAGCGTACATATTTTGAGAAAAAACATTTATTTATTTTTATAGCTTTAAAATAATATATGTAATATTTAATTTAGCTATCAAAATTTCCTAAATTTATGATTTTATTTATGAAAGGCCTTTTATTTGGAATAAATAATATTATTCATGCATACATATATTTCATAAATATTTGCTAGTTTAATTTAAATAAAAATTTAATTTTTGAGATTTATTATTCAAAATAATATTTAAAAATATTTATTATTTTCAAAATTATTATTATTGGTATTTTGAAAAATATATTTGGAAGTTATGGTGGCCATTTAAATCTTGATTTGATTTTTTGATTTATTTAAATAGTTAAATATTCGAAATTTATTTATCCCATTTGATTTTGATCTAAAAATTTGAATAGATTTAAATTGGATTTAATTGATTTGATTTTAAACTAAGAGTATTTGATTTGATTGATTTAAATTAGATTTGGATTTGGATTTAGATTTGGATTTGATTGCTTTTAAATTAAATTAGGAAATATCTAAATTGGGTTTAAACGAATCCTAATTCTTATCTAATTGGGAATTCCCACATCCTATAAATAGGCAGGTACTCCTCCATATTATTTTTACCACAAATCATCTTTCAAACCATCCTTGTCAAAATTTCTCTCTCTTTTTCGTCATAAATTCAGCCTCAATTTTCAAAGGTTGTAGCAACTTCGAATGACCATAACTCCAAACTCCGGACTCCTTTTGACCTCCAGTTTTTTTGTTAGAATCGTATTGAGGTATATTTTCTGAATGTAAATTTTATTTTCATAAATTCGGAACTTAATTTTATGGAAAATTTGTGGAGTGTTAGTGGTCCAAAATCTGACACGTTTTAGTGTTTTTGAGATTCTGGGAGAACCAGGAATCAGAATCATGATCCGTTTGAAGTTTCGGAATACTGACAGAAAAATACACATCATATATTTTTTCTAAAAAAATTCAGAATATTTTATTTTTGGTTTTTATTTTAGAAGTTTGTCACATCGTCGGAGTTCATCTTGTGTAGCCCTGTGACTATTCTGTACCCAACGGGATTGTCGGTTTCACCAGCAAGGACCTCAGGCAAGACACCTTGCCATTTGCTCTTTAATTAATTTAGCTCATATTTTATACATTATTTATTTTCTTTATGCAAAATAAACTGTGATACATGGCATAACCTGTTAGAACTTACTGTTCATTTATATTTCCTGCTATGTATTATTTTTCTCACATTAAACCTAGATTTAAGAGACTACCTTGTGTGTTGCATTCATTGGCCTTGACACGTTGTACCACGAAGTTGTGTGTCGCATGTAGAACATGGAAGTGCGTGATTGGCTGGCCACCAGTACGTACAAGCCGTGCGATAGGAATAACCGCTAATAGAGATTGCATGCTAGTTTGACTTAGCGGTTATAGTGGTTTGTGTTGTGGATACAACACAGTAGGCATTGGGCTGGGAGGACAATTCCTTAGCGTATGGGCTTCGATGCACTTCCCTTGTGACCCGGACTCTCCACTGAAGATACGGGGTTGATGACCCATGATTACTGACGGCCACTGACAATTCTGCGGAACGTCATGCTCTTACTGATGGGACCTCTGGTGCCCAAGGAGGACTATGCCGATCCTATTCAGCCAGGGCCCATGCGTAGGAAGAATTGTTCTTAACTACATTTCACTTAGAACGGTAGGCACCTTTATCCGTTGGGTACGAGTACTTTTGGTTTGGGTACTTGTATCTGACCGTGGCTTGGAACAATAACTTGTCGCAGATTAGGTCGTCACATCTTGTCCTTGTTTGGTTGTAGGTGTGACTTACTACTTCGATGAGAAGGTATTGAACCTTGTTGGGGTCCGGATACCATATTGGATTCTTGTCATGGAAAGATACGTCACCGTGAATTAGTTTACCATCTCCTGTCCTTGTTTGGTTGGGAGGATGGTACGCTCATTCAGTAGTTGCGTATTGGACCATGTTATAATTCGATTTACTTATTTATTTGAGCAATATTTATTCAGTTTATATGGCATGATATTATGTGTCTTGTTACGTCCCTCTGAGGACGTGGTTATCTCTCCAGGTGTGTGCTATTGTCTTTCGCAGGTGTTCTAGCTCTAGCCGTGATCATCGCTATTTCTTCGAGGATGATTGTATTTGGATCGTCTTCGCTTCGCTCGCCAAATTCATATCTTTTCTTATGTATTTTTCCTTTACTTGTTGGTAGTGGATTTGTCTTCGCCCAACATATTGTATCAAGACAATTCATTATCTTTATATGATGTCTTTTATTTATTTATTTTGCGTGGATGAGATTAGTTATGGTTCTACTGCATTATACAGCTTATGTATTCATACGAGTATTCCATATATTGGAGTGTACTTCGTATGAATACAGCTTGCATGTCTACGTTCCTAGTCCTACGTATTTAGGGACTGGGGCGTTACACCTATAAATGATTTAATTACTTATTTATTAAGATTATGACTTTAGGAGACCCAGTTGTACTAATTTAGTCTGGACTTGACTGAACCCAACCTAAGCATATGTAGGCATATAGTGAGTCCAGAGATGTCCATGTAGGTGTATATTATTGTATATGTATATGTTTTGTACCTTGTGTTAGTGGGCTAAGTAAAATATTTTCTAAATATTTGCTATATATAATATAAGTGTTATTTGATATTAAAATTGTTTTTTTATTTTGAAAATGTGAAATAATTGCCAAGAATATTTTTTAGATTTTAAAATTTATAGAAGTGAGTGTGTGTATAAAAATGTAATTTTACTACAATATATACTAGGTTATATATATAAATATATAATTAAAAGAAAAGGTATTTTTATGTTTATTTGTAATTTTAGTAAATAATATTTATGAATAATATTTACTTGGTTTTATTTTATTATTATAAATATTTCATGTGGGTACCCCATATGTGTGTGCATATATATTAAATCGGGCGATGATAAGCCTGTTGTGTGATGTAGGGCATCTTCGACATCGTAGGACTGATAAAAAATGGCCATAATCTGAGTTGGCGTGGATCAGAATGGGGAGCCCGTGTATGAAAACTCAACGGCTAGGGCGCCGCACGGACGGTCGAGGACCGGCACCATTCTACCACGGGTATAAACGATGGTCGACCATGCGGCCTATCTTGCAGCATCATAAGGGCGTCAAGAAGACATCGTAAGGGTGTCGTGCGCATAGAACGAGTGGCTTGGCGGCATCAGCTGTCGTTGGCATCGTAAAGACGTCGGAGGCACCTTCGTTGTCGTGGGCAAAGAAAGGCGTTGAGTTGTGGGCATCGAAAGATGTCGGTCGTCTTGTAGAGCTCTAG
Source organism: Iris pallida (assembly GCA_029216955.1). Lineage (NCBI taxonomy): Eukaryota > Viridiplantae > Streptophyta > Magnoliopsida > Asparagales > Iridaceae > Iris > Iris pallida. The sequence goes on from JANAVB010031617.1 coordinate 29,626,451, forward strand.
AGCGCCCGGAGCACCCAAGGTGTGCATGTGGGACTATGGTGACAAAGCCAGTGTGGAGAAGATCTACATAAAGAGTCCTAAATGATATGACAATTGGCTAAAAATCATGTGCGGGGCCCTGCACATGATTTTACAGAGCCCACACGTGTTGGAATTTAAAAAATAAAAAGAATACACACACACACACACACACGCACACACACACACACACACACACACACACACACACATATATATTTTATATATATATATATATATATATATATATATATATATATATATATATTGAATCTATATAAATGCACATATATATATATATATATATATATATATATATATATATATATATATATATATATATATCTAGTTATATATAAGACAAAAGAAGAAAAGGAAAAAAAAACACAAACAATATTGTTTCCGAAGGGAAGAGTATATAGCCTAACCCGATAACAAAACAGTCGACATATATAGATACCGAGAGAGAGGAGAGAAATCTCTCAAAATCTCTCACACCCTAGCCCTAAACCCTAGCCACACCACCCCCTATCCATGGGCTCCACCCACGGCCACCTGCACACGTCGGAGACTATCGACGCCGGCAAACAGCGGTCAAACCGTACGGACAATAATAGTAGCAGACAGTAGAGACGGTACGGCAGTGGCACCTCGTTCAATCGTTTTACGATCAATTTTCTTCTGGTACGATCCTAACATTTATGCCTTTAAACCCTTAAAATATAATCTGTTAATTCGTAACATGTTCGACAAAAATCGAGTTCCAAAATCGATAAAAATCTCGATTTTTGGATGCTAGAAACTGTCCAAAAATTCTAAGTTGGAAGCCGATTTACAATCAAGATATCACGAATGTTGAAAAACCACCTAAACAGCCTTATAGACAACCTAACGAGATTGAAACCCTATTTTTAGTTTTAATTCTAGTGAGTTATTTTCTGTTTAAAATCTAATTAAAAATCTTAAAAAATTTAAAAAAACTATTTTCAAACCTTAAAACATTTTTTAATACAGGATCGGTCCCGACAAATCGGGCAACTTGTTCACAACCCTTGGGCATCAAAAGTTGCATACGGATGTTGCGGATGTGTGGGCTTTGACGGAACTTGAATTTGTTACGTGTGCGCAACAAATTTGAGGCATATCGATCGAGGTACACCATATCGATCCCTTTGTAAAAACTCTAATTACTTTGTGCACGTTCGTCATATCACGACAAAATTTGCACAAATGGACTTATGTCATTTTTCTGGTGCTATGAGGCAAGTTTGGTCCAATTCTGAGAAGGTTGACCGGAACTCTATTTTGACGGGCCAGCGATCCAACTCAATTGTCGATTTTTTGTACGACTCATCGGAATCCAAATCTAGATATACCAAGAGTTCGTATCAAAAAACTAGACTAGTAGGTATATAATTTGTTGACTTTAGAGACCATAGGATCCTACATATTTTTCATTGTAAAGCGGGTCCAACGACGAATATTGTTTTGATCCAAAATTATAGTTTTGCCCCTGTATCCAAAATTGGACTTCGGGGTAGTCAAACTTAGTCTGTTTTCTTATGCCGAACACGTTGGTGATGGCTGTTTCTGCTTCCAGAGTCCTTTATAGGAGTTTGACTTTTGTGGCTTAATAAGTGATTGGATATTGTTGGTTCTACGTTCAACCACCATACAAGTGTACCTTGCCAACTTTATATAGTTTATTTACATGCATGTTCTTATTATTCTTTCTTGTTCATGTCTTATTTTTCTATTCTATATATGCAGCCTTGCCATGATTTATGTCCATGTCTTTTACCTGTAGCAATTACTTTCACCATTAGTTATATTTTTACACATGACTTCGATAGTATTGTTTACATTGAGTGACTTTATTTGATCTCGTGTGCCATGATACTTCGGCTCGATCATGTGTCCCATGTTACTTTTACTTGACCTTAGATCGATAATAGGATTGGCTACTTGGCCACTCTCGACTCAGGAGACCCACGTAGGTCTACGATAGAGACTCACTATAGTTAGGGAGTACAATGTAGGACTACTAGCTATAGGATTGGAAGTACCATGCATGTCTATGATCATTCGATTCATTTGTATCCATACTTAGTATTACTTTTCATATGACATGTCATGATCGATAGAGTCATCCATATGATCTTTATTCTTGTTCTAGAAGTTGTTTTTCTTATTTTCCTTGCATGTTATATACTGTCATAGTAGACAAATTTTATGTTTTTGCTAGTCCCCTAAGGACTTGGTGATCTCCCCATGTATTAGATGAAGGTATGATATTGATGGATGATGGTTACTACACTAAGATTTCAGGTATATTTAGTTGTTGTTATTATCATTCTCTTCCTTATTATATTTTGTCAAGTATTTGACACTCGCTGTTATTATATCCTAGTTTTTTATGACCTTAAATTTTCTTTTAGTTTGTTCATGATACATGTGTTATTGGAGACCCACTCTAATACATTTATCTATTTTAGAATCAGTGTATTACGGTCTGATCAACCTTAGTGCAATTGATTCATCATTTTATTATTATTTAGTGGATTGAGATATAGTTGATTTAGAACAACAACTTACACGTACTCGAGCTGGACTAGTCCTCTCGATATGTAGCTAGAATGTATACGATCTCTTAGTCCTACGTATTTTAGGATTAGGGTATTACACAGTGCCTGCTATAACATCAAGTCGATAGTTCGTGGCATTACTTTGCTTAACTCCATACGTGGGGTCGAAAGACCTAGTGCCAAGTTTTGAAATCCTAACGTGAAGTGTAATCTGGTTTTCCAATTCAATATTTCCATGTTCTATACAAATCTGACTCAGAGCAGGATTATTTTATGCTAACATGAAGGTTCGTCTCTTTTTATTACCATACCTACCTAGTACAATTGAAAACATCCATTTATTAAGTGTAATAGAAAGTTGAGGCAAGTTTATCAAAGCCACCCACCAGAAGGAGGAGTCGCGTTGACCGAGCGGGACTTCGAGCAAGACGTTGTGTTGCCAAGTTCAAGTGTCGTTGTGTTTCTATTCTTCCTGTTGAACAGAGCGGGATATGACATTACAGTGCCTCGCAGTAATGTAAATCATACTCTTTCTTTCCCTTTCAAATGACTAAAATATGAACTTGTAAACATGTGTGAATGACTCTAACACCGGACGCCACGTTTCATACCGAAGCACATGTCTCTGCTATAGCCAAATCTTAGGCTTTATAAAAGTTATGTTACAAACCGTGCATACATTTCTTGACTCATTCGTGCTTACACTTCTTGTGACTCAATCGATACCGTGCATGTATATTGCCGCTCAGCACAGACTTATCTATATGAAAGTTCACTGGCAATTTAACCCATCTTGGACAAAGCTAGGAGAGACGATGAATCAATCAATGCATGTAGCAAGCCCCACTGAAAGCTCCTAAATTATTGTTGCCTATCCAGCTCAGCTATACCGTCTTCCCCCTAGGTTGAACTAACCCCGGTACCCCAGCATAAAATTTATCGAAGAAGAATACCTTGTGCACAAGTTGTTCATGACCACGCACCTACAAGAACATCTAGACATGTAAATACATGGCCTAATTTATAGCACGACTCAAAACCATTACAAATCATGCTCATAAACCATACTTTCTGTACCTTGTTGGATACGTGGAGGGTGGCTCAGCCAAGACCTCGAGCCGTCCACCTTGACATGGAGACTTGTTAGGCCGTTAGAGCCACATGCCCCATTGGCAGCATTTGGCATTCTTCAAAGGGATGCTGTATAGTGTTTGGGCCGTATATGATCTGGTCGCACGGAGTGGTCCAGCTGCCTTTGATTCTGCAAAGGCGATGTACTTTTGGGTACTGTGCTATTGGAATTTGGCTTTCTACTCGAGATCTCTGGGCCTTTATGCACTTTGTCTTAGGTGGTTTAGTCTTGATTGAGCCTGGGCAATTTATATGCTTCTATAAGACCCCCTTCAAAGTTTTCAAACTTGGCAATAAGTTAGAATGCTTTGAATAGAAGCATGGGCTTTTCAGGGTTCTTGGGCCACCAGGGTTTAGTAGAGTCTCGGCACTATTGATGATGTCGCTTCGTCTAGGTACACCTGTAGAAGCATGGAAAATACTAAAGAAAATGACTCATGCGGCCAGGAAAGATCCATGCGGCTCAGAAAACTCATGCGGCTCAGGGAGTCATGCGGCATAAGGAGCTATGCGGCCCGAGGCATTCCATGTAGCTCAAAGGACACGTGGCCTGATAGTGCTCCCCTCCGACCTATGCTGCATTAATTGCTATGACGGCTGACCCCTCTGAAAAGTTGACAGCCCTGACACAAAGGCAGGTAATTATGACTCTGTCATAATGATGAATCTCTAGGGAAGAGGAAAGAAATCTTTGACACAAATCCCCTGAGAGCCACAAAAATGCCACATAGGCGTTCGTATGCGGCTCACTTCTCATGCAGCTCAGAATAAATCCTATGCGGCTCAGGCCATAGAAGCCTCATGCGGTTCGAGCAAAGGACTTCCTATGCGGCTCAGAGTGAATCCATCCTATGCGGCTCAGGCCATGAAAGCCTCATGCGGCTCGAGCGAGGACTTCTTATGCGGTTCAAGAGGATCATGTCTATGCGGCCCAGGCGGATATATACCTATGCGGCCCACAAGGATTACTCCTCTGTGGTTAGAGGACTCAAGTGAGGGCCACTGCCCACGCAGCCCTGACACGTGGGCTTAACCATATACGGCTCACATTCATATGCGGCTCACATTCATATGCGGCTCACTAGTTATGCGGTCCTGATCCCCCCCAGCAGCCCCTAGGACACGTGTCCTAAATCGATTAATTCCTCAGATTTGCTGCCATTAAAGATTGGGTCAGATCCCAATAAATCTGGGACACGTGGCAGAAGAATAGATCCGATTTATTCGCAGATATCAGAAGATCAGTATAAGGAAGATTTATTCCAATCAGCATTAATTGCTTATGGGGTTTGGTGTAATCTACACCTAATGGCCCAGATTCATCATAATTAAAACAAATGGCCAAGATGGACCAATCTCCAAGCCGCCGCCATCTCCAAGAGCTAATCATTGACAACCCTAATAATCACATCCTACTATTATAAATAGCAAGGTGCTATTCCCTTGTAAGATACAATTTCAGAGAGAAAAATACATATATACAGAGAGACTCCCCGATAGTCAGAGAAAAGAATATACAGAGAGAGAGAGAAGCCAGAAGAGCAACAGAGGAGCAAGAAGAGCATTTCTTCGTCAACGCCAATCATCTTTTCACAAGGAGCCAAGGCTGCATACCGATCGTCCAAGGAGTAAGGCAGGGCTGCCATCGCCTTCCCGAGCCTCTATCGTCACCCCCCAGAATCTAAAATAAATAATTGTACTTAGACTGCTGTACCTAGGTTTTCGTCCCTAGGCTTTCTTTGTACAAGCGAGTTTGTAACGTGAAGTAAAAGTTCGGTCCTCCGATAATTGTTCTGTTCTTTTATATTTCATGGCAAACACGATGGCGACTCTGCTGGGGACTAACTTCTCCACGGCTGAGGAGTTGGTGACACAATCGGATACAGCCAAGCTTGGCTCCACTCAACAAAAAATGGTTGCCCGGTTCGACCAACAGGCGTTCGAAGAGATGCTCTCCGACAAAAGCACTGGCCCGGTCCAGAAGCGAGCCCGTACAAAGAAGGCCCGTAAGGAGTGGAGACCCCGATCCTTCGTTCCTGCTGAAGCTCTTGCAGAGACACCCTCTGTTGTTCAAGATGACGAGCAAGATTCCCCTGCGGCCCCATTTCGGATCGTAGACAACTCTGCTGTCCCCAAGTCCGACAGAAGAAAACACTATGATGCTGGACTTGTAGGGGCAAAGAGGAACTCTATGAGATCCGAGCCGCATAAGGTTAGCAGCCGCAGGGAGAAAGCTCATGCGGCTACATCCTTGAGCCGCAGGAGAAAAGCTCATGCGGCTACATCCTCCAGCCGCATGAAGAAAACTCATGCGGCCATATCTGTCAGCCGCATAGCTTATGCGGCTACAGTTGCCAATCACACGAATAAAACTCATACGGCTGTAGAAGTCAATCGCTTGCAGAAAACCCATGCGGTCATAATTGCCAACCGCATGCGGCCAGTCTGTACGGTCGTGACTCCTAGCCGCACAAAAACAATTCGTCCGATGGCAGGAGACAACCGCATGCAGACAGCATACACGGTACCCAACTCTAGCCGTATAGCGTCCGTTTCATGCTTCTCTCGATCAGTCTTCGATCATCTCTCATGCGGTCCTGACCCTGATGATTCTCTGGATGATAAGCCAGACTCTGTGGTACCCAACTTAGACTCCTCCTATTACGCACCCACAAGTGCTAAAAGGAGGAAGTCTAGGGCAGCACGGGCTCATCGGGCCCAGTCAGCTATCCAAACATCTGACTATCGGGGTGTCCCGTTGACTATCATACGGGCCTCGGATGGGAAGTTGTATACAACCACTCGAATCCAGCCCCCGGCGGCAAACAGACAGAGTAGTTCCTCTGACCTGCGGGAGGTGATCCTCCACAAACGCAAGGAAAGAGAAGGAGTGTCGGTGTGCAAAGAGTCCTCGCTTGGACATCGCTGCACCCAAATCATCGTCAATTGCTGCTGCAACAACGCGGCAGTGACGGAAGATCGGCCGTTCGTCTTCCAAAGGCTACAGCACCCGAACTCAGAAGACGAGGCACCTCCTATTGTCTTTTGCAATTCCGCTCAAAAAGTCCCCGCCAAAGGGAGAAGGAAAAAGACGAGTATCTCCAGTCCCAAGATATCAACCACCACAGCTAAGAAACTATCGTCTAAACGGTTGTCCTCTACTGGTGTATTCCAACACACCCGTTCAAAGACGAAATTTACCGCGAGGGGAAATTCATCATCCACCTCGCTGGGGGTTGAGGGAACTGGGGGTAGCACCCCTCCGAACATCCGCAACAATCCAATGTTTCAAGGAGCCGAGCCCGGGGAAGCGATTCTCCCATCAGGTACGACAGGCACCGATGTCCCCGAGGACACCCGTGATTCTCAAGACGAAGTAAACTCTGAGGCTGGGGGTACTGCTCCCTCCGAGTCCGAACCAGAAGACAATATTCCCACATATCCCGATGACTTCTCGGTATACGGGTACGATTCGGAGGGCACATTCTCCACCGTTCCTTCCATCACTCCTCACGTAAGGACGGTGTTCATGACGGACAGCAATCAAGGTGGTTCCAGTGATCGCCAGCGTATTGACAGTCTTGAAGCCATATTACTTGCTTTGGTCAAATCTGTAGATGAGATTAAAGCGACCCTGCCAACTCTACAAGGAGGAACGCCCGGTCAAACAAATACGGGCCCTGCGGTCAATGTGGATTCGAACTCAGCGGCACCAAACCCGGGCAATAATCCTTCCGAAGTAATAGCCCCTACTGCTACAGACGAGACCCGAGAAGTAAGGAGAGAGGTCCAGGAGCTACGAGCCATGTTCCATGCCCGAGAAAACGCTCAAGATCTCAGAATACGGCAACCATACCCTGCTGAATGGAGGGATGTTCCATTCCTACCAAGATATAAGCCGTTCAATATCAACCCGTATGATGGCAAAACCTCAGCAAGTCGGTACATCACTTACTTTGAGGTCACAACCGACCATCTGCCCCATGATGATGCGATCCTCACACGGTTATTTATTGTGGCGTTGGAAGGAGTCGCGTTCGATTGGTACCGTAATCTACCAGACAACTGCATCCACTCCTTCGTCGGCTTCAAGCGTCTGTTCTTGGAACGATTCTACGAAGTAGGACAGGACGTCACTATGTCCACTCTCATGGACGTCGTCCAAGGGGAGACGGAGTTGACAAAGAACTACATCGAGCGGTTCCGCCAGACCGCCATGAAGCTGCCTTCCGGAAATCCAGATTCCTCTTTGATTAAAATTTGCCAAAAGAGACTGCTTCTAACGATCAGTCTCTGGATGGGCGAAAGTCAATTCAAAGATTGGAAGGCGTTCATCATCATCGCCACAAGCGTCGAAGAACAACTGAAGAAGGCTAGCCAACTGGGATTGCACATCTCAGAAGGAGAAAATAAGGGCAAGCGTCCCAACAATGATAATGGAGGTAACCCCTCCAACAATCGGGACAGCAAGGGAAAGCAGGCTATGGTGGCCGACACGGCCCAGAAGCCCGAATCACAACCAGCAGACAAACAATGGCCTCAGATCACTTACTCTTTCGAAGACGGCCACGTCAAGCCTATCCTGGACATGCTCATACAAGGAGGTAGAATTCAGCTTCCTCCACCAAGGCGGGAGCCTCGGTCGGCTAATTTAGAGAACCCAAAGTTCTGCCATTACCACCGTTATGTACACCACGCTACACACGACTGCTACCAACTAAAACGGTACATCCAAAGCCTCATCGATTCGAACGCTCTGGCTATCGACTTCGAAGAAGTAACCATAGCAGCCAATATGGTGTCCGTACAATTTGGCAGCTTCCCTCCGACGGAGACTCAAGACGGGGTAATTCCCGTCCCTCTGGCAACAATGGAGATTACCAATCTTCTACCTCCCCGGGAACAGACGGCTGGTCTAGTACCTCTCACCACCTCACGAGGGGAGGTCATGTGGGTCCATCCAGACTTGGTGTCAGAAGTAACTCGGCCCACACCATCTTCCTCTAACAAAAAGAGTAGAAAAATCAGGACCTGCCACACAATCTCAGCAGACAACGAGAAAGCTACAGCCGTCGTCACGCAATTCGGAGCACAATCCTAACCTGTGGTTGACAGCCCAGCTGAAAATCACCAACCTACTACAACTGATGCTCCGGGACCGGCTCAGCCTTCGACGACCGACAAGCCTAGGCCGAAGGAGACTCGCTTCGACAAATCCCTCCGAAAGGACGCAGCCCAAGGGCTAGAGAGGCCCTATAACTTTGACATCTTAGCACAATTGGCTAACACTCCGGCCAAATTGTCACTATACGAACTCCTAAGGCCCTCCAAGGACGTTCGTATTGCATTGAGCGAAGCACTCCAAAATATCGATGCTTATCTGGCTCAATCCAACCTCACCGGGGAGGACTCACCCATGGATCTCCAAGACAGCGCCTGCACGGGAGCAATGCCCAACATCGTCTTCACTCCGCAGGACATGCTCATCAAAACCAACCTACATGATCGCCCGCTATACTACACCGGATACATCGGCGACGTGAAGGTGGATCGGATGCACATTGATCCCGGCTCTTCCATAAGCATCATCCCGAAGGGTCTGCTACATCATCTCCGTATCCCAATGCATCGCCTGACACCTACAAGCACCGCCATCAGCGGTTTCAATTCGGGCAGGAGCTACCCTATTGGGAAGATTCGTCTAAAGTGTCAAATTGGCGACCTCCAATCCGAAGTCACCTACTACGTCATAGATGCAGACACTTCTTACAACATCCTCTTGGGGTGCCCATGGATACACGATTATATGATCGTGCCTTCCACGCTACACCAGTGCTTTAAATACGTCGACAAATACGACTTCGTGAAGACAGAATTTGCTGATATCGATCCCTTCAAAGGGGTCGAATCTTACTACTCGGACTCGTGCTTATATGAAAAGTCGAAGAGGCACCTTGATGAAGGAAATAAACAAGCAAGTACCGAAACGGCTACAAAATCCGAAGGACCCCTGACGATCCACCTCCAAGCTCGTAAACCGGGCAAGTTCGCACCCCTCACCGCCACTCTGCGGAAGGACGCGATCAGCCTCTCGGCGTAAGAGAAGCAGATGATAATCCGGCTGCCAAGGTCCGGCCAAGTGCCGAGATCCACAACGAGGCCACTGACAATCAGGCTGCCGAGAGTTAGTCAACCCCAAACAGGAAAGCTCAATTCCTCCGACAAGCTGCTGACGATACGCCTTCCCAAGAAGGGTCGTCACCTCGACGCAAGGTCTGACACTTCTAGCGAACAAACCACTCCTTGCCCCACGTCGAGTACCAAACTGGAGGTTGCTAGTCTGCCAACAACACCACGCTCAACTCCATCAACTGAACTACTGACAATCAAGCTTCCTAGGTCGTCCTCTCAGTCTTCATTTATGCAGGGGGTAGCCGAAGAGGAATCGAAGCTAGCTAAGTATATGGCTACCCACACCAATGTCCCCTCCGCTGATGATGCAATCCTGCTAGAAAAGATACCTTACTTCATCAATAAAGGGTTATCTTTGAACTACACCGAGCTCGATAAGCTATGTATAATGTATGCTATGAAACACGGTATAGGCGCTCACCTACACACACAGGTGACAAATGTGTACGTCGTGATCCAGCTTACTCCAGTAAAAGACGCTTATCGAATATTCGAGGGAGGAGATCATCCGATCATCTTCGGCCAGACAAACAACCCGCATCCCCTCACCATAGAAGAAGTCGACCTCGGGTCAGATGCCGGAAGACTGCCTCTGTATCTCTATAGCCCTCAATCCAAATATCTCATGCAGAAATAGGGGTATGATCTAGAGAGGATGCCAGGATTGAACTACGGCACTGGGCGACGATTACCTCTGAAGCCGCCAGTCCCGGCAGGCAAACTACGGAACTACTATAACAAAACTTGATGCGGGTTAGGATATGTAACGCCTACTACGACCCCTGAAAGTTCAGATGAAGAATGCGACTGGAAGTCACATTCAACCGGATCACCAACTTCTGACTCAGATACCAGCATCGGAGATATATTCAGACAAGTCATGTCAGTCAACATGGCATTCGCCGACGCTTACGAGGAAGATGAAGACATCCCCGAAATCCTCGAGCTAGAGCCATGGGCCCAACAATTGGACGCACAATAGAAAAAGCGGTTCGAACTGAGAGAACCTCCTACTGAAGATGAGGACATACAAGTGGATCTCGGCAGCGAATCTTTTTCAAAACCGATTTTCATCAGTAAAAGCCTAACTGACGAAGAACGGGAGTCGCTGTTAGAACTTGTCAGAGAGTACATTGATGTGTTCGCCTGGAGCTATGAAGACATGCCAGGGTTAAATCCTGACATCGCTCTTCACAAACTCAACATTCGACTAGATGCGAAGCCGGTCAAACAACAACAGCGACGCTTCCGTCCAGGCATCATGGACGCGATCGAAGCCAAAGTCAACAAACTGATAGCCAGCGGCTTCATTCATGAGGAGCAACATCCTAATTGGGTCGCCAATATAGTACCCGTCCTCAAGAAGAATGGGAAGATTCGAATCTGCATCGACTTTCGCAACCTGAACGAGGCGTGTCCTAAAGATGAATTCCCCCTTCCTATCACAGACATCATGATCGACAATACTTGCGGCTTCAAACGCATGTCATTCATGGATGGCTTCTCGGGGTACAACCAAATCAAAATGTCTCCTGACGACGAAAAGCATACATCATTCCGAACACCGATTGGCATATACTGCTACACAGTCATGCCTTTCAGTTTAAAGAATGCTGGCGCCACATATCAAAGAGCCATGAGCATCATCTTTAGAGACCACTTACGCAAGACGGTGGAGTGTTACATTGACGATATAGCCGTTAAAAGCCGTAGCAAGGGAGACCATCTACAGGATCTAAGGACGGTATTCGACCTAATGCGAACGCATAATTTGAAGATGAACCCCACGAAGTCTTTTCTGGGCGTATCCAGCGGGAAGTTCTTAGGCTTCATCATCACTGCAAAGGGTATCCATGTAGACCCTGAGAAGACAAAAGCAATCATGGAGATGGGTCCCCCGAAAAATCTCCGTGAACTCAGAGGCCTTCAAGGGAGGCTGGCTAACAATAGAAGGTTCATTTCCAACCTCTTCGGGCGATGCCGACCATTCACGTACCTCATAAAGAAAGGAGTCTCATTCGTATGGGACGAGGAATGCCAGCGTGCTTTCGACAGCATCAAAGAATATTTGTCAAATTCTCCGGTCTTGGTAGCCCCAACACCTGGAAAACTATTCATGCTCTATGTACGAGCAATGGAACACTCCCTCAGTGCCCTGTTGGCACAAAACAATGATACAGGCCACGAACAAGCCATATACTATCTCAGCCGAATGATGGTTGGGCCGGAACACCGATACACCGCTGTAAAGAAGGAATGCCTCGCCTTGGTGTTCGCCATTCAGAAGATGCGACACTATGTCACCGGACAAACGATATATGTGATCTCACGGGTCAACCCTCTCAGAGTCCTCATGACCAAACCAGGGGCACTTAGCTCTCGACTCGCTACATGGGCAATATTGTTGTCCCTTTATCATATGATCTTTGTCCCACAAAAGGCAGTCAAAGGACAAGCCCTGGCGGACTTTCTAGCAGCCCACCCAGGCTCAGAATCCTCCAGAATATACGAAGAGATTCCAGACGAGGTCGCCAACTCGTACACAACCTCTCACGAGGCTATATGGCAAATGTTCTTTGACGGTGCTTCAAGGACCGGACCTAAAGGCAATATAGTCGTCGGAGTCGGGGTAGTGCTGGTCTCCCCTTCCGGATTGATGATCAACCGCGCCTATTCCCTCACAGAACCCTGCTCTAACAATGTGGCCGAGTATAACGCTCTGGTCATTGGCCTCCAACTTGTAAGAGAACTGGGGGTAGAATACCTTGAAGCATACGGCGATTCCCAACTAATCGTCAATCAGATTCGGGGTTCGTACGAAGTCCGCCACGAAGACATGATCCCTTATCACCAAATAGCGATCGATATAATCTCATCATTTGAGGGGTTCTTCATCGAGCACGTCTCCAGACTCCAAAATATTGAAGCCGATGCCCTAGCTGGTCTTGCCGCTTCCTTAGCAGTTCTAAATTATGATCGCCAATCAGTGGAAGTGATAGGCCATGAACTGGTCTGTCCCAAAAACAATGTGCAATTCATGGCAAGTTATTCCACACAGACGATCAATGACATCCCAGATTGGAGACAACCATTCATCGACTTCGTCGTCTACGACATCCTGCCCGAGAACCCAAAGGAAGCTACTTCCATCAGAAGGCGTTCTCTCAGATTCTTCTACGATACAGAGACGAAGATGCTGTATCGCCGCTCTTACGATGGATTATTACTTCGGTGTCTGTCAAACGCAGAAGCCAAAGAAGCAGTACGAGAAGCTCACGATGGTGTTTGCGGGGCCTACCAACCCGGCCCAAAACTACAAGATCGTCTTCGCCGAATGGGCTACTATTGGCCTACAATGGTGGCAGATGCGATCGATGTCACTCCCCGTTCCCAAAATGCGTATTTTAATAGTATATTGCCTGAATGTATTTATTTAGCATTTATCATGTAGTATCCTGTATTTAAATTCTTAATAACTTCATGTTAATTAATTATCTGCATTTTATTTTCTGCACATTATTTTTCTGCAATTCTATTATCTGCTCTTTAAATTTTCATGTTAATTAATTAGCTGCTCTTTAATTTTCATGTTAATTTATTTCCTGCAATTTTATTTCTGTATTTCTTCCTGTAATTTTATTACCTGTATTTTATTTTCTGCTTTAGTCTTACTTTCGGGTTAGCCTTGTTGGACCCGTGCAACCCGACCCATTGGACCCATTGGACCCGGCCCAACTCCCACCTACCACCACCTTTCTATTTAAGTCATCCTCTCCCTTCTCTCTCCTCATTACTCATTTTCACCATTACTTCTCTTCTTCTTCTTCATTACTCTCTCCACCTACTAAACCGTAGGCAAGTGCCAACTTGCTTCTTGATGGATCCCCATTATTATTGTTCCATCATCCTCCTTATTTGATTCTAAGTCTTTTTAGTACCTAGCATTTTCAATTTCCATGGCTAATTTGTTGTAGATCTAAGTTTGTTACATTTTCGGGTTTCTGAGGTTTTGATCTAGTAAACTTTGTTATCTTCAAGTTTTGATGGTTCCATGTTGTAGAGAATTTTGTTCTACCCAATTTTGACCTAAGGAAGTTCGAATTTGGACTCTGGATGAAGGTTTTATGGAACTTGGAAGCTTGGGTTGATGGTGTTCTACTTCTCTGAAACTTGGAGAAGAAGAACAGTACTTGACTTGACCGCATGAATAATTCATGCGGCAAGTGATTCCCGGCTGCATGGGTTGTTCCCTTCTCAGCCGCATGAAAAGTTTCTACCCGACCGCATGAGACTCATTTGAGCCCAGCCGCATAGGGAGTTCTCCTAGCCGCATGGACTTTCCCCACTTAACCGTATATGCGCCCCCGTCTTTCTTGACCGCATGGATTTCTCTCCAAATCCAGCCGCATGAACCAGGCTCACTCGCTGGCCGCATGAGGTCCTGAACCTTATAGCCGCATGAACTTCTCCCCCCAGCCGTATAAGCAATCTTCTTGACCCGGCCGCATGGGGTTCGACTTGGTTGAGCCGCATGGACTCATTCCCGCCAGCCACATAAGTACCCTTTCCGCTGACCGCATGTGTCTTGTCTTTTTCGGCCGCATGAGCCCAATTCATCCTAGCCGCATGGAACATCCCTTCCGCTTGCCGCATGGAAGCTAGTCCCACTCCCCAGCCGCATAGGTTCCCTTCTCTTCAGCCGCATGTGCCTCTACCCCCTGAGCCGCATGAACCCGACTCCTTTCCTTGCCGCATAAGATCCATCCTGGCCGCATTAGACTTAGCCGCATGACTATTCTATAGCCCTGAATATTGATATTTTATTAGATATTTTACGTCCATTTTATATCCTTACGCCTTTTGTCCTGAACTTGGTAAATTACGATTTGATTGACACGATTGAAATGAATTTTTATTTCCCGAATTTGGCAGTAATTAACATTTATTATCATCTTGATTAATAATTGATCATGCCTTGTCACCATTGATAATAATTGTTAGCTTGACTAAAATTGATCATGCGTTCCTAGTTGGAACTAAAGAGGCTGGCTAGTCGTCTTATTGAATTGAATGAATGAGACACGTTCATGAAATGAACTATTGTAATCGACTGGCTAATCTCGAATATTGACATACAGGCACATGCAGGCTTCAAATTATTTATTTAATTATTTAGTTATTTTTCTACAAAAGAAGTATGTGTACTTTATGGTCAAGGCATGATTACTGTGGTTAGATTTGATTGTTGTATTACGCTATGTAAGACCTGCAACCTAACCGTACTGGTATCGTTGTAGAGTTGTGCATATCGTACCCCGTACGAAAGTACTCATTTGAATGACCATGATCCACGGCATGGGATTTCACTCAACGTAGGGACTATTAAGTTAAATAAAATAATGATTGCATGGAGAGAATAGATTCCCGAATTCTTACATGGCAGCCCCCTTGGAACGAGTAGTACCCGACGGGCCGGCTGGTTCCCACAGATACTGTAAATCTGCCACACGGGCAGGGAACAGTATCTGCTTTTATTATTATTGTATATTGTATATTGACGAGCGTCCTGCTAGGACTCGTCTAATTCATGCATGGGCCAATTGATTGACTGGATAGACTAGCCTTGCTTGCACATAGTAAGAACTGAGGAATCCCTAATTGCATTATTCCAGGATAACTTGGTTCTCACAATAGCAAGCCGTAGTAGTTGATTGGCCGTTCAAGATGATTTGTTTGTGTACTGTACATACTCTGTTACCTAACTGGGATGATCAGAATGTCAGGACATGACGGGCCAACTTCTGTCCTTGTTTGGTTGGGAGGTTGGTCCGAAGTGTCTTGATGTGATATGAGTTCCAGTAGCAAGCAGAGATCTATTATCATTATATTCTTTTACTTACTGGTCTAATCCTTCATATCATCCTTCCTTGAGGTACTTGCTATCAGAGGTCTAACCTCTCTGGTTTTGCATGGCCAGATTTAGAGCCGGTTCCCGAGGATCCAGCTTACTTCTACCTCCAAGATGGTCAACACTAGAAGGATGATCGCAGGAGGACTCGAGTGGGTTCCTTAACTTCACCACTCGTTTTGTTATCTACTTTATACCTTGCCGTTTGGCACCGACATGTTAGTCGGAATGTCTTGTACTTACTTTTGCATAATTGTAACTAAGTCAGGCTGCAGCTGATAACAATTGTTTATACTTTTGCTACAACAATCTGGCTATATTTTGTAAAGCCAGATATCAAGAACATTTTGACAGAGCGTTTGGGACGCCTTACTGCTTTATCTTACATGTTCTCTATTTCTGTTTCTTGTTTCGAAAGATTGAGACAATAGATGTGAAGTGACCATAGAAAGACTTTTATGTAGTATGCACCCCCTCGTTTGGTTAGACAGCATTGATCGTATTATACGGCATTCATCTACCCGTAATACGTAGCTGGCTGAGTCATTCCCCCGCTCTCCAGTATTCTGGTTCTGGGGTGTGACAAGGTTTTAGTGGTGGCCCATGTAGGTCTGATTTTAGACTTGTGGGGTGTTTTATTTAATAGGATGTCTCAATCACACATGTTTCCCCTTGATCTCATGATTCGTCAATTCTCAACTCTAGCTTGACATTCCAGTATCCTTTGACTTTATTGATCCTTCATGTCCGGTCGTTTGATTGTTCTCTTGTCCCTTTTCTTAGGGGCACCTCGTCCGCACCTGTCAGAGCTGGACAACAACAACATGGATAGCAACATGGACAACCTGACCCTGTTGGTCAGCAACAAGGGCCAGTCTCACCTCAGGAGGCTACCCAGGAAGAAGTGATAGTAGAACCAGCAGTTGGACCGCAGTATCCGGATATTCCGAACCCACCCGTAGTTCCACATACCCCTGTGGAAGTGGACACACCAGCCCTTCTGGAGATTATGAGAGGAATGATGGTTGCTCAGCACATCAGATGTTGGCCCAGCAGCGCATGCACACTCAGCTACAAGAGCAGAATGTGTTGCTCAACCAAGGATTACATACGGCATTGGAAAGAGGGGCAAGGCCAGATTCAGGAGCGTCAGCCCGATTTTGTAAGTACAACCCCCGCCGTTTCGAGGGCACGGAGGATGCCATCTCAGCAGGTGCATGGCTTAAGGATATCGAGGCTATTCTGACAGCCGCTAAGGTACCGACAGAAGAACGTGTGGATCTAGTAAAGTTGTTACTTCAGGATCTCGCACGTGATTGGTGGAAAGCAGAGGAAGTAGGCATCAGACGTCCCGTTGCTTGGGACGATTTTACAGCAAGATTCAAGACGAAGTATTATGGAGTTGTGGTACAGTTTGAGCTACAACAGAAGTTTATCAGCCTCAGACAGGCTGGCAAGACTGTAGATGCTTATGCAGCAAAGTTCTGCAGATTGAGTAGATTTGCCCCAGAGATGGTAGCGACGGAGCGCCAGAGGGCGATGAGGTTCCAGCAAGGGTTTCATCTTGAGCTCTTGCAATTGATAGAAGGGCACAACTACCAGACTTTTGACGAAATATTGACGGTAACCCGCAGGCATGAAATCACCATTCAGAGGCTTGCGGCAAGGACTGAAGGTCAGAAGAGATCCCACAGTCAGATTGAAGGAGGAGGGGGAGCAGCGCCCCGAACAACAGCACCATCCCCTGGCATTCGTATCCACGATGTGGCGATGCGAGGGCCAGCACCACCACCCAGGCAGCAGCAACAGCAACAGAGGAAAAACCAGCAACCCCCGACGGGCTGTACTTATTATAGAAAGGTAGGACACACTAGAGATGTGTGTCGGACATTGAATGGGCAGTGTCTGATATGTGGGAATCCAGACCATCGGGTTACCATATTTCCCATGAATTCGAGGGCAGGAGGACCAGGGCAGCAGTTTCCTGCTCTGCCAGCACCAGGGGCAGGCCAGTATCGAGGACCAGTATTGGCAGTGAGGCCGTTGGCGCAGCGTCCGTTAGTATCACAGGCTCAGATGTTTCGACAGCAGGGACCGTCGATACAGCAACACCAGCGTAGACCACCCCAGCATCATCAAGGAAGGGGCCAGCAGCAGCACCAGGCTAGGCCACAGCATGGGAATCAGCAAGGAGGTCGAGGGCAGGCATTCACACTGTCCTTGGAAGAGGCATTGGCATCGGGAGATGTTATGGCAGGTAACATTCTCGTCGCCTCATATCCCGCAGTAGCATTGTTTGATTCGGGAGCATCCCATTCATTTATATCTGCACAATTTGCGACACGACTAGGAGGAGTTCGAGGCATTGCCAGGGAGGTTGAATATACTCACTGGTAATGGGCTCGTGGGAGTTAGTAGAGTTAGTTTAGCATGTAGTGTTGTAGTGTTGTAGTGTGCGGGCATCCTTTACCCGCCCGGTTGATAGAATTTCCTGTTGGAAATTTTGACGTTATCTTAGGCATGGACTGGCTGAAAGACAGTCATGCGACAATAGATTGTCGTAGTGGAAGTGTATCTTTTGATATTCCAGGCATGGAGAGGTTCACCTTGGTCAGGTCAGAGGCAACTCAGCAAGAGCAGGGAGTAGTAACAGCAATGGAAGAAGTTCAAGTTTCGAAGGTAGTTGAAGAATTTCTAGACGTATTTCCTGAAGAACTTCCAGGTCTCCCACCGGTTAGAGATATTGAGTTCAGTATATAATTGGCACCAGGAACTAAACCAATATCAGATCGGGTTTACAGAATGGCAGATTCAGAGCAGGCCAAGGTATATCAACAGATAGAGGAATTGAAGGAGAAGAAGTTTATCCAAGCTAGCGTGTCACCATGGGCAGCGCCAGTGGTACTTGTAGGGAAGAAGGATGGATCATCCAGATTATGCATTGACTACAGGAAGCTTAACGCGGCAACAGTAAAGAACAAGTATCCACTACCAAGGATCGACGACTTATTTGATCAGTTGAGCAGAGCTAGAGTTTTCTCCAAGATAGATCTTCGTTCTGGGTACCATCAGGTGAGGGTTCGGAAGGAAGATATTCCTAAGACAGCATTCAGGTCGAAGTATGGGCATTATGAGTTCTTAGTAATGCCGTTTGGTTTGACCAATGCTCCAGCGATATTCATGGATTTGATGAATCGCATCTTTATACCATATTTAGATCAGTTTGTCGTAGTATTTTTTGACGACATTCTTGTGTACTCTGCTAGTGAAGAGGAGCATGAAGACCACCTCTGGAAAGTGTTGCAGGTTTTGAGAGAGAACCAGTTGTATGCCAAGCTCAGCAAGTGTGAGTTTTGGTCGGATCATATTTCATTTTTGGGACATATCATATCAGGAGCTGGGGTAGCAGTAGATCCCAAGAAGGTAGAAGCAGTAGAGAGTTGGCCAGTACCCAAGACCGTAGCAGATGTGCGGAGTTTCTTGGGATTGGCAGGATATTACAGAAGGTTTGTGTCAGACTTTGCAAGGCTTTCAGCACCCATGACCCGCTTGACCCGGAAGGATGTACCATTCGTTTGGTCGGCAGAATGCCAGGCATCATTTGAGAATCTGAAGCAGAAGTTGATATCAGCGCCCATTCTTACATTGCCAGTTGGACCCGGAGGTTTTACTGTATATTGTGATGCGTCAGGTAAAGGACTTGGATGTGTCCTTATACAGCACGGGAAGGTGATAGCATATGCATCTAGGCAGCTTCGGGACCACGAGAAGAATTACCCAACTCATGATTTGGAGTTAGCAGCAGTAGTGTTTGCTCTGAAGCTATGGAGGCATTACTTATATGGTGACCGAGTGGAAATATACACAGACCACAAAAGTCTGAAGTACATCTTTACTCAGAAGGAGCTGAACATGAGGCAGAGAAGATGGTTGGAGTTGATCAAGGATTATGACGTGGAGCTTCAGTATCATCCAGGCAAGGCTAATGTGGTAGCAGACGCTCTCAGCAGAAGAGGCGGCGTATTTATGTTGACAACACAGAAGCACATTTTAGGGGACCTTCAGGAGATGGGCATCGAGATTATATTTCCTAGTGATGTAGGAGTTCTGGCGAGTCTGCAAGTTCAATCTGACTTAGTAGACAGAATCAAGGCAGCTCAGGCACAAGACCCAAGGATTCAGAAGCTTAGGGCAGAATGTGAGTCAGGGCTCAGGAAGGAGATGAGAATTCATGAAGATGGTACGCTTAGGTTTGGATCGCGTCTATGTGTACCTAGTGGAGATATCAGACAGGAAGTTATGGCAGAAGCTCATAGTTCCCAGTACCCTGTACATCCTGGAGGGACCAAGATGTACCAAGATATCAAGCAACATTTCTGGTGGAACGGGATGTAGAGAGAGATAGCTAGATTTGTTTCCCATTGCTTGGTATGTCAGCAAGTGAAGGCAGAACAGCAGAGGCCAGCAGGATTATTGCAACCGCTTCCTATTCCGGAATGGAAATGGGAGCATATTACAATGGACTTTGTGACCGGTTTACCGAGATCACCAAGTGGTAAGGACGCTATTTGGGTGATAGTAGATCGGCTTACAAAGGTAGCACATTTTCTTCCTTTCAGAGTAGGGCAATCTACAGAAAAGTTGGCAGAGTTATATATGCAACAGATAGTCAGGCAGCATGGAGTCCCTGTCAGTATTGTGTCGGATCAAGATACCCGCTTTACATCACATTTCTGGAAGAGCTTGCATCATAGTCTGGGTACCAAGTTAAGATTTAGCACGGTTTACCATCCGCAGACGGATAGGCAATCAGAAAGAACGATTCAGACTTTAGAAGACATGTTGCGAGCTTGTACTCTAGATTTTGGAGGGTCTTGGGAGAGTCACCTTCACTTGGTCGAGTTCTCCTACAATAATAGTTATCAAGCCAGTATCCAGATGGCGCCATTCGAAGCACTATATGGTAAGAAGTGTAGATCGCCACTAGCATGGGATGATATCGGAGAGAGGAAGATGTTAGGCCCAGAAATGATTGTTCAGACGGTTGAATTGGTTAAGGGAATTAGAGAGCGACTTCGAGTTGCGCAGGACCGGCATCGTCATTGGGCGGACCAGCATCGTAGGCCGTTAGAGTTCTCTGTTGGGGACCACGTATTCTTGCGGATCTCACCTACTCGTGGGGTCATTAGATTTGGCGTTCGCGGGAAATTGAGTCCGCGATACGTAGGCCTATTTGCTATTCTTGATAGGGTAGGCGATGTTGCTTATCGTTTGTCCCTTCCACCATCGTTACGAGAGGTGCATGACGTGTTTCATGTATCTCAATTACGAAGGTATGTATCGGACCCAAGCCATATCCTCGATCATTCAGAACTGGTTGTTGGTACCAACCTGTCTTACGAGGAGCAGCCTGTGTCCATCTTGGACCGAAGAGAGAAGATACTCAAGAACCGAACAATTAACCTTGTCCGGGTTGCTTGGGGTCATCACTCTTTGGGAGAGTCAACGTGGGAACGTGAGGATAATATTCGATCACGGTATCCACCCCTGTTTGACTCACAAGGTATATCTTTTTCTGTATACCTTGATTGTCTTGATCCCTCATACTTATCACCTTATGGGTAGAATTGCTTGATATCGTAGATTGATGGATTTACATATATGTTACTTGCTATGGGCATTGTAAAATGATTGCTTGATTGAATTGCTTGTACTTAGATTGGTTTAGCCCGATGTTTCTATCTTGCTTGAATTTGAAATTCTGAGGACGGAATTTTTTCAAGGTGGGTAGAGATGTCACTCCCCGTTCCCAGAATGCGTATTTTAATACATATATTGCCTGAATGTATTTATTTAGCATTTATCATGTAGTATCCTGTATTTAAATTCTTAATAACTTCAAGTTAATTAATTATTTGCATTTTATTTTCCGCACATTATTTTTCTGCAATTCTATTATCTGCTCTTTAAATTTTTATGTTAATTAATTAGCTGCTCTTTAATTTTCATGTTAATTTATTTCCTGTAATTTTATTTCTGTATTTCTTCCTGTAATTTTATTACCTGTATTTTATTTCCTGCTTTAGTCTTACTTTCGGGTTAGCCTTGTTGGACCCGTGCAACCCGACCCATTGGACCCATTGGACCCGGCCCAACTCCCACCTACCACCACCTTTCTATTTAAGTCACCCTCTCCCTTCTCTCTCCTCATTACTCATTCTCACCATTACTCCTCTTCTTCTTCTTCATTACTCTCTCCACCTACCAAACCGTAGGCAAGTGCCAACTTGCTTCTTGATGGATCCCCATTATTATTGTTCCACCATCCTCCTTATTTGATTCTAAGTCTTTTTAGTACCTAGCATTTTCAATTTCCATGGCTAATTTGTTGTAGATCTAAGTTTGTTACATTTTCGGGTTTCTTAGGTTTTGATCTAGTAAACTTTGTTATCTTCAAGTTTTGATGGTTCCATGTTGTAGAGAATTTTGTTCTACCCAATTTTGACCTAAGGATGTTCGAATTTGGACTCTGGATGAAGGTTTTATGGAACTTGGAAGCTTGTGTTGATGGTGTTCTTCTTCTCTGAAACTTGGAGAAGAAGAACAGTACTTGACTTGACCGCATGAATAATTCATGCGGCAAGTGATTCCCCGGCCGCATGGGTTGTTCCCTTCTCAGCCGCATGAAAAGTTTCTACCCGGCCGCATGAGACTCATTTGAGCCCAGCCGCATAGGGAGTTCTCCTAGCCGCATGGACTTTCCCCACTTAACCGCATATGTGTCCCCATCTTTCTTGACCGCATGGATTTCTCTCCAAATCCAGCCGCATGAACCAGGCTCACTCGCTGGCCGCATCAGGTCCTGAACCTTATAGCCGCATGAACTTCTCCCCCCAGCCGCATAAGCAATCTCCTTGACCCGGCCGCATGGGGTTCGACTTGGTTGAGCCGCATGGACTCATTCCCGCCAGCCGCATGAGTACCCTTTCCGCTGACCGCATGTGTCTTGTCTTTTTTGGCCGTATGAGCCCAATTCATCCTAGCCGCATGGAACATCCCTTCCGCTTGCCGCATGGGAGCTAGTCCCACTCCCAGCCGCATAGGTTTCCGCCTCTTCAGCCGCATGTGCCTCTACCCCCTGAGCCGCATGAACCCGACTCCTTTCCTTGCCGCATAAGATCCATCCTGGCCGCATTAGACTTAGCCGTATGACTATTCTATAGCCCTGAATATTGATATTTTATTAACATTGATTGTCATCTTGATTAATAATTGAAATGAATTTTTATTTCCCGAATTTGGCAGTAATTAACATTGATTGTCATCTTGATTAATAATTGATCATGCCTTGTCACCATTGATAATAATTGTTAGCTTGACTAAAATTGATCATGCGTTCGTAGTTGGAACTAAAGAGGCTGGCTAGTCGTCTTATTGAATTGAATGAATGAGACACGTTCATGAAATGAACTATTGTAATCGACTGGCTAATCTCGAATATTGACATACAGGCACATGCAGGCTTCAAATTATTTATTTAATTATTTAGTTATTTTTCTACAAAAGAAGTATGTGTACTTTATGGTCAAGGCATGATTACCGTGGTTAGATTTGATTGTTGCATTACGCTATGTAAGACCTGCAACCTAACCGCACTGGTATCGTTGTAGAGTTGTGCATATCGTATCCCGTACGAAAGTACTCATTTGAATGACCATGATCCACGGCATGGGATTTCACTCAACGTAGGGACTATTAAGTTAAATAAAATAATGATTGCATGGAGAGAATGGATTCTCGAATTCTTACATGGCAGCCCCCTTGGAACGAGTAGTACCCAACGGGCCGGCTGGTTCCCACAGATACTGTAAATCTGCCACACGGGCAGGGAACAGTATCTGCTTTTATTATTATTGTATATTGTATATTGACGAGCGTCCTGCTAGGACTCGTCTAATTTATACATGGGCCAATTGATTGACTGGATAGACTAGCCTTGCTTGCACATAGTAAGAACTGAGGAATCCCTAATTGCATTATTCCAGGATAACTTGGTACTCACAATAGCAAGCCGTAGTAGTTGATTGGCCGTTCAAGATGATTTGTTTGTGTACTGTACCTACTCTGTTACCTAACTGGGATGATCAGAATGTCAGGACATGACGGGCCAACTTTTGTCCTTGTTTGGTTGGGAGGTTGGTCCGAAGTGTCTTGATGTGATGTGAGTTCTAGTAGCAAGCAGAGATCTATTATCATTATATTCTTTTACTTACTGGTTTAATCCTTCATATCGTCCTTCCTTGAGGTACTTGGTATTAGAGGTCTAACCTCTCTGGTTTTGCATGGCCAGATTTAGAGCCGGTTCCCGAGGATCCAGCTTACTTCTACCTCCAAGATGGTCAACACTAGAAGGATGATCGCAGGAGGACTCGAATGGGTTCCTTAACTTCACCACTCGTTTTGTTATCTACTTTTTTATACCTTGCCGTTTGGCACCGACATGTTAGTCAGATTGTCTTGTACTTACTTTTGCATAATTGTAACTAAGTCAGGCTGCAGCTGATAACAATTGTGTATACTTTTGCTACAACAATCTGGCTATATTTTGTAAAGCCAGATATCAAGAACATTTTGACAGAGCGTTTGGGACGCCTTACTGCTTTATCTTACATGTTCTCTATTTCTGTTTCTTGTTTCGAATGATTGAGACAATAGATGTGAAGTGACCATAGAAAGACTTTTATGTAGTATGCACCCCCTCGTCTGGTTAGACAGCATTGATCGTATTATACGGTATTCATCTACCCGTAATACGTAGCTGGCTGAGTCATTCCCCCGCTCTCCAGTATTCTGGTTCTGGGGCGTGACAATCGATTATGCTAGAAAGTGCAAAGCTTGCCAAGTCCACGTGGACTTCATTCACCAACCATCCGAATTTCTACATCCGACAGTGGCGTCCTGGCCATTCGAAGCATGGGGAATGGATATCATTGGTCCAATCACCTTGCCTTCCTCCCGAGGACATCGCTTCATACTTGCGATCACTGATTACTTCTCCAAATGGGCGGAAGCTGTCCCACTCGCAGAAGTCAAGACTTCAAACGTGATCAGCTTCCTTAAGCATCACGTCATCTACCGCTTTGGACTGCCCCGAAGGATCATCCATGATAATGGTCCGCAGTTTGCAAGCCACGCATTCTATCGATTTTACGATAAACACCATATTCAGAATATCGCTTCGACGCCGTACAACCCGGCAGCAAACGGGTTAGCAGAGGCTTTCAACAAAACGATCATCAAACTCCTCAAGAAGTTCGTCTCCTCCAACAAGCGCGACTGGAACGAGAAGCTCGGTGAATGCTTATGGGCTTATCGTACCACAATTCGAACAGCCACCAGGAATACGCCATTCTCTCTAGTGTACGGGAGTGAGGCAGTTCTCCCATTAGAGACTCAAATACCCTCACTCCGCGTCACCCTCACTTATCAGTTGACAACGGATGACAACTACCGACGTCGACTACAAGAGTTAGAGGCCCTAGATGAAAAGCGCCTCCTAGCTCAGCAAAGGATCGAGCTATACCAAGCACGCATCTCAGGAGCCTTCAACAAGAAGGTCAAAATCAGAACATTCCAAGTGGGTGATCTTGTGCTGGCAGTCCGGAGGCCGATGGTCATGACTCACAAGACCGCCGGCAAGTTCCAGCCAAAGTGGGAAGGTCCATTTATCATAGAGACAGTATTCTCCAACGGTGCTTACCGCCTCGCTAAACAAAACGAAGACTTGCTCATGTAGCCCGTCAACGGCAAGTTCCTGAAGAAATACTATGTTTAAACAATATCCTCCAGATTTTTGAGTCACGTACCCGCTGGTACCACTGAACTCGCTCCATAAATTTCCAAACTATTGAGTCATGTATCCGCTAATACCACTGAACTCACCCTCATAGTTTGCCAGATCATTGAGTCACGTATCCGCTGGTACCGCTGAACTCACACTCACCATTCTCCAGATTTCCGAGTTATGTACCCGCTGGTACCGCTGAACTCACACTCACCATTCTCCAGATTCCCGAGTCACATACCCGCTGGTACCGCTGAGCTCGCACCCACAATATTTCAGATTTTCGAGTCATGTACCTGCGTGTACCGCTGAACTCATGCCCTTCTTCCATAAAGATATCCCAAATTTCCAAGTCATGTACCTGCTGGTACCTTTGAACTTACACTTTGATTCCAACATTCATGGATTGTCGAGTTATGTACCCATCGGTACCCCTGAACTTACATCCTGGTCACTCTTTTGAAAGAAAGTCATGTATAACCATACCGCTGAACTTTCTTCCTACAAGAGATCCTCCCTCATGATCTAACACCCGCACTCCCAGTGCACAAAAAGGGTAATCGATCCACAAATTTCCAAAACGGCCATGTCCTCATTACCTCTGAGCCGTTCCACTTCCGCCAAAAACAAATCACCCCTCACACAGAATTTCCATGTCCTCATTACCTCTGAGTTATTCTATGTACCCCCCGTCAAAGAAACCCTCATGCTCACCATGTCCTCAGTACCTCTGAGTCAGTATGATTGGTTCCTTTCTTTTAAACTTGTTGTCCGTATCCAAAACCAGGGTACGTTAGGGACAATGGGTCCACGTAAAATGTTCCAATAATAGGATTATTACAAAGCAAAAGAGTAAAGCAAATATATATTCCATTCATTCAGAAATCGGTTACATCCATACGATTACAAGCAAGTCAAAAGAGTTCTTCATGAAGACAAGAAGAAAGGCGAAACAAAAACAAAGACTACAGACAGACATCCACGAGAAGCCCCTACATCCTAGTTACATGAGCGCATATACCATTCCCTCAACCATCTCACATATGAAGGATGCAATTGAAGAGCGTACTCGTCTAGAATAGGAGAAAAAGGGTTCCCAGCGCTGTCACCCTCAACAGTCTCGATATTTGGAGGGCTGCCGTTCCCCTCAGGCGCAGGTTCATCTTTCTTCACTTCCTTCTTAACATAGGGAGATCCCTGGCTGATGACAAGAGGCTGCGGCTCCTCTGACGCCGCAGTCTCAACATTCGGTGGAGATACTGCGAGAACCAAAGACGAAGAAAATAAAAACAGTCAGAAATGTTCATGCGGCTCGTTCTAGACAAGTCTCATGCGGCTCAGACATGGGGTATATCCTCATGCGGCTCAGTCATGGGACGTGTATGCGGACCATGTAGTTTAAGAAGTTCACGTCAAAGTCATGTACATGAAGCATGCAGTAAAGCAGGCTCTGCTAGGGTTTCAAATCGACAACCTAATCCTTACCTTCGATGGCAATACGAACGTCAAGACGAACGAGGGGCGCGACAGTCGAGGGCGAAGCCGATTTCTTACTCCTCGCCACAGCCTTCTTCACAGCCATAGAAGCCCTGGGTGCCATTATTGTCTGATGATCAGAGGAAGAAAATACGACAAGAATCTGAGTCAAGAATAGTCTAAGAGAGAAGACCGTCCAAATGCCCTTCTATTTTATAGACAGAGAACTATAGACCGACGCCTCGTACAAACGCGATCAAACTCTTCGGTTATCGAGCCAAACCAGCCGTTTAAAGACTGAGCTCTTGGGATCCTGTCCCAAAAAGATCCACATGCATGGCATAATGACGTGGCAAAAGAGCTTATGCGGTTCAAATGGCCATGCGGCTGATAGCAACTATGCGACTCAGATAGTCAAGAGGCAGAAATTCCCATGCGGCTGAGACGCCCCTGCGGCAGAACTTTCCATGCGGCCAAGATATCCATACGCAGCCAGAAGAATATCCAGCTATGCTTCTTATTCAAAGTATTTCAATTTTGCAAATTGAAAACTTTGAAGGGGGTCTTGTAGAAGCATAGAAAATACTAAAGAAAATGACTCATGCGGCCAGGAAAGATCCATGCGGCTCAGAAAACTCATACGGCTCAGGGAGTCATGCGGCATAAGGAGCTATGCGGCCCGAGGCATTCCATGCGGCTCAGAGGACACGTGGCCTGATAGTGCTCCCCTCCGACCTATGCTGCATTAATTGCTATGACGGCTGACCCCTCTGAAAAGTTGACAGCCCTGACACAAAGGCAGGTAATTATGACTCTGTCATAATGATGAATCTCTAGGGAAGAGGAAAGAAATCTCTGACACAAATCCCCTGAGAGCCACAAAAATGCCACGTGGCCTTGCCACGTGGGCGTTCATATGCGGCTCACTTCTCATACGGCTCAGAATAAATCCTATGCGGCTCAGGCCATAGATGCCTCATGCGGTTCGAGCAAAGGACTTCCTATGCGGCTCAGAGTGAATCCATCCTATGCGGCTCAGGCCATGAAAGCCTCATGCGGCTCGAGCGAGGACTTCTCATACGGTTCAAGAGGATCATGTCTATGCGGCCCAGGCGGATATATACCTATACGGCCCACAAGGATTACTCCTCTGTGGTTAGAGGACTCAAGTGAGGGCCACTGCCCACGCAGCCCTGACACGTGGGCTTAACCATATGCGGCTCACATTCATATGCGGCTCACATTCATATGCGGCTCACTAGTTATGCGGTCCTGATCCCCCCCAGCAGCCCCTAGGACACGTGTCCTAAACCGATTAATTCCTCAGATTTGCTGCCATTAAAGATTGGGTCAGATCCCAATAAATTTGGGACACGTGGCAGAAGAATAGATCTGATTTATTCGCAGTTATCAGAAGATCAGTATAAGGAAGATTTATTCCAATCAGCATTAATTGCTCATATGATTTGGTGTAATCTACACCTAATGGCCCAGATTCATCATAATTAAAACGAATGGCCAAGATGGACCAATCTCTAAGCCGCCGCCATCTCCAAGAGCTAATCATGGACAACCCTAATGATCACATCCCACTATTATAAATAGCAAGGTGCCATTCCCTTGTAAGATACAATTTCAGAGAGAAAAATACGTATATACAGAGAGACTCCCCGATAGTCAGAGAAAAAAATATACAGAGAGAGAGAGAGAAGCCAGAAGAGCAACAGAGGAGCAAGAAGAGCATTTCTTCGTCAACGCCAATCATCTTTTCACAAGGAGCTAAGGCTGCATACCGATCGTCCAAGGAGTAAGGCAGGGCTGCCGTCGCCTTCTCGAGCCTCTATCGTCACCCCCCAGAATCTAAAATAAACAATTGTACTTAGACTGCTGTACCTAGGTTTTCGTCCCTAGGCTTTCTTTGTACAAGCGAGTTTGTAACGTGAAGTAAAAGTTCGGTCCTCCGATAATTGTTCTGTTCTTTTATATTTCATGGCAAACAACACCTTTTTGAAACGTCTCCAGGTTGACAAGCTTTTGATTGACATATGCTTCAGGATTTGATAAAATTTTGTCTCGAGCTCTGTTCTTTTGTCGAGTGTGTTGGCCCATTGGTCATGATCACATCTGATTTTGATAATCAATGTCAACTTTGGTCGATACGCAAAATATACATGCTTCTACATGTTTATAGGTTTCAAGACTGCACGTACTACTTCTACAAGCTACAAAAGTCTCGTATCATCAAAGAAGAAAACACAATGGAATCAAGATCAACTTTTGCATATTTATTTTGTATTTTGTATTTTTATTTTTATTGAGTCTATGAAAAATATGTAAGGTTGATCTGGATCGGTACCGACTTAGCTATATCTTAGTTGACAAAAATAATAACCTACCTATCCACAAATATATATCCAAAGTTCACATTCCAAATCAGCCCAAAACCTAACAATTTGGCCCAAACTAGGTTTGACAGAACTCAGATAGAACTCGACCAGAACTCGGTCCGAGTTCAGTCATGATAGTTTTGAACAAATTTTTGAATTCTCTCTAAATCTGCATCCAACATTAGAATGCGAGATTTATGCACCCGAATTCTGTCCAAACTCTGTCCGATTTCGGTCTACAAAAGTACTATAAAAAGAGAATAACTTTTACATTCTCAAATCACTCATTCATTCAATCTTCTCTTCTAGTGTTTTCTATGAGCTACACTTTCAAATCTAGTCTATACTACTCTTAGCCAAGCCAATACAGTTTTTGTTTAATCTAGAGTTTGGTGTTGAAGAGTTGTATCGGAGGCTAAATCCAAAAAATGGTCCAGTTTTTAAATTGCCTTCTGGAGTCGGTCGTGCACTCGTCGCCAAACAAGGTGTTATGACGTCGGTCGGGCACTTGCCTCAACCATGGTGTTGTAAGAGTTGCAAGCACTTAGTTAAAGCTTGTGCCATAGTGGATTAACATCGAGCAGGAATGCTCGAGACTGGATTAGTCCTCACGAGGGAATCCAGTATATATTACCGTGTCACTGAGTTTGATCTTGTTAACTCTTATTTCTACTACAAATTATTTATTGCAATTGTATGCTCTTACTTGTATACATAAATATTTAATTGGTGATATTTTTTGCTGCACACACATACACTCAATTCACCCTCTTCCCTCTAGAGGTGCTCAGTGGTCCTACAATTAGTATCAGAGTAGGTTATACATATATATAATCATCTAGAGAGTATATATATGGCAGCCGTTAAATCTATATTGAATGGTGTAGGGCAATCCATAAATAGATCCCCACTATTTGATGAAACGAATTATACCTGTTGGATAATTCGGATGAGTTTCTTTCTTAAATCACTAGACTTCGATCTTTGGTTGATAGTGATTGACGATTGTACAAAACCGCCTAGAACAGTGCTTGATGGTGTAGTAGTAGACAAGCCCCATAAAAAATACACTAAGCAAGAAAAGACACAGGCTAGTCTAGATGTACGAGCCATCGATGCACTATTCTGTACAATTGACAAAACCAAGTTCAATCGTATATCTACTTGTACCATATCTAAGGAAATTTGGAGACTTCTTAAGGTAACTAATGAAAGGACTTTCCAAGTGAAGGAATCCAAAATTAGTTGATTGACAGCAGAATTTGAGTCATTCAAGATGAAATTCGATGAGTTAATTATCTAGATGTTTTATCATTTTCTTGATATTACCAATCCTTTCCAATCTCTTGGTAAGGATTACAATAATCACGAAAAGATGAGGAATGTACTGTAGGCTCTAACAAAGAACTGGAATCCGAAAGCCACCGTGATCATAGAAGAAAATAACCTCACCATGCATGTCTACGATCATTCGATTCATTTGTATCCATACTTAGTATTACTTTTCATATGACATGTCATGATCGATAGAGTCTTCCATATGATCTCTTATTTTCCTTGCATGTTATATACTGTCATAGTAGACATATTTTATGTTTCTTGCTAGTTCCCTAAGGACTTGGTGATCTCTCCATGTATTAGATAAAGGTATATATTGATGGATGATGGTTACTACACAAAGATTTTAGGTATATTTAGTTGTTGTTATTATCATTCTCTTCCTTATTATATTTTGTCAAGTATTTGACACTTGCTGTTATTATATCCTAGTCTTTTATGACCTTAAATTTTCTTTTAGTTTGTTCATGATACATGTGTTATTGGGGATCCACTCTTATACATTTATCTATTTTAAAATCATTGTATTACGGTCTGATCAACCTTAGTACATTTGATTAGTCATTTTATTATTATTTAGTTGATTGAGATATAGTTGATTTAGAACAGCCAAACAACTTATACGTACTCGAGCTGGACTAGTCCTCTCGATACGTAGCTGGCATGTATACAATCTCCTAGTCCTACGTATTTTATGACTAGGGCATTACACGGTGCATGCTATAACATCAAGTCGGTAGCCCGTGGCATTATTTTGCTTAACTCAATACATGGGGTCGAAAGACCTAGTGCCAAGTTTTGAAATCCTAACGTGAAGCATAATCTGGTTATCCAATTCAATATTTCCATGTTCTATACAAATCTGACTCAGAGCGGGACTTCGAGCAAGATGTTGTGTTGCCAAGTTCAAGTGTCGTGTTTTTATTCTTCCTATTGAACTGAGCGGGATATGACATTATGGTGCCTCGCAGTAATGTAAATCATACTCTTTCTTCCGCTTTCAAATGACTAAAACATGAACTTGTAAACATGTGTGAATGACTCTAACACCCGACGCCAAGTCTCATACCGAAGCGCATGTCTCTGCTATAGCCAAATCTTAGGCTTCATAAAAGTTGTGTTTCAAACCGTGTATACATTTCTTGGCTCATTCGTGCTTACAATTCTTGTGACTCAAAAAGCATATTGTGGTGAACACGGGTATATATCACAGTACCGTAGAGCTAGAAAGCTAGTTGACACAAATGTACTTGCTTGGATTCCAAAAATTAATCATGCTAGACCCTTGAAGAAATGGGTACCAAAGGTTCCATCTACTTTTTTTGTAGGTGGACCCTTAACCCTCTCATGCTAAAAGCAAGTGGATACTCGATAGCTGATGTTCGTGACATGATAGGTGATGCATCTTTATTTGCTAAACTATCAATGAAGAGAGAAGGGTATCCTTTGGCAATAATCTTCGAAATAATATTATAGGAATTGGTACTTTTGGTATGCCTCCCTACCCTGAAATAAAAGATATTTGTATAGTCACAGAATTGAAACATAACATGTTGATCATTAGTCATTTGGCAGATAATGGTCATGGTTTCAATTTTGTGAAAGATAAATGCTCTCTATATAAATATTTACCAGTAATAACGTATATGAAAGGATAAGGTAAGATAATATTTATATTTTACTTTTAGAAAGTACTAAAAGTGTAGGAAAGTATCTAGTAGACATGTAACTTCTCTTCCCAAATTTTCAATTTTTTATAATTATAGTATATTTTATTTTATTTATTTTCCTTTTAAAGGATATTTTATTATTTTTTGACCGAATTTTTGTCAAATTCTTTATAGTTAAACCTTATCCTTCTTGAAGACCTATTCGATTTTCTTTCTTATTTAGTACCATTTATGGATTGAATAGTGAAGTTCTTCGATCTATAACTTGTCCTTCCTTTGTCAAGACTAGTTGGCGAAGTCATGTCCTTGACACACAACACTTGTCAATCCTTCTAATAAATAAGTTTTACCTTTATGAGATTTTATCTATTATAGTATTCTTTATCTTTATCTTCGAACTCAAAATACATTATAGTAGACTTCATGTTTACATATGAGAGGTATGTGAAGCTTTTCAAAACTATCCTAGCTAATCGTATTTTACGATTATTTATAACTTCCTTATCTCGTTATGCCCTTCATGGCATGAATATTTTCGTTACCTTGAAAAGGTTACGTGCAACATCATGTCTATCTTTTTCTAGCACTAGTGCCTACCTCTAAGTGAGAACTTCCTCGGAACTGAAAAACAAGACGAATATTCCAGCGAGCTATTTCTATCTTAAGCCATGTGTATTTTTCTTCTTTCTTCCATTTTCTTCCGTAAGACCTAGTCATTCTTTAAATTCGATAACAAATTTATTTTATGGTGAGTAGATTTGTAACTCCTCTTTTCAAAATTTTCCAATTTTATTTATTTGCTTATTCTACTTTTAGTATCTTGAAATAAATCATTTTTGAACGTATACGCGTTAATGGCTACTTTCTTGTCATTTCAAAATTTTAGTTTTAAATAAATAGTATGAAAATACTAAATTATGGTATTAAAAATATTTAGTCTTTTATTAATATACATCATAAGGATGTTATAATTATTTTGGACTTTGAAAACCATTGACTTGGAAGGAATAAGTAAGACTTCCGTCAAAATTATTTTGATATATTTTAAAAAAACAATTTTTGCCAAATGTCAACTACTATTAAATTTTACTTTGATAATACTAGATATTTTTCAAATCATTAGCATAAATCCATTATTCGATTAGGATTATAATATATATGATTTAAATTAATAGATACTATCAAATATTTTTAAAATATTATTTATATGATTTCAATAAAATTTAATTGTTTATTTGATCTTAATTAAATATGGTCTTTATTGGCTTTGATTAGATTAAGTTGTTTTAA
Organism: Iris pallida; assembly: GCA_029216955.1. NCBI lineage: Eukaryota > Viridiplantae > Streptophyta > Magnoliopsida > Asparagales > Iridaceae > Iris > Iris pallida. The sequence continues at coordinate 29,660,290 of JANAVB010031617.1, forward strand.
ATGTTTATTTGATTTTAAATAAATGGAATGATTATCTAATTGGAATTTTGATCCTAATCCAATTTAGGAGTTGTGTGTCAAGCTTCTCCTATTTAAAGAGTCTCTTGTTTTCTTTTCCCATAAACCAAATGCCAACAAAAGAGTCACAATATCCATCCCCACGTATCCCTCCAAAAAACATTCCCATCACAAACTCCACCGTCACCAACGACTCTAGTTTCCTTTCGGCCACCCATCAGCTGTCCATCGACTACGAACGCCACCGCACCCTCATCTTCATCACCACCACACATCTGAACCACCGCCATGGCCACTCCGACAACCACCTCTCTACCATCTGGACGACCTTTCCTCTCCGACCAGCATCGTCGCCAACCCGGTATAGCCAATACAAATATTTGGTGCCGAACGTGTCCGCGTGTCCACCACAGAAAAGAAAAGTGCCAAACCGTGTCGGGACCCGTGTGTCCGTGTCAATCCGTCTTATTCCATCATTATAATTCGATTTTAGTGTCCGTATCGACAGGCCGACACAAACATCGTAACCACCATAACCGAATCCCAACCGATCGTCTTATCCGACGCCGGCGAAAAGCCCTCCTTTGAGCTCCGTGCAGTCCCCACGTATCAAGAACCGTGCCAACCCAGCCCTCTGCGTCTCCAGCCCAACCTCAGGATCTGCGCTTCCGTGCCGCCCGGTCTCTAGCGCGGCCTTTCAATGAGTCTCCATCGTCAAGGTGCAGATCGTCCTCCGCACGATCAGAGTTTCCCCGCGCCTAAGCCCTCTTCTCCACGAGAGCACCGTCGCACCGCGCTGCGACCCTGCCCGGCCAGCCATAGATCCAACACCGGCGGTGCTACCCTGCAGCCGCGAGCATCGCCCGGACCTGCCAGTGCCGTCCTGTCCTCTGACGCGGCCGAATACGCCGCGCCAATGGCCGCATCGGGCGAGCCCCTTGCCCGAAGGCTTCGCGGCCAGTGTCGTGCCAGCCACCGGAACCTTCGTGCCATCGCCTTTTCCTTCATCGCCGCGTGCCTATGCTCCGCAGCGTCGGTGACCCTCCACATCGTTCCTCCACGCACGTGGACCCATCTCCCGCAACAACCGCCGTGTCCGCCGAGCCGCGGACGCCGTCGCACGACTCTAGTGAGTTTGCTCCTCGCCGCCTCCTTTTTCGACGCTCGCCCTTTCTCTCTGCGCCGACCAACGCTGGTCCCTGGTGAGCTCTTCTTCTCACTTTCCCTTTCCTCTTTCTCTCTCCATTTCTATTAGTTAAGAAGGATTAGATTTCTTTTGGGCCATATTTAGAGACAACGGGTTGGGCTTAAGCCCGTTGAGAAATCAAAATTTTGGTTTTTTTTAACAAATAATTGGGTCGTGGGCCTCTTGTATGTTTTGCATAAATTATTTTGTGTTAAATGATATGTATATATAGGGCTTTGGGCTTGAGAACTATATAAAATATTTTGCGTTTTATTAATAATGGGCTTATGTTTGAACTTTAGGATTTAAATGGCTTATAGTAAATTTAGTTGTGGATTTTTGGGTTAATATACACGAGTTTTAACTAAAATTTCTATATATAAAATATTTTGGGAATATTCATAACGAGTATATTGGCTCTAATGTATATATTTAAACTGTCTCATACAATATTTCGGGCTTCTCTTTTTGGAGAGAAAAATATTTTGGGGTTATATATTTTAGTCTTATAAAATATTTACTAAATTGTTTTGGGTATATATAATAAATTTATGGTCTTTTCAAGATAATTGTCTAAAGGTATTTTGAATAATATATATATATATATATATATATATATATATATATATATATATATATATATATATATATTGAATACTGTAAATAGCTTCTAGACGATTTATAAAACATTTTCTAGATAAACGTAATATCTTATTAAGGATTAGCCTTAAAATAATTTTATAGATCTTTAGAGTAATTATCAAAAACCTATTTTACTAGTAATAATAAATATTTTTTGAATTAGATTATTTATGCTATGTCTCGACCGTGATAAGTCATACGTTCCTATCTTTTTGTGTTTCTGACAACTTCATATCGACCATAAGCTAATCGAACTACGTTGGACCAAACAAGATGGTTGTTTCACCAGCTAAGGACCACAGACAAGTATACTTTCTGATTGCTTTTCGATTCATAGTAGTCTATACATTTCGTGTTTATACATATGCCTTGCTGCTTGTTGAAACGCTCGTTACACGGAGTAGTCGGGAGGGAAAATATCTTAGTAGACATGTGAACTACCCAGAACTATCTCCCGTATCTTTCGTGGAGAATAGCAGCTGCACACGACACGTGCAGGGTGCCGGATTTACCCCTAGCCGTTCACATGTCGAAACGAATATTTCAAATCAAATATATAGTTGTATTTTATTTGTTTTCCTTGTCTTCTCCACCACCGGCCATGTCATCAATACTTTCTAGATTTTATCTCTCATATGTTATTTTCATGTCTTGTTAATTCTATTGTGTTCTCGCATTGCCGTCGGTTTGTGTGCTTGTTCCATTTCTGACTAGAAACCAATGTTTTTCAGGTTAGCCGTGGATTCACTTAGCTTTGGGAGATACGGGTGTACTTGCAGACATAAACCTAGAAATAGATAACAGTGGTATTATTTTTATTAAATGTGTAAGAACATTGTATTTTCTTTCCAATATAAATCTTGTAATTGTTGTAATAAATCTTAGAAATGTGAATGGATAATAAAGTTGTTATTTTATGATTTTGACAACATTGGCCGTGACAGCGTTCTACTGCCGACTCTGCGACGTAGGCTGGCTTGGACACGTCTCATATCCGAAAAAGCGGGTGCGGATCGTGACAAGTTTTTGTGGTGGCCCATGCAGGTCAGTTTTCACAAAAGATTGCGAACTTGTGGTAGTACCTATATTAGTCGTACTACCGCAAGCCTGCGACTAGGAAATGCTCATTCACAAGTTTGGGTTAATTTGATTTTAAGAGAATGGTTAGGACTAGGAGTCCCTAGTTTAATCTGACAGTTGGGTAGTTAAGGTTGCTGCATAGGCCTCATTGAATTCTAAATCCTGTTAGATGATTTTCATAGAAGGATACACTATTGTATTCTGAATCGATAGTATTTCAGAAGTAGGTAGATTCGTAACCCCCTTTCTGTAAGTTTGGAAAATATTCTTTTATTTATTTGTTTGAATTAAATGTAATTCTTAGAATTTTATAAATATTTATTATAAAAAGGGCCTTCGTCGCGGTTAAGTTTTGGAGAGCAAGATGACCAAATTTTTTAGCACTGGGAGTGTAGTCGATTGCCTTGACTAGTGTTCTAGTCATGGTAGAGAAGGCCGAGTCATAGGTGTACACTAACTAAAAAAACCAAGCTAAGTTGCGACTTGACCTCTATAAAGAATTTAATTAGTTATTTATTAATATTATGATTTTTAGGAAATCTGGTTGTACCAATTCAGCCGGGACTGGACCCGAACCCAACTTAAGCCATAGTAGTCATGTAGTGCGACCAACGTCGTCCATGTAGATATATAGATGTGTATATATATTGGTAGTCCACTTCCAGTATTGTGAATAATTTCTATAAATTATATATTGAATATAATATACGTATTATTGCTATTTAAATTTACATTTTCTTGGAAATAGGATAATCTCCTCTTAGAATGATAATTTGGGATTTTTGGGATTTACTTAGGCTGTAACTATATATTTGTGTATAAATATATTCATGATAGGTAGACATAGTGCTTTAAACCTATTTTTCCTTCGATCTTGAATATTAGAGCAATATAAATTTAAGTTTATATTTTTTTTTTGCCTTCGGTCATTTTGCTCTAAACATGATCATTCGTACAACTTTATCTTATGTCTTTCCTAAACATCGCCATATCATAAGTTCGTATCACTTATATTCTTTTCCTAAGACCTAAGGAATTATTTTTTTAAAATAACTTCTCACTCCATTATCTATTAATCACGAGTTAAGTTTTTGGTTCAAAAGTTTCCTCACAATCGTTGAATATTGAATATCCGTAAAATAGGGACTATAAGATTTTTACTTATTTTGACTTTGATCATTATCCTTCCTAATCAATTATTTTTCTTTTCAAGAAGCTGATCTTATACTTGAAAAACAGATACTTGCACTTTTTTTTAATCTTTATCAACTTTTATGACATTCTAAACTCCTTTGATATTCTTGGAGATATAGTTGGAATAATTTTGATGACTTGCGATGACAAGACAACAACGCACTGTCGTCACTTATTTGAATTATCGAGACTGCGGGTTCACTGCAGCCAGCAGCACACTGGCGTGGCATGACACCTAAGTTGAAATAATTTCAAGTAAGCGTGGGTGATCGAACATTATTAAAATTATGTCTTGGTCGTCTTATTTCATTATTGAGTTGTTATGTCAAGATTAGATAGAGTTGATAGGGTGTTCGTTACCCAACACAGCTTGAGTTTTGGATCCAAGGGTTTAATGCAGCTAGCTGTACACTGGCGAGGCATAAATTTTCAATAAAATAAATTCGATTATGTTTACGAGTTTCGAATACCATAGAGACTACGTCTTATTGGCAAATAACTATTGAGTTTTCAAATTGATTTGTGCTTATTCCTAGCCACAATCTTCTCAACAAATCGATAATTCTTCCTTTCTTTCTTATCCTTCTAGTTTTCAGATTGTCATCTTTTAATATAATTTTGACTGGATTCATAAACATATCTGGATTTTGATTCTAAACTCGTGCCTAAATAATCGTGGATAAATATTTTAAAGCATATCGAAACAATTTTGGATTTGATCATTCTTGAACAATTTCGATCATGACTAGACTCCTTTTATTATATTTCGATCGAGTCAGTTTGTATCTTTTCCTAGTTTTGATTCTATAATCATGCCTGAACAGTTTTGCTTAACTAATTGATTGTTCCTAAACAAATTTGACCACGACTAAACTCTCTTGACTATAATCATAATCGTGCATATATTTCAAATCAATTATTGCTAATGTTATATTTTCCATTCCATTTTGATCATGACTATTTTGACCTTGTTCATACTCGTGCCAACTTTCTAATTTTATCGTACGTGAATGACCTGCATGATTAAACCTTGATCGTGACTACATCTTAGTTGTATCTAAGTAATTATAACCATGTTTAGACTTTGTCTAAATTTTGATCATTAACCATGCCTATAATTCTAAAAGCCATTAATCGTGACTGACAATTTATTCTAGTATAGCTAATCCTATTTCGATTATATCGTTGACCATCATGACTAGACCCTTTTGATTATACTTTAATCATGCCACTGATATATTTTTTTAAAGTTATACACTACTCCCGTTCAAACTCATTTGGATTAATGATCGTATCATTTCTTGATTGTATTCTTAATCGTGTCTCTATTTCAACTGTATTATTTCTAATTGTAGGATTTTAATCCCCGTTGATTATGACTACTTTGATCATGTTCATGCCCGTGCAAAAAAAAGGATCTTGATTTAGACTTCGTCTAAGTTTTGATCATGCTTAAGGAATTTTGATCACGACTAGATCTTTTTGAATATCCTCGATCATGCCAAGTCGCATCCTTCCTTAAGGTTCAATACTATTCTCGATTATGTCTGACTAATTGACCGTGAGCCGTATCGTTTCTTGATTATATTCTTAGTCATGGCAAATCGTATCCTTTGAAATTTTGAGGACAAAATTTTTCTAAGGTGGGTTGATTGTAACTTCTCTTCCCAGATTTTAATTTTTTTTTTATAATTGTAGTATATTTTATTCTATTTATTTTCCTTTTAAAGGATATTTTATTATTTTTCGACAAAATTTTTGTCAAATTCTTTATTAGTTAAACCCTATCCTTCTTGAAGACCTATTCGATTTTCCTTCTTATTTAGTACCATTTATGGATTGAATAGTGAAGTTCTTTGATCTATGACTTGTCCTTCCTTTGTCAAGACTAGTTGGCGAAGTCATATCCTTGACACACAACACTTGTCAATCCTTCTAATAAATAAGTTTTACCTTTATGAGATTTTATCTATTGTAGTATTCTTTATCTTTATCTTCGAACTCAAAATATATTGTAGTAGACTTCATGTTTACAGCTGAGAGGTATGTGAAGCTTTTCAAAAGTATCCTAGTTAATCGTATTTTACGATTATTTATAACTTTCTTGTCTCATTATGACCTTCATGGCATGAATATTTTAGTTACCTTGAAAAGGTAACGTGCAACATCATGTCTATCATTTTCCAGCACTAATGCCTACCTCTAAGTAAGAACTTCCTTGGAACTCAAAAACAAGACGAATATTCCGGCGAGCTATTTCTATCTTAAGCCATGTGTATTTTTCTTTTTTCTTCCATTTTCTTCCGTAAGCCCTAGTTATTCTTTAAATTCGAGGACAAATTTATTTTAAAGTGAGTAGATTTGTAACTCCTCTTTCCGAATTTTTCCAATTTTATTTATTTGCTTATTCTACATTTAGTATCTTGAAATAAATCATTTTGGAACGTATACGCGTTAATGGCTACTTTCTTGTCATTTCAAAATTTTAGTTTTAAATAAATAGTTTGAAAATACTAAATTATGGTATTAAAAATATTTAGTCTTTTATTAATATACATCATAATGGAGTTATCATTATTATGGACTTTAAAACCATTGACTTGGAAGGAATAAGTAAGACATCCGTCAAAATTATTTTGATATATTTTAAAAAAAATGATTTTTGCCAAATGTCAACTACTATTAAAATTTACTTTGATAATACTAGATATTTTTCAAATCATTAGCATAAATCCGTTATTCGATTAGGATTAATTTAAATTAATAGATACTATCAAATATTTTTAAATTATTATTTATATGATTTCAATAAAATTTAATTGTTTATTTGATCTCAATTAAATATGGTCATTATTGGCTTTGATTAGATTAAGTTGTTTTAAATGTTTATTTGATTTTAAATAAAAGGAATGATTATCTAATTGGAATTTTGATCCTAATCCAATTTAGGAGTTGTGTGTCAAGCTTCTCCTATTTAAAGAGTCTCTCGTTTTCTTTTCCCATAAACCAAATCCCAACAAAAGAGTCACAAAATCCATCCCCACGTATCCCTCCAAACAACCATTCCCATCACAAACTCCGCCGTCACCACCGACTCTAGTTTCCTCTCGGCCACCCACCGGCTGTCCGTCGACTACGAACGCTATCGCACCCTCATCTTCATCACCACCACACATTTGAACCACCATCATGGCCACTCCGACAACAACCACGCTACCATCTAGACGACCTCCCCTCTCCGACCAGCATCATCGCCAACCCGACATATCCAATACAAACATTTGGTGCCGAACATGTCCGTGTGCCCACCACAGAAAAGAAAAGTGCCAAACTGTGTCCGGACCCGTGTGTCCGTGTCAACCCATCTTATTCCATCATTATAATCCGATTACAGTGTCTGTATCGACAGGCCGACACGAACATCCCAACCACCACAACCGAATCCCAACCGCTCACCTTATCCGACGACGACGAGCAGCCCTCCTTTGAGCTCGGTGCAACCCTCCCTACGCGTCAAAAATCGTGCCAGCCCAGCCCTCTACGCCTCCAGCCCGACCTCAGGATCTGCGCTATCGCGCTGCCCGGTCTCGAGCATGGCCTTTCGGCGAGTCTCCGTCGCCGAGGTGCAGATCGTCCTCCGCCCGACCGGAGTTTCCTCGTGCCTGAGCTCTCTTCTACATGAGAGCACCGCCGTGCTGCGGCCCCCGCCCGGTCAGCCACAGATCCAACACCGGCGGTGCTACCCTACAGCAGCGAGTACCGCCCGGACCTGCCAGTGCCGCCCTGTCCTCCGACGCGGCCGAGTACGTCACGCCAACCGCCCATCGGGCGAGCCCCTTGCCCGAAGGCTTCGCGGCCAGTGTCGTGCCAGCCACCGGAACCTCCGTACCTTCACCTTTTTCCTCCATCGTCGCGTGCCCATGCTCTGCAGTATCGGTGACCCTCTGCGCCGTGCCTCCACGCACGCAGACCCACCTCCGACAACAACTGCCACGTCCGCCGAGCCGCGGACGCCGTCGCACGACTCTGGTGCGTCTGCTCCTCGCCGCCTCCTTTTTCGGTGCTCACCCTTTCTCTCCGCTCCGACCAACGCAGGTCCTTGGGTGAGCTCTTCTTCTCACTTTCCCTTTCCTCTTTCTCTCTCCTTTTCTATTAGTTAAGAAGGATTAGATTTCTTTTGGGCCATATTTAGAGACAACGGGTTGGGCTTAAGCCCGTTAAGAAATCAAAATTTTGGTTTTTTTAACAAATAATTAATTGGGTCATGGGCCTCTTGTATATTTTGCATAACTTATTTTGTGTTAAATTATATGTATATATATAGGGCTTTGGGTTTGAGAACTATATAAAATATATTGCGTTTTATTCATAATGGGCTTATGTTTGAACTTTAGGATTTAAATGTCTTATAGTAAATTTAGTGTTGGATTTTTGGTTTAATATACATGAGTTTTAACTAAAATTTCTATATACAAAATATTTTGGGAATATTCATAATGAGTATATTGCCTCTAATATATATATATATATATATATATATATATATATATATATATATATATATATATATATATATATATATATATTTAAACTGTCTTATACAATATTTTGGGCTTCTATTTTTGGAGAGAAAAATATTTTTGGGTAATATATTTTAGTCTTATAAAATATTTTCTAAGTTGTTTTGGGTATATGTAATAAATTTATGGACTTTTCAAGATAATTGTCTAAAGGTATTTTGAATAATATATATATAGTTGGAATACTATAAATAACTTCTAGATGATTTATAAAACATTTTCTACATAAACATATTTTCTTATTAAGGATTAGCCTTAAAATAATTTTATAGATCTTTAGAGTAATTGTCAAAAACCTATTTTACTAGTAAAATCTATAATTACTAGTAATAATAAATATTTTCTGAATTAGATTATATATATTATGTCTCGATCGTGATAAGTCATACGTTCCTATCCTTTTGTGTTTCTGACAACTTCATATCGACCCTAGGCTAATCGAACTACGTTGGACCAAACAAGATGGTTGTTTCACCAGCTAAGGACCACAGGCAAGTACACTTTTTGATTGCTTTTTCGATTCATAGTAGTCTATATATTTTATGTTTATACATATGTCTTGCTGTTTGTTGACACGCTCGTCACACGGAGTAGTCGGAAGAAGAAATATCTTAGTAGACATGTGGACTACCCAGAACTATCTCCTGTGTCTTTCGTGGAGAATAGCAGCTGCACACGACACGTGCAGGGTGCCAGATTTACCCCTAGCCGCTCACATGTTGAAACGGATATTTCAAATCACATATATAGTTGTATTTTATTTGTTTTTCTTGTCTTCTCCACCACCTTCCATGTCATCAGTACTTTCTAGTTTTTATCTCTCATATGTTATTTTTATGTCTTGTTAATTCTATTGTGTTCTCGCATTGCCGTCGGTTTTTGTGCTTGTTCTATTTATGACTAGAAACCAACATTTCTCAGGTTAGCCGTGGATTCACTTAGCTTTGGGAGATACGGGTGTACTTACAGGCATAAACCAAGAAATAGATAACAGTGGTATTATTTTTATTAAATGTGTAAGAACATTGTATTTTCTTTCCAATATAAATCTTGCAATTGTTGTAATAAATCTTAGAAATGTGAATGAACAATAAAGTTGTTATTTTGTGATTTTGAGCATATTGGCCGTGACAGCGTTCTACCGCCGACTCTGCGGCGTAGGCTGGCTTGGACAAGTTTCGTATCCGAAAAAGCGGGTGCGTGTAATGACAAGACAATCAAGATAAAAGTTGACTATGGCACATGAGACTAGTATATGCAAACATGGACACTATCTCACAGCTATGGACTAAAAAGCTGGTAAAAGAACTCCCATAAATTTTCTTCAAGAGACATATGTTATGTTTCGACTGTGAAAATAACAAGGCAACTTGGTCATCCTTTAATCCGTTAACGTTGTAAGCACTTACAAACCTTTGAAGTTAATTTATATGAATTTATTTGGTCCTAGTAGTGTCGTTAGTCTTGGCGGTAAACTCTACGCTTTTGTTATAGTTGATGATTCCTCTCGTTTTACTTGGGTTTACTTTTTATATAATAAAAGCGATGACATTTTTTAATTTCAAATATTTTATAAAAAGGTACAAAACAAAAAAGTCTTCATGATTACTCCAATCCAAAGTGATCATGGTGACAAATTCAAAAATACTGATTTCAATAAATTTTGTGATGATAATAGATATTACCATGAGTTTTTTTATTAGAACACCTCAATAAAATGGTATTGTGGAGCGGAAGAATCGTATACTAAGCGATATGGCTAGAGTCATGCTGAATCAACATAATCTTCCAAAATATTTTTGGGTAAAAGCTATAAGTACCGTCTGTCATATTTTGAATATGGTGTTAATTCGACCTATATCAGAGAAGACCCCTTATAAATTGTGGTTTCAAAAGATTCTGAAAATTTTCTATTTTAAAGTTTCTGTTATTGTTGTTTTATAATTACACTAAGGATAACTTGGGTAAGTTTGACTCGAGGGCAGACGGAGGAATATTCCTCAGGTATTTGCCAAGAGTAAGGGATTTAGAATTTTAATAAAAGATCCATGATTGTAGAATAATCTATTAATGTTTTCTTTGATGAGCTCAACAGTAACATATATAGCGACAGTGATGACGAGGATGTACGAAACAAATTCAAGGCACCTGAAGATACTGCTACCAATGTGAGCTATCTAGAGAGTCTACCTGAGAAGATGAAATTTATGCTAGTCTTTTTGGAGACACTTGTAATAGGTGATGTATCTAAGGGAGTAGGTACGCGCTCTTCTACTAAAGACGTAGCAGCAAACGTAGCTTTGATTTCTAAAGTAGAACCTAAGTCAGTAGCTGATGCTTTTTCTAATGAGTTTTGGATTGATGCTATACAAGAGAAACTTAATCAATTTAAGAGAAACCAAGTTTGAAAACTTGTTCCTAAATCTATTGGTCAAACGATAATTGGTACCAAATAGTTGTTCCAAAATAAATTAAGTGAGGATGAACATGCTCTACGCCATAAAGCACGTCTAGTGGCACAAGCTTATAATCAAGAAGAAAGAATTGATTATGACGAGACATATGCTCCTGTTGCTAGACAAGAGTCCATTCGTATGTTTTGTGCATTCGCATGTTATCACAATTTTAACTTTTCAAATGGATGTTAAAAGTGCATTTTTGAGTGAGTTTTTAAAGGAATAGAATTTTGTGAAGCAACTCCCTAGTTTTATGGATTTTCAAAAACATGATCACATTTTCAAGCTTAAAAAAGCACTTTATGGACTTAAACAAGTACTACGTGCTTGGTACGAACGTCTAAAGGCTTTTCTACTTGAAAATTGTTTTTCAAAATGAAGGGTTAATACAACTTTGTTTATCAAAACTTCACTTGACAGTATTTTACTTGTAAAAATTTACGTAGATGACATAATTTTTGGTTCTACTAATGAAAAACTTTGTCAAGATTTTGCTAAGTGTATGCAAAGTTAGTTTGAAATGAGTATGACGGAAGAGCTAAACTACTTCCTAGGACTTTAAATCAAACAACACTTGCTGGAAACCTTCATCAATGAAGCCAAGTACAAGAAAGATTTACGAAAGAAGTATGACTTCAACAACGTAAAGCCTATCGGCACGCCAATGGCAACACCAATATGACATGATATGATGAGAGTGGCAAACTAGTCGACCAATATAATTATCGAGGTATGATTGGTAGTTTACTCTATTTAACTGCTAGTCGTCCTGATATTATGTTTAACATTTGCATATGTGCATGATATCATGCTAATCCTAACGAATCACACTTGAGCGCTATTAAGTGTACCTTTTGATACCTTAAGGGAACTTCTACTGTCGACTTATGGTTTCCTAAAACCATATAGTTTGATCTAATCGGTTGCTCAGATGTGGATTTTGTTGGATACAAAGTAGACCATAAAAGTACAAGCGGTATGTATCATTTCCTAGAAAAAGCTTTGGTCTTTTGGTTTAGTAAGAAATAAAATTCTGTAGCAACAACTGAGTTGAGTACATCGTCGCAGGACGTTGTTGTGCTTAGATTTTGTGCAAGCAAACCTTAGAGGACTATAATCTGTACTACACTAAAATTTCCATTACTGTAATAATATTAGCACTATTAATATGACTAAGAACCTATTATGTCATTCACATACTATGCACATAGAAATACGTTATCACTTTTTACGTGATCACCAACAACACGGGGATATTAGTTTATAGTTTATTGACACAGATCATAAACTGGCAGACATATTCACAAAACTAATAGCCAAAGATTGTCTTAACTATCTGCGTCGAGAGTTAGACATACTTGAATTTTCAGAGTCGTAATGTGTTATAATTAATAAAAATACTTAAAAACTAAAGATCTAGCAATTTATTAATAGAAGTTATTTTGGGTACAAACCGAAAGGGTCCTTTTGTTAACAAGGCATAAAAGCCTAAGCGACACAGTGCCAAGTGTCTTCGAATTATCGCTAGCAGGATCCGACCGCTACAGCTAACCCTAGGTAATGAATACTAATTAAATCAAAGAATTACAAGTTTGTGAGCAATTTTTATCATTCATTACACAAATATGACCTAAAATACAATCGACTAAACTCGGATCGAGTTCTGATCGATTTCGGGCCGAACACTGTGGAGACATATTTTATATCCAGAATTTGAACTGCAACCCCCTTTCTTCTATTCTTCATCTTCTTCCTCAAGAGCAGCTACCCCAAAAGCTTCAAACCCTAACCTTAGATCCTAGAAATCTACTTCCTACACCTCCAAACTCGATTTTTCTTTGATCTAAGGCTCTTAGAAGGCGTTCTCTACCATCTTGGATCTCTTTTGAGGTATATTTCTTACTTTTCTTTCTTAATTTATCATGGCTCCTAGAATCCATATGAGAAAGTAAACTAGAGACACTTCCTCATCTTCTATATCAAAATATGAACCCATCAACATGTTCTGTCTCTCTCGTTCCGATGATGATGAGGGCTATAACCTGCCACTCTTTGTTTCATCTAAGAGATCAACCCTTTGGTTCAACCATTTTTGATTTTAAAAAATATTTCTGGGTAAAACGATAAACTTTACCTTTTGCAGAATATATGGTCACTTTTGAAACTATAGAACTTAGTAAATTTTTAGAAATTTTTAATCCAATTCATGATAATGCAGTTCGTATATTTTATTATAACCTTCAAGAATCGGATGACTGCATTCATTCATCGATCAGCAACAAGGAATTTGAATTCAATTCTGCCGACTTACGTAAAAATTTTCTAATGCCATACATTGGTGAGACTCTCGTCGACATTAAAAAGGTTCAATTTCCTACCAATATATTGAGTCCTTCAAGGTTGTTGTGTCATCCGGATCTGGTTCCCCAAAAACAGTCGTATGCACATAACCTTAACCAATACTTTTATGAGTTATATCGTATTATCATTTCATCTCTTCTACCCAAGACGAGATCTACTAACAAGATCGTGTTCTTAGATTTATATGCGATGTATCACATCTACTTTAGGATTACCTTTTCCTTTTCCAAGACTATGATATACTTTATGATCGACTGTCGGATGGTTGGCCGTAACCTCCTCCATCCTATGCATCTTGCGGCCATCTTCCAAAAACTTGACATCAATTTAGAGTCTTGTCCCATCTTTGGAATGCCTTCAGAGCTTCTTAGGTCTAGGAAGTTCCTTCACCCTCCTGGTAATGCTCTACCTTTACGTTCACCTACACCAGTCGTAGCCCCAGCTGATGCTCTAGCCCCTGCAGCTTCGGGTTATGCTATTGACGAGTTCTATCAGCGGTTCGACGCTTTTGTCACTCTCCATAGTCAATAGTATCAAACCGATGACTCATATTAGTAACGCTGAGTTTGCCCCATTTCTTAGGTTCAGGTCTTAAAAAATTCTATGGCAGACATCTAGTGGACGATGGCTCATCGTTCTACTGCTCCGATGACTCTCCTTCGTCACCCTGCTTTTGACGGACCGAGACTTGGGGATGATCTGACATTCGCCTTCTTCGACCCGACGATAACTTATTTTGATTCGGCCGAGCCGCTTGCTGATGCCCAGCCTGATGTTGCATATGGGAGTACTGATAGCTGATCAGATGTTTTGGTCTAGTATTTTGTGTGGATTTGTCTAGATGATGATAATGAGCTGTAGTGACACTTATTCATTTTTATGCTTTTGGACTTGACTCTTTGTAGTGATTTTTTTTATTATGCACTTTGGACTTCTCAGTTGTAGTAACACTTTTCATTATTAAGCTTTTAGTTTTCATCTACTGCTGATATTTTATTACTGCTGCTATTGATGGTCTCGTATAGTACTTGAGCAGTTGACTTGTCATATCACATATTTGGTATTACCCTATTTTCTTTGTTCATGTCCGATTCATAGATTATGGGGGAGCCATATTTTAAGTACATCTCAAAGGGGGAGAAGAGCATATACCAAAATAAAATTTTCAAAGATTTTTTCAGATAATTCAAGTATAAATTTCAAAGTTCAATATTATGTTCGTTATATTTTGGTATAGACTCAAAGTTTATTAATTATCAAATAGGGAAGATTGTTGGCCCACTGGTCATGATCACACCTGATTTTGATAATCAACGTCAACTTTGGTCGATACGCAAAATATGCATACTACTATAGGTTTACAGGTTTTAAGACTGCACCTACTACAACTACAAGCTACAAAAGTCTCATCGTCATCAAAGAACCAAACATAATGGAATCAAGATCAAGAAAAAAGATGTAAGGTTGATCAGAATCGGTACTAGCTTAGCTACATCTCAGTCCACAAAAATTATAGCTTACCTATCCACAAATATATATCCAAAGTTCACATTGTAAATCAGCCAAAAATCCAACCATTTAGCCCAAACTAGGACTGACAAAACTCAGACAGAACTCGGCTCGAGTTCGGTCAGGGTAGTTTTGAACAGATTTTTGAATTCCCTCTAAATATGCATTCAACGTTCGAATGCAAGATTTCTGCATCCGAACTCTGTCTGAACTTGGCCCGAATTCGGTCTACAAAAATACTATAAATAGGGAAAAACTTTTACGTTCTCAAATCACTCATTCATAAAATCTTCTCTTCTCTATTCATTTCTAAGTGTTTTCTACAAGCTACACTTTTAAATCTAGCTTATACTATTCTTAGCCAAGCCAGTACAATTTTTGTTTGATCAAAAGTTTGGTGTTGTAGAGTTGTATCGGAGGCTAAATCCAAAAAAATGTTTCAGTTTTCAAATTACCTTCTATATTTGGTCTCATACTCGTCGCCAAGCACAATGTTGTGAAGTCGTACACTTGTCCCCAAGCACGATATTGTAAGAGTTGCAAGCACTCAGTTGAAGCTTGTTTCGTAGTTGATTAACATCGAGCAGGAGTACTCGAGATTGGATTAGTCCTCTATCAAGAAAATCAGTATATATTACCATGTCATGGAGTTTGATCGTCTTAACTCTTGCTTCTATTGCAAGTTATTTACTGCTATTGTATTTGCTCTTACTTGCCATAGTACATAAATTTTTAATTGGTGATATTTTCTTCTGCACATGCACGCACTCTATTTCCCTTCCCCTCTAGAGGTGCTCAATGGTCCTACAGTGTGGAAGATGTCAAATTATGCATGAAAGGAATTGAAGCATAATTCTCTTAATCATGATTGCATCTAGCCAAAAATGCATGAATCTAAAGGGTTGGTGGCACCTCTTATTTAAAGGGATCATCTTTCCTGAGTCTTTTCATCTCATCCACACCTCTAGAAATGACTTCTTGTCATAGGCACTTCAGGAGCTCGAGGTAGACAGAGTCCGGTAGTATCGCTGCTTCTGCCACCAGGCCCGTGGTGATGCTACCTTCGCCCTTTCCCCTAAGTCGAGGCAGAGGTTAGCAGAAAAAAGTTTACGATTGCCTGGAAACTCTTGTACTTTGTTGGCCTGTTGGTAGGGGACCTTGCTAAGTCCTTGGGCGTGCCTTTCGACTTAGATTCCCTTCCACTAGATCCGACAGAGAGGGAACGGTTGGGCATGCTATTGGGGTTTCGTCGTTGCTTCGTCAGGGATAGAGTTCGGTCCATCCAAGACTTTGCAGACTTCATTAGCGACTCTAACTACTTCTCTTCCTAGGGGTTCTCACTTTTTTTAGGCCTTTATGGCCTCATTTTTTACTTCTCCCTTCTCATCCTTTATCGATGAAGCATCCTTTTAGCACACTTCATCTAATAGATTATTTTTGGCTAACTGATGTGTCATGCATGAACCGTCGCTGTTGGCCTTGTGCCCTTTGTGTTTGAGAAACTTTTGTCACAAAGAATAGGTTTTGAGTAGAGAATTTTCTCTTGAAGAATAGACTATGGTTTAGTAGACCTTCTTATCCATGACATACCTAAGATGAGTATGGATAACTTGGGAGAGTGGGACATGTCATCAGGGACCTCGTGGGTGTGATGATATAAAAGGAAGCTTCTTGCTCATAGGTAATGTGGACATGGCAAGGCTCTACAAATGCCAATGTTTTAAGAAAGGGTAGCATGGATAACTTTCTCAGAGGTGATGTGAACATGGCAAGTTTCTAAGATCATAACATTGTCTTAGGGTGTATAGCAAAAATATCTTGCTCATGGACATAAGAAGTATCCGTTATAAGGGTGTTATTTTGGGCAAACATCGAGCATATTTTTCTCAGAGGTGATATGGACGTGGCAAATGTACGTCTCTTGCTCCGAGAAGATGACTTATAGGTGATATGGACATAGTCATTTCTTGGAGAAGAAACTTATAAGTGATGTGGATGTGACTTTTTTATTATACTACCCTTGGGAAAAGGGTAGTAGAGAATACCTTTGACCTCGCTAGGGGTCAACAGTAGGATATCTTATGGACTTGGGTCGCAATAAGGTTTTTGATAGATATTTCCAAGTGCAAGACCGAAATATTTTGCCTTATGAAGTTCGTGTATCGTACCACTGGAAGACGACAACCAGCACCACTATGTCAAATATATTTGTTCAGACATAATATTTCTTTAAAAATTTGTCATTGATGGGCATCATCATCAAATATTTTTTGGGATGGACGAGTCTGTAGGCACCATTAGAATACATTGACTCTACTACATAGGGTCCATCCCATTTAGGTTCGATTTTTTTTGCTATTTTGTACATCAGGATCAACGGTCTTCTGAAAGCTAGGACTAGATCACCAACTTGAAATGCTCTTTCTTTGACTTTTTTCAGAGCCCTAGTGATGCGTGCTTGATATATCTCGATCTACTGTGAGCCTAGAGGCTTTTTTACCTACATATTCCAATTCTTCGAGTTGTATGCGATGATTGTCTTCCTCAGTGAGTTGGCTAGAGTGGGCCACACGGAAAGAGGGGATCTAGATCTCCAGTGGGAGTACAGCTTTGCTTTCGTATACGTGTGAGAATGGCATGTTGCCTCTTGGAGTCCGAAACATTGTATGGTATTCCCGGAGACATTTTTTCAACTTTTTATCCTTGTCATATTTGTTGGATGAGGCAAAATTCTTTAATATTTGTTAATAATCTTATTGAAAGCTTTTGCTAACCCATTAGCTGTTGAGTGATAAGGGGTTGAAGCCACATTCTGAATCTAATATTTCTTGCAAAATCGATAGAACGTATGGCTCGCGAACTAAGGGCTTTTGTCATGGATGATGTGCCTGGGAATCCCAAAATGGTAAATCACGTGATGCTTAATGAAAGTAGTTACATTTGACGCATTTGTTCCCTCTAGTGGCACAACCTCTGCCCATTTGGAGAAGTAGTCAGTTACAACGAGGATAAACCGATGCCCCCTTGATGATGGCTGGGGGATTGGCCAAATAATGTCCATCCTCCATGCTTTGAATGGCCAATATGCTAACTTCAGATGAAGGAATCTGAAGGCATGTAGATGAAATTCATGTGGATTTGGTATTTTTGTATTTATTGGCATAGTTTATGGTATCTGCGACCATTGTGGGCCAAAAATAGCCTATATGACAGAGGCAATATTATAGTTTTGGACCCGACTAATGCGCTCCACTCGTTCTGTCATATGCCTCCCAGAGTGCTTGTTTAGCATCATATTCTGATAGGCATCAGAGTAGGAGCCCTTTATATGTACACCGATATAGATTTTTAGTGGCCGCATCATAGTAGAATCTGAGGGATCGTCTTCTGACTGATGTCGCTTCCTTTCGATCTTCTGGAAGGATCCCGTAGACTACATAGTCGATAAGGGTGAACCTCCAATATTTAATATCGATGTTCATCGTAGAATAACTATTGCATGCTTGTATACAATCTTTGGTGCATACCCACTCTCGATTGGTTACCGTGACCGAGAGTTGACCTTCGGTAGGAGTAGCCAGTAATGCTGCCAGGCCAACGAGGGCATCTACTTTGCTCTTTTGGAGCCTCGATACTTGTCCTATGAAGAATGCAGTAAAGATGGAGATTATGTTGAGCGACTCTTGATGGTAAGGGATCAAGTTTTGATGGCGGACTTCGTACTCTCATCGAATCTCATTCGCTATCAATTTAGAATCCCCTTAGGCTTCCAGCTAGTCTGCTCCTATCCATATGGCCAGCTGAAGTACTATAACGAGAGTATTGTGTTATGCCACGTTGTTGGAATATGGCCCTTTTAACGAGTATGCGCGGTGGATGACCAGGTTGTCAAGTGAGGCGAGTACTATCCCGACTCCTACAACCATATTGCCGTTATATCCTGTCCATGAGGCCCCGTCAAAGAACATCTGCCTGACTGATTCACTCGTAAATGAATGTGACTCTAGCACATCATCCGGGATGTCGTCGTACATCTTCGATGTTTCTAGGACCGAGTCTAGTGCCAAAAAGTGAGCCAATACCTGCCATTTTATCGCTTTTTGCGGGACGAAGACCATATCGTACGGGGAAAGGAGCATCACCCATATAGCTAGGCGAGAATTTAATGCTCATGGTTTTCTCATGAGCACTCGAAGGGGATTGATCTGGGAGATCACGTGATTCTTCCCATTGCGTAATGGCACATCTTTTGGATCGTAAAGACCAAGGCGGCCAGGCATTCCCGCTCGACTAGGTTGTATCGATGCTCTGCCCCAACTATTATTCTGCTGAGGTAGTATATAGCCTGTTCGTGGCTCATATCTCTTTTATGGGCCAACATGGCATATAGGGAATAATTTATCGTGTGAACATAGAGTAAGAAAGCTTTACCGATCATTGGGGCGACCAGGACTGTAGGGCGTGTAAGGTACTCCTTAATGTTGTCAAAGGCATTCTGGCAATCTTTGGTCTAGACGTATGACATGCCCTTTTCATCAGATTAGTGAACAGTTGGCATCGTCCAGAGAGGTTTGATATAAACCTTCTGATATACGCCAGCCTTCCTTCGATCCCTCGATGTTCTCGAAGGTTTTTGGAGGGTTCAATTCGAGGATGGCTCACATATTTGTCGAGGTAGGGCCGCATGGTGGCGTCGTCTTATGACTCTAGTGGCTGGCTACTACAAGTCACCACAGTACCTTGGTTTGGTGAAGGTCTACCCCCCAGCTTTATGTCTTATTCTTGACAGATTGCTACCCCAGCATAGAAGATAGGTGGAGAAGACGTACTCCATGGTTGTAACACGCCTTTTTGTAAGGTACCCTTGACCACGTATTCTGGATTATCCTTGTTATGTGTATAGCCGAGTGGGCTAACCTTTGTGCTGGCGGTCTCCTCGTATTGGTTAAGAAAGAGGAAACCTTTGAGCCCTTTAGGAGGGGAGTATCCCTTCGAGCAACGTAGCTGGAAGTATGGACTGGTTCATCTTCCAATATTTATTGTAGCCGTTCGAAGATGGGTGGCTTGTTTAAAGACACTGTTGTCTGAGAACAATAATAATTGATGGTGATTTGGGTGCAATGCCCCATGGAGGGTTCGTTGCATGCACCACCATGTTTCTTTACCCCTACTTTTGATCGATTATTTTCTACAAGTTTGGCAAAGGATCTTTTTTAGTGTCACGTAGGTTGCATGTCTGATCAGACGAGACTCTCGATGCATCGTAGGAGCTACTCAGAATGAATCTATGGGGTCGGCTCACTTCATGCACATGATTTTGACGGCGCATGTGTGTGTCCGATAGAGCCTTCCTTTAGGGGCTCATTTAATCATTCGGGGCTCCTTGATGAATGCCCGCCAAGACAATGGTCCGGGTATGTTTAACCCACATTGCTCTGGCCCTCTTTGTTCTAGCATTTGAGTAGTACAGTATGTCTAGGTCCTCTTTATTGGTGTGATTTTGAGAGGTTCTATGGAAGACATGTCTTCTTCGCCTCCCTTGTTTGTGGTACTGTTTGGTACTATTCAGGGTGGCTTGATGTGCGTCTACATGCGCTCGTCTTGATTTATAACAAGACATGTTTCCACACCTTCGGCTATTTGGTACTATTTAGGATGGCTTGATGTTCATCTACATGTACTCATCTTGATTTATAACATGGCATGTTTCCACACCTTCGGCTGGCAAGCTGGCTTAGATGTAGCTTTGCCTTCTTGAGTAGGGAGTGGCCAGGATGGCTTGGTGAAAGCACATATTCTTGAGTCCCTAGCATTGTATCACCGTCTCTGGCTGGAACCCAATTATTGTGCTCTGTTCTTCCCATTTTCAACAGCGGGAGAGGGATACACATGAGTTGGATGCGGGGCTTCGTTGGTAGAAACCGGCAGAGCATCCTCAGCAGTTGCTACCGGTGGTGCAGCAGCCTTGACCACCCAGGCCTTGGAAGTCTTCCTAGGTTTCATAAACCTAGGAGAGAGAGCATGTCTTCGTAAGATTGTTGATCGAACCGGACGACCAAGGACTGTTGGGATGAGCCCAACTTGAAGTATCAGATTGTATTATTACTTTCCCGTGGAAAGAGAAAGTTGTCTCCAGCAGAGTCGCTAGCTTGTTCGCTGTCACAGAAAAAGGTGTTAGGATGATACGTGTCATTCAGGGGATAAGGAAAGAAGAAATAGGTTAAGATAGGACTCATTTCCTTTCCTTTATATATTATAATTTTGAACAGTACAACAAAGCCCTAATAATAAGGATTTGCTAGTACAAATGTAGATTCTGGAAAAGTGTGTCGATGGAGATCGGGTACTATAATGACCCCTATAACCCTTTGATGGTCTAATACTTGATAACTTTTTGAAGTGCTCTCTTTGCCTCTTTCCTGTGTATCCAGTACCCTCAGTGATATGGTTTATTTCGTATATTTGATCATTTGATGATCTGATCGTCTTCTCCTTTTGATCTCTCCTTTTGATGATGATCTGCACCCCCTTTATATTTTTCTTTTAAGAGACAAACTATAAAGGAGGTAATGATGAGGGAGTATCTCGGGCTGGAAGATACCATCTTGGTTATTGTAGTTGTTTGGGCAGGCTGTTTAACCGTATGGCCTGGTCAAGGCGCTGATTGGGCGGCCATTGTTGTAGGAGCTCCGAATGAGGACTTAAGGATCCTTGGGTGTGATTGTTGGTAGTTATGACTGTCCATCTGTAAGGCTTGATCACAGGTGACCTAGCACGTACGAGTGCTTAGGACAACCTGTCATTTGAATGGTGTGGTTATGTAATGCGTGTACCATACATGAGAGACTTAAATCAGGTGGCCTGATCTTTTACTGATACATGGCATTGGCCTCCCGTTTGAATGGGACAGTTATGGTGCACACACCATAAACATGGTATTGTTCCTTTTAGCCGTTACCAAAGGGATTTGTGGTGATTCGGTTCGGAGCGCGAACTAGCTTGTAGTATTCCAGTTCGGGGCATGAACCAGCTTAAGGTGATCTGGTTCGGGACATGAACCAGCTATCTTGCTGTAGAGGGTGGCTCAGCCAAGGATTCGAACCATCTGCCCGGTCATGAAGACTGGTTAGGCCATTTGAGCCGTATGCCCCATTGGCCGCATGGAAGCTTCTTGGAAAGGAGGCCACATAGTGTCTGGACCGTATTAGATCTGGTCACATGGAGTAGTCTAGCTGCTTTTTTTTATACAAAGGCGATGTACTTTAGGGTACTGTGTTGTTGGTCTTGATTGAGCCTGGACAATTTCTATGCATCTATAGCAACGTTTAGTCCATGGGATCTGACTTATTTAGCAAAGCAATCCCTAGGTTAAATCTATTCACGATTATCCACGATTATACGTGTCTCAATGACACAAAATCTCACAACTCTCAAACTCGCAATACTCAATTCGTTCAATAGACCGATCAATCCAAATTTGTATACCTCGCCTAAAAAATCAAAAGTCATAATCCACTGATCATAACTCATAACATCGATTTCTAATTCTC
The DNA here is from genome assembly GCA_029216955.1 of Iris pallida. Classification (NCBI taxonomy): domain Eukaryota; kingdom Viridiplantae; phylum Streptophyta; class Magnoliopsida; order Asparagales; family Iridaceae; genus Iris; species Iris pallida. Next base: position 29,682,866 of record JANAVB010031617.1, read on the forward strand.
AAGTCGCATGACATCAATCATAATTTATCCATCATAACTTACACTCAAATTTCTAAACCTACTAGTCATCAATCCGTGCATCTATCTCATCGCAACATTACAAGATTACCTACTATAAATTTCTCGAGTACTAACAATCCTTTATCATTCAATCCATCAACATTTTTCTTTGGCGTAGTCCAATAAATATTCATTTACATACTCTTCAAGTTCACCTAGTCAAGTCATGCAAACATTTGTTACTATTAATATGTTTATCAATCTCTAAAATTATATAATTTGTACAAACAATAACATTTGACATGATCATCATTACTCAAATTAATGTACCCCCGAGTTATCGTACATTGATCTATGATATACCTTTATACCATCGACAATATACATAACCTGACGATCTTCCTTTGCAATGAACTTTGATTCGTGCAACCAATGCTATCATCCGAACAGGATATACGATCATCTATAGCTATCTCCCGAACAAGTTAAATGATCAATTCGTTTAATTCAAAATCATATATGTCTATTTTAAGTCCTTAAGCAACACATTCCTTCAATTGTATCATTATATAATAACTCAAGTCTTCGAGCGATTTCCTCTTAGATCCTTAGAGTCAATATGTAATGGACCAGTCCCAAAATATGTATAGGACCAGGATACGTAAATATGCCAGCTACGCATCGAGAGGACTCCAGCCCCGCTCGAATACGTATAAGCTATATGGACTATGGCATTAGGTCTAATCATGGCAAGTCAAAACTAATCTCAATCCACATAAATTAATAAAACATCAAGAATGAACAATATGGTTCGTGGTCTGCAGCCCACTAGCATACATGTCTGAATAGACTCGAAAGAAAACATGAGTCTATTAAACTAGGCTAATAAGCAGAATATATCAAGATAAGAATATGCAGCACGAGAGAATAATAAAATAAAACCATGCACCAATGATACCTGAATCCTACAGATACAACTCACAACCATCCATCGATTCAACCAGCTTGGCTATAACCTGGAGAGATAACCAGGTCCTAAGGGGACTAGCAAGACACATAATATACATGCCTACTGTACAGTAAATAACATGGAAGAAAATAGGAATAACATGTAGAGAAAAGGATAACACATAAAGGAACTCTAAAGTTGGTGACATGTCATGAGAATATAATATTAATCGTGGCTAAAAATTGTAGCCCCACTAACAGTCCTATCATAGGTTCTCTATCATAGCCCGGGGAGGCACTAACAATAGAGGTATAGCCACGGCTAATAAAATGTTCTCTCCTAAGGTACTAGGAAGCCAAGTCTATCTAGTCATGTCCAAGTCAAGTATAGGTCAAACAGGTAGGAAAACATGGCACAGGCATAGCAGTACTATCACTAGACATGAGCAAGATAATAAAGGCAGAAAAGTAATATGGAAAATGCGTAAAAACTACGTGCACATAGAACTAGAAAATGACCATGAGAAATAGAAGCAATGTGTAACCAAGTAAGACACAAAGGAATATCAATATGAAAGAGCATGTAAATACTATAAAATTTGGCAAGGTGTACTTGCTTGGTGTAGACTCAACCACGTCTAAATAACATATCAGATCAAATGTCCGTGAAAGTTGAACTCCTGCACCTGTCCTCGGATGCTGAAACAGACATTGTCAACATTTTCGGAATGAGCAAAATAGCTAGAATAGCCTATCCATGAGTCCAATTCTGGACACAGGGGCAAAAAGGTAATTTTGGGTCAAAACAGTGTCCGCCGTTGGACTCACTTTGCACCAAAAAACGTACATGAGCCTATGGTCTATAAAGTCAACAAACTACATGTCTACGGATTCATTTTGATTAGACGAATCCAACGGTATGCCAAAGTTGGATTCCGGCAGGCCGTACACAAATTTGTCGGTTGAGTTGGATTGTGGTGCCCGCAAAATGGTGATCCGGTCAACTGTTTCAGAATCGGACCAAACTTGGCATACAAGACCAAAAAATAATTCGGTCCTGTTGGTACAAGTTTTATTTCGATTTAACGAACGTGCACAAAGTAATTGACTAATTTGGAAGGAGGTCGATACGGTAAATTTTTACGAATACGCATCAAATTTGTCGCGCACACGCAACCAGTTTGAATTACGTCAAAGCCCACACGTCCGCAAGCACCTTTTGATGCTTTTGTTTCGCAACCACGTCGCCCAGTTTGTCGGGACGCACGTTGTATAGAAGAGATTTTAATGTTTTTGAAAACAGTTTTTAATAGTTTTTTCTCAATTTTCAAATCTATTTCTCTTACTATATAAACAACTAGAAATAAAACTAATTAGGGAGTTTCCTTGGTGTTTAGGTTGTCTCTAATACTATTTAAACATATATCAAAAATTCCTTTTGGATTTGTGGCAATTCGCCTTCCAAGACAGGTGTTTGGAATCGTAATTTCTGTTCAACGTGAACAGATTTTTCGTCAACTTGGGTTCGATTTTCAACTCAATTTTGATTCGATTTACTTCGAAACTATCCATTGGACTTGAAGAGGTATTGGTTAGGTTCATGCCAGAAGAAACAGCTTGCCGATTGGTCGAGTGTGCACGAAAAAATCTCGCCGCCAAGCCGGCTTGCAGGTTGTCGCTGTTGCTATTGTTGCTCGCTGTTTCGCGAGCTTTTCGGTGGCTCTAGCCGACCGACAGCCTTCCACGACGGCGCGGGGAGGCCACTTAATATGGAGGATGTCTCCGGGGTGGTCGTGGGTTAAGTGATGAAGAGTTTAGGGTTTTAGAGAGATGCTTCTCTCTCTCGATCTCTCGTTATGTATATATGTAAGGCTTGGGGTCGGGTTGTATATGAAGGCTATTGTGTACTTCCTTGTTGGGGTTGGTCTTTGTAGGTGATGTTCGCTTGTGGGAACAACTGTTCATTATTTTTTCCTTTTTCTTCATCTATTTGCTCTATTCTAAAATCGAATAATTAATTTAAATATATTTCAAAGGATATAACAAAATCTAAAATAATTAATTATAATTTAGAATATACTCAATTAAAATATTTATAGTATCCCCTTATTTGTTATAACAATTATCATTACCATAATTTCTAAAATAATTTATAGTATCCCCTTATTTGTTATACTACTACTACTACTACTACTACTACTACTACTACTACTACTACTACTATTTAATTATTTCGAATAATTAAATAATATATCATATTTCTAAAATAATTTATAGTATCCCCTTATATAATTATCATTACCATAATTTATAGTATACCCTTATTTGTTATACTACTACTACTACTATTTAATTATTTCGAACATTACTAATAAAAATAATTTCTAAATACAATAAAAATCTAAAATAAAGCCTAACAATATTTAGAATAATTCAAAGGTAAATATTTATGTACAAGATATCTATCCAGCTATTATGTAAAATATTTATTTGCTATGTACATATATATCTCCACACATATATACGTATATATTTATATATGTTTATCTTTTTATAAATAGGTATACTAAATATATATTTTCCTCATTAATAAAACATAGTCTAAACATATATTAATATACTTATTCTATATAATAAAATGTATATGAACAATTTGGACACCACTATATGTCTAAAATGGTTTGGGTTTGGTTAGGGTCAAGTTCGGGTGAAATTGGTACCACCGGCCTCTTAAAATCTTAATCGCAATAAATAACTAATTAATTCACTTACAGGGGTCAAGTCAACAACTTTGACTGGATTTCCAAATTGGGACACATCTATGGTCAGACCTTCCCTAGCATGGCTAATACACTAGTCAAGCACACGACTACACTCTCCGTGCCAAAATTTCTAGTCATTAGCATCTCAAATTTAGCATAACTAAGGCCATATTATATATAGTTTAAGCTATTATATATATATATATATATATATATATATAGATATATATATTATATATATATATAATATATATATAATATATATTATAATAAAAATTGGTCCATATATATATATATATATATATATATATATATATATATATATATATATATATATAATATATATATATATATATATATATATATATATATATATATATATATATATATATATATATAAATATATATATTATATATATATATATATATATATATATATATATATATATATATATATAATATATATATATATATATATATATATATATATATATATAGATAATATATATATATATATATATCCAAAATTGTATTTAAATCTATTTGGCCCAAAATAAATTCAAAATAATTTTACTAAGTCATAGCAACCTAATTTGGCTCTAACAAGTGGGGTTGGCTATGTTTGGGTCCAAATATTTTCCTAGTCAAATCGAACTCGAAAAGTCAACCCATGAGTCTCTTATGCCATTCGCAAATAAATATCATATGGGGACTTGATTGAGTGGCACACCATTCGCATGTGTGTCGTAGGCTCCAAATGGGTCAAAACCATATTTTGTGTCAAATGTTTTTGATCTATATCGAGTCCTGAACTCAAGTTGGAAGTTAGGTCAAGATTTTCGTTAAATAGTCAAAATGGCCTAAATTGACCCAAAGTTGTGCAAAGTCAAAAGAATTTTAGAGAACAAGTTTTGGTGGGACATTATATAATAAATTGAAGGTGAACTTGTCTACTTCATAACTCATGAAGGTGTTTTGAAATGTTGACCCATCTTGTGTTCCAAAAATCGAAGCTACGAAGAAGTACATCTATAATCATAATTAAGAAAAGATATAATATAATAAATAGAAATCATATAAAATAAATGAAAAATAATCACAAAAATTAGGGTCCTCACAATCTACCCACCTTAAATGGATTTCGTCCTCGAAATTAAAATAAAGCTTACTGACGAAGAACCACGCTAGTGTAACTAGGATTAGTTCAAAGGATACGCTTGGTCACTACGGTGTCTCCTAATAACTCAAGTAATAATCAATCCTAAACAATTTGGTTTTGCAACATCTTTATCATAAAACTATTGATGGTCATTGCTTCTTCTTGGTACTAGCGGTCTTACAATAATCATGTTGAGGCTTGTCCCTCCTAACCATACTATTATCACAATTTTATGAGTCTCATTTTTACCTAACCAAGCTAAGCGATACCTACTAACCCGTCTAATCCTAACTTTACAACTGACAGGATATAATAGTAAATGGGTTGGGTTAGACTATGTCTAGTTTCTTCTTGTAGAGGGTCAATCATTACACTAAAAGTATCACTCTTTTCTTGTTTGAGTGACCACCATAAGGACGTAACTTAGTATGATAATATATTTATTTCTGTATTAAGGACGTCTACCCACCTTTGGTCACACTACCCTATCAAACACATGATGCCCTAAAATTTTATAACCCTTGTACGCTAGTTGCAAAAATTACCATCACTAGATACCTATGGCATATGGCATCTCAAATCCTATTTTATCTATAAAGCAACCATGATTCAATAAAAGACTAATTTATACAGCAACTTAAGAATTTCTGATAAATTATAAAAAGCACAATCATTCGTCACTCCGAACTAAGAAGAGACCAGAAGCAATGGCATGAGAAAATAAAAAAATAATAGTCGAGAGCAAATACGAAGTTCAAGGATGATCAAAAAAATTCTAAAAGAATTCTCCAGACAGTTGTGGATTGAGATTCCTAAGGGTTTAATCATATTTGCAGGCCCGTTCGGTACAGTAACATAACTGAAATGGCTAACTCGACCAACATGGGCCACCACAAAAACATGTAACGCCCCAGTCCCAAAATACGTATAGGACCAGGATACGTATACATGCCAACTATGCATCGAGAGGACTCCAGCCCCCTTCGAATACGTATAAGCTGTATGGACTATGGCATGAGTTCTAACCATGGCAAGTTAAAACTAATCTCAATCCACATAAATTAATAAAACATCAAGAATGAACAATATGGTTCGTCGTCTGCAGTCCACTAGCATACATGTCCGAATAGACTCGAAAGAAAATATGAGTCTATTAAACTAGGCTAATAAGCAGAATTTATCAAGATAAGAATATGTAGCACGAGAGAATAATAATAAAACCATGCACCAACGATACCTGAATCTTGCAGACGCAACTCATAACCATCCATCGATTCTACCAGCTTGGCTATAACCTGGAGAGTAACCAGGTCCTCAGGGGACTAGCAAGACACATAATATACATGCCTACTATACAGTAAATAACATGCAAGAAATTAGGAATAACAAGTAGAGGAAAGGATAACACATAAAGGAACTCTACAGATGGTAACATGTCATGAGAATATAATATTAATCATGGCTTAAAACTGCAGCCCGGGGAGGCACTAACAGTCTATAATAGGTTCTCTATCGTAGCCCGGGGAGGCACCAACAATAGAGGTATAGCTACGGCTAATAAAATATTCTCTTCTAAGGTACTAGGAAGCCAAGTATATCTAGTCATGTCCAAGTCAAGTACAGGTCAAACAGGTCAGGAAAACATGGCACAGGCATAGTAGTACTATCACTAGACATAAACAAGATAATAAAGACAGAAAAGTATTATAGAAAATGAGTAAAAACTACGTGCATGTAAAACTAAAAAATGACCATGAGAAATAGAAGCAATGTCTAACCAAGTAAGACACAAAGGAATAGCAATATGAAAGCACGTAAATACTATAAAATTTGGCAAGGTGTACTTGCTTAGTGTATAGTCAACAACGTCTAAATAACCTGTTAGATCAAATATCGCAAAAGCTGGACTCCTGCAACTATCCTCGGATGCTGAAACAAACATTGCTAATATTTCCGAAATAACCAAAATAGCTAGAATAGTCTATCCAAAAGTCCAATTCTGGATACAGGGGCAAAAAGGTAATTTCGGATCAAAATGTTATCCGCCGATGGACCCGCTTTGCACCAAAAAGTTTGCCAGAGCCTATGGTCTCTAAAGTCAACAAAATATATGTCCACAGATTCGTTTTGATGAGACAAACCCAACGGTATATCCAAAGTTGGATTATGGCGGACGGTGCACAAATTTGCGATTGAGTTGGATCGTGGGGCCCGCAAAACGGTGATCAGGTCAACTGCCTCAAAATTGGACCAAACTTGGCATACAGGACCAAAAAAATGATTCGGTCCTATTAGCGCAAGTTTTGTTTTGATTTGATGAACGTGTACAAAGTAATTGACTAATTTGGAAAGAGACCGATACGGTGAATTTTGATGGATACGCATCAAATTCGTCGCACACATGCAAAAAGTTTGAATTTCGTCAAAGCCCACACGTTCGCGAAGTCGATACGCACCTTTCGATGCTTTTGCTTTACAACCACGTCGTAAAGTTTGGCGGGACACACGTTGTATCGAAGAGATTTTAATATTTTTGAAAATATTTTTTAATAGTTTTTCTTAATTTTTAAATCGATTTCTCTTACTATATAAACAACTAGAAATAAAACTAATTATGGGGTTTCCTTGGTGTTTAGGTTGTCTCTAATACTATTTAAACGGATATAAAAAAATTTGTATTGGCGGCAATTTGCCTTCAAGATAGGGGTTTGAATCGGAATTTTGTTCAACTCGAACAGATTTTTCGTCAACTTGGGTTCGATTTTCAAGTCAATTTTGATGCGATTTACTTCAAAACTATCCATTGGACTTGAAGAGGTATAGGTTACGTTAACACCTATCACGCCCCAGAACCAGAATTCTGGCAAGTAGGGACGGAACAGGCCAGCTACGTATACCAAAGTACTCCAGTACTCCGAAATAACGTATAAGCTATAGATGGGGGTTACTACTACAAGCCAACAGTCGATCCTAGGTCGAGAATCCTAGGTATCTCAATCAGAGGCAGTAAACAATATACAAGAAGTAAGATCAACTGGAATTTAAATAGTAAAGCATCCCAAACTATCATATATCAATGATCATGAAGCTAGTAATACAGAGTGAAGACAAGCAAGAGTAATAGTTATACATGATAAGCTCTAGCTATAGTCTAGAATATGCAAATCATGTTCTGGCCCGTAGGCTAAATGTCAAGTCCAAAACCGAGCTAAACACGTGTTCGGAGGCTAAATGCCACAAAAGAATAATATACAAAACTAGTGGAAGAATAAAATAGAAAACTCACTAAGGTACTCTGGTGCTCTGGGTAATCACCAACGAGTGGAAGGTACGAAAGATCCTCCGGGCTCCTCTATCAGATCTGGCCAAACAAAAACAGTGGGTCAGACCCCCAATAGCAACTACCAGAAAGGAAGCCAATCTATGAACTAAAACCAGCATGCAAATCATAGCAATGATAGAGAGATGTAAGTACTAATCGAGACTCGTGCACTACCAATGCACTTATCCCGAGAATAGAAGGACACTAAGTAAAGCAACATGTAGCATAAAGTAAAGGACATGTGACGTAATGTAAACTGTGTACATGTAAGGAAAAGGAAGCATGTGGATCATAAAAGATAAACTAAACATGTGAGCATGTTAAGTAGATGGGACATGTGAGTATGTTAAGTAGACGGGACATGTGAGCATGTTATGTAACTGGAGCATGTGATCATATGGTGAAGCCGAGCATGTAGTAGGAAGAACAGCATGTAAGGAATGACAGAATCTAAGTATTACAATAAGATAAACTAGAGCAAGACTAGACTAGACAAGAATGGACTCCATCCATCAATCACGGCCAAGCAATGATTACGGCTTGATACTTTAGCTAACTAGGGTTGTCACAATCCTAATTACTAACAAATACAAGTCTGAGAATTCAAGTCCAGCACCTGCTGCTACTACCTGAATGGTCCAAGCCAAAAAAGAAAATAAGTATAGCAGACACACTGCAGTAAGATACATGTGACCTAAAGAGGTGCCCCACTCGATGGTGTGCTGAAGAGTGCTCATCATGACAGATAGCTCCAAATCCCATGTATATATATAATGCCAAGACCAAAGGGGAAACAGGTTACTGGGAAATTCTCAATGATCTAAGTAATCAAGCTAGTTGTTTAGTCCTTAACATTTTCTTGTTGGATTCTGGGTGTGGCATTCCGCAGAATCCATCCTAGACATGGGACATGCAAGACTGGACAAGACAAGCAAGATTGTGCACATAACAAGCCACAACAAAAAAGTATAATAGACAAGAAGCCAGAAGTGCACTACGACGAGCCACTATCAAGGAGCAGGACATGTACTGAATCAAGAGTGCGCCATGACAGGCAACTATCATGTAAGCAAAGAAAAACATGTACAAGAGTGCACCACGATGGGTCACTATCTAGTAAGCAAAGAAGACATGTAAGAAGTGCATCACGATGGACCACTATCATGTAAGCAAGGAAGACATGTAACAATTATCATAGCTTGTAAAAAGAATCTATCAAAAAAGACATATCATGGCATGTGAAAAACAATAATTAAAGCTAAGTACATTTCATAGAGAAATGATTGAACATGCACTAGTGTCAAGTGTATATAGGGTGTACAATCATTCTCTAACTAATTAAGATCATCTAATCTTGTTAAGAAATTATTACAATCGAAGAAAATATCAAAAACGGACAAAAATGGGCAGAAACGGGCAAAAACAGACTAAAACAGCATAAAACGGATTATCCGGTGGATTACTGCGAATTTTCGACAGATTTGCGGAGTGTCACAGCATGTTTTGTGGCAAGTTCGGATTTTCTGACGGATTTCGACGGATTTTCCGAACCGTCACAGAAAGTTGATTTTTGAACTCAAAACTTGTTTCGGCCATAAAACTTCCTTTTAAATCGAAATTCGGATTTTCAAAAGTCAAAATTGCATAGAATTGAATTCCCTACAACATGGGAGTATTAGTTTTCATAAATCAAAACATTTGATAGATCAATACCTCAAAATACTCCCAAACAGAGGTTTTCGGGACACCGAAACGGGTTCCGATTGCCACCAAACTCAAAATCCATGATATACAAACTATGTGAGGGCCTCATATATGTATATGTGACCAAGATACATGATGGTAACACTAGTATCACTCTTGATACCAAGTTTTCTACTAAGTCCATATTAGATTTTAACAGAAAATCAAAACCTTGCTTAAACAAGTTTTGGAAACATGCATATATACGAGAATCATAAGAAAAACAAATTTTACAAAATGAGTTCAGAGCAATTCTAAGTATTTACTACCAAAGGAAAATAAAATGACAACAAAAATATTTTGTTCAAGATTTGGCAAGATGTACTTGCCTAGGTTAAGCTCCAAGCCTAATCTTCTACTCCTCCTCCTAGGGGGTTAGACACCACACCCAAGGCCTCAAGGCCAACCTCTTGGCAAGCTCTAAGGGGGAGAGAAGGGAAGAAATGAAGAGAGAGTGAAAAGAATAAAAGAGAGAGGAGAGAGAAGTAAAATGGTATATATAGAAGGGGGAATTAATCTTAACCGTTGGATGGTGATCTATGTGAAGATCTAAGTCAATCCTAGCCTTCCAAACAAAACCAAATACCCAATGGGTAAAAGGGTGCATCTATACTATTCATGAAAATATCTAAATACTATTCATCAAAATATCTAAAATACTATTCATGAAAATATCGGAAATACTATTCATGAAAATATATGAAATCGAAAATATCTAAAATGTGGAAAATCTGTCTGGACGGTATGCCGTCGGTATACTCCGGTATACTGGCGGTATGCCGGCGAAGAAGAAAATCTATAAGTTAGGAAATTTTTTAAAGCATTACGAAAACCAAGAAAATACGAAATACACTACAAAATACGTATCCGTATATAAATACCGATACTGTGAGATGAGTCTCACAACTCTCCACAACTTAAAAATAAATTCCGTCCTCGGAATTTCCTAAATCTAGTCAAGCATGAAAACCAAACCAAAGAGCTAAAAATCACATCAATCAAAACAAAGCATGGAATGTTGGTAAGATAAAGACGACAGTAATATAACTAAATGCGTAAGCAATAACACAACCACAATCAAGAAGGGATGGAGGCATATGAACAAATATGTCTCCTGAGTCAGTTGAGTAGGAGCAGGCCTACGCTGACTCCACAACTTAGATAAAAGTCAATTCTCAAAATAAGCCGGTACCAATGACTTAATTCAAGACACGACTCTACCCAGGACGTATCTTCGTAGTCGAGATATATTATAAATATCATGTATCTCGAGATACGAAAACAGAAGAGTAAGACGAGAAACTCGTCAAATATGCGTAACCCAAGAGATAAATAAGAGTGGAAGAAGAACAGGACAATACCTACAACATAATCGCCCTCAGCCAAAATCTGCTCTAACATACCAAACTATGTCTGCCCACGTCTCAAAACTGCTGCTCTAACCGGCTGCTGCTAAAATGGTACCTGTGCCATATACTGCTGGACTGTCGGGGTAGCCGGTAAAGCTGGACTCTGGCAGGACTGACCCTGCTGGCTGATCAGGCTGAACTGACACCTCCGCCCTCGGGTCAACTCTGAGCTATGCCCCTGAATGCTGAGACTGATCCTCCATAACTGGCCTAACAGAAGATTGCTGACTGCCATCGAAAAAACCCAGACAAGATGATCGAAAGGATTAAGAACCGTATCCTTGAAAGTTAAAGGACACAATGATTAAATCGAGAGAACAGGAAAGATCAACGATCAAGGCAGATATTAGGTCAACGGATCAGAGATATAGAATAATACGAAGGATATCAATAAAGGAGAATTGTGACTGAGATATCTAAACATCAGTAACCCCTACATATCTGATAAATCAGATCTGCGTGGGCCACCACTAAAACCTATGTCACGCCCAGAACCAGAATACTGGCAAGTAGGGACGGACCAGGCCAGCTACGTATACCAAAGTACTCCAGTACTCCGAAATAACGTATAAGCTGTATAGATGGGGGTTACTACTACAAGCCAACAGTCGATCCTAGGTCGAGAATCCTAGGTATCTCAATCACAGGCAGTAAACAATGTACAAGAAGTAAGATCAACTTGAATATAAAATAGTAAAGCGTCCCAAACTATCATATATCAATGATCATGAAGCTAGTAATACAGAGTGAAGACTAGCAAGAGTAATAGTTATACATGATAAGATCTAGCTATAGTCTAGAATATGCAAATCATGTTCTGGCCCGTAGGCTAAATGTTAAGTCCAAAACACGAGCTAAACACGTGCTCGGAGCCTAAACGCCATAAAAGAATAATATATATAACTAGTGGAAGAATAAAATGGAAAACCCACTAAGGTACTTTGGTGCTCTGGGTAATCACCAACGAGTGGAAGGTACGGAAGATCCTCCGGGCTCCTCTATCAGATCTGGCCAGACAAAACTAGTAGGGTCAGACCCCCAATAGCAAGTACCACAAAAGAAGCCAAACTATGAACTAAAACCAGCATGCAAATCATAGCAATGGTTAGAGAGAGATGAGTAAGTACTAATCGAGACTCGTGCACTACCAATGCACTTATCCCGAAAATAGAAGGACACTAAGTAAAGCAACAAGTAGCATAATGTAAAGGACATGTGACATAATGTAAACTGTGTACATGTAAGGAAAAGGAAGCATGTGAATCATGAAAGATAAACTAAACATGTGAGCATATTAAGTAGATGGGATATGTGAGCATGTTAAGTAGACGGGACATGTGAGCATGTTATGTAACAGGAGCATGTGATCATATGGTGAAGCCGAGGATGTAATAGGAAGAATAGCATGTAAGGAATGACAGGAAGCTAAGTACAACAATAAGATAAACTGGAGCAAGACTAGACTAGACAAGAATGGACTCCATCTATCAATCACGGCCAAGCAATGATTACAGCTTATACTTTAGCTAACTAGGGTTGTCACAATCCTAATTACTAACAAATGCAAGTCTGAGAATTCCAAGTCCAGCACCTGCCTGCTACTACCTGAATGGTCCAAGCCAAAAAAGAAAATAAGTATAGCAGACACACTGCAGTAAGATACATGTGTCCTAAAGAGGTGCCCCACTCGATGGTGTGCTGGAAGAGTGCTCATCATGACAGATAGCTCTAAATCCTATGTATATATATATATAATGCCAAGACCAAAGGGGCAACAGGTTACTGGGAAATTCTCAATAATCTAAGTAATCAAGCTAGTTGTTTAGTCCTTAACATTTTCTTGTTGGATTCTGGGTGTGGCATTCCGCAGAATCCATCCTAGACATGAGACATGCAAGACTGGACAAGACAAGCAAGATTGTGCACATAACAAGCCATAACAAGAAAGTATAATAGACAAGAAGCCAGGAGTGCGCTACGACGAGCCACTATCAAGGAGCAAGACATGTACTGGAATCAAGAGTGCGCCATGACAAGCCACTATCATGTAAGCAAAGAAAGACATGTACAAGAGTGCACCACGACGAGTCACTATCTAGTAAGCAAAAAAGACATATAAGAAGAGTGCGTCACGATGGACCACTATCATATAAGCAAGAAAGGCATGTAACAATTATCATAGCTTGTAAGAAATAATCTATCAAAAAGACATATCATGGCATGTGAAAAATAATAATTAAAGCTAAGTACATTTCATAGAAAAATGATTGAACATGCGCTAGTGTCAAGTGTATATAGGGTGTACAATCATTCTCTAACTAATCAAGATCATCTAATCTTGTTAAGAAATCATTACAATCGAAGAAAATATCAAAAACGGACAAAAACGAGCAGAAACGGGCAAAAATAGACTAAAACAGCACAAAACGGATTATCCGGCGGATTACTGCGGATTTTCGGCGGATTTTCCGGAGTGTCACAGCAAGTTTTGTGGTGCAAGTTCGGATTTTTCGACATATTTCCGCGGATTTCCGACGAATTTTCCGAACCGTCACAGAAAGTTGATTTTTGAACTCAAAACTTGTTTCGGCCATAAAAACTTCGTTTTAAATCGAAATTCGGATTTTCAAAAGTCAAAATTGCATAGAATTGAATTTCCTACAACATGGGAGTATTAGTTTTCATAAAAAAAAATTTGATAGATCAATACCTCAAAATACTCCCAAACAGAGGTTCTCGGGACACCGAAACGGGTTCCGATTGCCACCAAACTCAAAATCCATGATATACAAACTATGTGAGGGCCTCATATATGTATATGTGACCAAGATACATGATGGTAACACTAGTATCACTCTTGATACCAAGTTTTCTCATATTGGATTTTAACAGAAAATCAAAACCTTGCTTAAACAAGTTTTGGAAACATGCATATATATGAGAATCATAAGGAAAAACAAATTTTACAAAATGAGTTCAGAGCAATTCTAAGTATTTACTACCAAGGGAAAATAAAATGACAACAAAAATATTTTTGTTCAAGATTTGGCAAGATGTACTTGCCTAGGTTAAGCTCCAAGCCTAATCTTCTACTCCTCCTCCTAGGGGGGTTTGACACCACACCCAAGGCCTCAAGGCCAAGCTCTTGGCAAGCTCCAAGAAGGAGAGAAGGGAAGAAAAAATGAAGAGAGAGAGTGAAAAAGAATGAAAAGAGAGAGGAGAGAGAAAGTAAAATGGTATATATAGAAGGGGGAATTAATCTTAACCGTCGGATGGTGATCCATGTGAAGATATAAGTCAATCCTAGCCATCCAAACAAAACCAAATATCCAATGGGTAAAAGGGTGCATCTACACTATTCATGAAAATATCTAAACATTATTCATCAAAATATCTAAAATACTATTCACGAAAATATCGGAAACAATATTCATGAAAATATCTGAAATCGAAAATATCTAAAATGTGAAAAATCTATCTGGACGGTATGCCGTCTGTATACTCTGGTATACTGGCGGTATGCCGGCCAAGAAGAAAATCTATAAGTTAGGAAATTTTTTAAAGCATTACGAAAACCAAGAAAATATGAAATACGCTACAAAATACGTTTCCGTATATAAATACCGATACTGTGAGATGAGTCTCACAACACCAGAAGAAACGGCTTGCCGATTGGTCGAGCGTGCACGAAGAAATCTCGCCGCGAAGCTGGCTTGCAGTCTGCCACTGCTACTGTTGTTGCTCGTTGTTCCGCGATCTTTCCGACGGCTCTACCCGGCCAACTGCCTTCCACGACGGCGTAGGGAGGTCGCCTAGTATGGAGGAAGTCTCCGGGGTAGTCGTGGGTTAAGTGGTGAAGAGTTTAGGGTTTTAGAGAGATGCTTCTCTCCCTCGATCTCTCGTTATGTATATATGTAAGGCTTCGGGTTGGGATTTATATGAAGGCTTTTGTGTACTTCCATGTGGGGGTCGGTCTTTGTAGCAGTTAATTATTTTTTCTTTTTTCTTTTTCTCTTTGCTCTATTCTAAAATCTAATAATTAATTTAAATATATTTCAAAGTATATACCAAAATCTAAAATAATTAATTATAATTTAAAATATACTCAATTAAAATATTTATAGTATCCCATTATTTGTTATAATAATTATCATTACTAATACTACTACTACTATTATTTAATTATTTTGAATAATACTAATAAAAATAATTTCTAAATACCATAAAAATCTAAAACAAAGCCTAACAATATCTTGAATAATTCAAAGGTAAATACTTATGTACAAGATATCTATCCACCTATTATGTAAATATTTATTTGCTATGTACAAATATATCTCCACACATATATACGTACATATTTATATATGTTTATCTTTTAATAAATAGGTATACTAACTATATATTTTTCTCATTAATAAAACATAGTCTACACATATATTAATAAACTTAGTCTATATATACTAAAAATGTACATGAACAAATTTGGACACACTACATGTCTAAAACAGTTTGGGTTTGGTTAGGGTCAAGTTCGGGTTAATTGGTACCACCGGGTCTCTTAAAAATCATAATCTCAATAAATAACTAATTAATTTACTTACAGGGGTCAAGTAACAACTTTGAAAGGATTTATGAAATGCCCAAAAACTAAAAAATTTTTATGTAAAACCCACCGCTTAAAAAACTTTCATCGCGTGCCCAGAATTAGAGAAACTTATCCAAAGCGGGTTCCAAATGACCATTTTGCCCTTCCTTTTAATTTATTGAAAACACCCACGAAACTGCTCTTAAAAAACGTTTCGATACTTCATCTTCTTCCATACGCTGCTCACTTTTGAATCTAGGTTTTCTTCTCAAAAATCTTCAAAAACTCGTCGGAAAATTTCGGAAAGACCGGGACAAACGGCAAAAGTGCTAAAACGGAGGTCCAAACATCATTTTTTTGCGATTCTAAAATTTTGGAAGGCCGTCTAACGATGAACACGTTACTTTCAATCTCCTCGATGATATGCTCATTTTGCGACAAACGGGACCTCGTTTTGACCTCCCAGTCAAAAGTTATGGCTCTCCAAAGTTTCAGCTGACCATAAAATGCAGGAGAATGGTCATTCTCCGTGTTAGAACACGAAAAATGTTAATTTCGCATGAGGGTGGTCATTCTCCGTGTTAGTAACACAGAGAATGAGGGAGAATGTCATTCTTCGTCTTAATTTACATGGAGAATGACATTCTCCGTGTTACTAACACGGAGAATGGAATTCTCTGTCTTAATTTACACAGAGAATGACCATTCTCCGTGCTAAATTACACGGAGAATGACTATTCTCCGTCTTAATTTATACGGAGAATGACATTCTCCGTATAGTTCATCACGGAGAATGATTATTCCAGTGTTAAAACACAGGAGAATGACCATTCTCCGTGTTAGAAACACGGAGAATGCCATTCTCCGTGTTAAATAAAACGGAGAATGTTATTCTCCGTGTTAAATAAAATGGAGAATAGCATTCTCCGTGTAATTTAGCACAGAGAATGGTTATTTCAGTGTTAAAATACAGGAGAATGGCATTCTCCGTTTTAATCCGTGTTAAATAAAACGGAGAATGACCATTCTCCATGTTAAATAAAACAGAGAATGGTCATTCTCCGTATAATTTAGCACGGAGAATGGTCATTTTAGTGTTAAAACGCAGGAGGATGGCCATTCTCCGTGTTAGAAACACGAAAAATGTCATTCTCCGTTTTAAATAAAACGAAGAATGGCCATTCTCTGCATTTTAACACTGAAATGACCATTCTCCGTGTTAAATAAAACGGAGAATGGTCATTCTCCGTGTAATTTAGCACGGAGAATAGTAATTTCAGTGTTAAAACGCAGGATAATGGCCATTCTCCGTGTTAGAAATACGGAGAATGTCATTCTCCGTGTTAATTTACACGGAGAATGGTCATTTCCAGTGTTAAAACGTAGGAGAATGGCCATTCTCCGTGTAATTTAGTTTTTTCAGGAATAAAGAGTTTCGTTCTTCTTTCAAAGCGATGATAATTCTTATGGAAAAGAAGAAGAAAGATCTTCTCTCCATAATTGACGTCGATGAAGATGATGATGATGGTGATGATGATGACGAGCGATGATCTGAGTTCGACCGAAGAAAAGCACACCGAACTACGAACAATCTTTGCGATCTCTGCTGAAGATGAGAGCAATGGAATTCAGATTTTTCGTGAAGAAGAAGACGAAAATCGCAATCCAGATCTGAGTTTTTTGAATTCAAATACATATAGATGACCAATTCGCGCGGAGGGGTAGTTTCGGTATTATAAAAATAGCAGTTTCCTGCGGGTGGCATCTAAAAGGGAATCTTGGAATATTTAACGTGAAAATACTTAATTCTGGGCATTTCATAAAACTCATCCAGCGGGTGGGCATTTCATAAAAGCCCATCCCGAAATTGGGTTTCTCAGCAATTTCCAGATATATATATATATATATATATATATATATATATGCTGTAAAAAAAAACAAAACAAAAAATATATATATATGATGTATCCAAAATCCCAAATAAAAAAATCCCATAATTTGACTAGTCTAAATAATAATTAAATAATTAAAAATATGCATGTATACCCATACTTATATATATACCCAAACATATTATAACATATATTATACATAAAAATATACATACCAAAAAATCACCCCTTTGGCCCAAAAGAAGGGCAGCCCACAAACCAAACATTTTTTAAAAAGGCCATTGAATTTGGTTTGGCCCAATCTAATTCTTAAAACAACATTCCAAAATCACCATTTAACCTAGCCCTAAAAATGACTAACTATTTTTAGTAACATTAATAACAAATAACAACAGCAACAATATTAACAAAACAGAAGTAAAAGGGAGGGGTCAATTGTGCTGTCACCCTAAATCTTTTCTCGGGAGAGAAAAAGGATGCACTGTTGTGCTCATCCATAGCCATAAATCTCCTTTTTAAAACCTAAAACCTTGGTGGGAGAGAGAAATAGAAAGAATGGGATGGTGAGAGAAGGGGGAGCTCGCTGTGGGGGTGTAGGCTTCCATAGCAGAGCCCAAGTGCTGGGGCGGCTTCTCCAGCGAGGTGTTTGCACCAGAGGTCTAGGCGGGCGCGAATGCTGGTGGACGTGGTCGATGACCCATCGGCAGCGGCGACGGCCATACACATGAGGCTGGATCTGACGGAGGGGTGCTGCGACCGTGGTCGGAGCACTACACCGCTCAAGGGTGGCAGAGAATGGTGAGTTCTCTCTCTTTCTCTATATTGGCGGTAGTATTTGTTGGAGGATGGCCGGGTGATGTTATTCTCGTGGTGGGTGTGGTGGCGTTGGTTGACCATTGGTGTGGATTGGATGTATCGGTGGTGTAGACGACCGGAGGACATAGGTCGAAGTGGTCCTGGCGGTGAGACATGATAGTAGTGGTGGTTTGGACCGGCGATGAAGGAGGACGGAAGGTGAGGATGGCATCGATGGGGGTTCGGGTGGTAAATCGAGTGGTTGTGGTGTCAATGGTGTGGTGGTGGCATTTGGCCACGTTGGCCGGGCAGGGAGGCTGTGTTACGCCTAAAACCAGAATACTAGAGAGCGGAGGACAGGCACAACCAGCTACGTATATTGAAGTGCAACCCACCTCGCAATACGGTCACGGCTGTCTAGATGCATTAGGGATTATCTACTAGCCAACAGTCTCTTATGGTCAAGAACATGCCTAGTGTCTCAATCTCAAACAAGCAAATAATTGTACAAGATGTCAGATCATGAGATATAAAAAGTAAAGCATCCCAAACATTTTATATTTAGATGAATATAAAGCTAGTCATACAAAATACGAAGACTAGCAAGAGTTTAAGTCATACATGATCAACCCTAGGATTTGTCTATCATGTTACAGCCCTTAGGCAGACAGAAAGAAAATTTCAACTTGAGCTAACACTTGCTCGGCGGCTAACGCTTCAAAAGAATACTTTATAATAGAGCGGGAGAGTAAATAAAGAAACCCACTCGTTGCTAGGGTTACGCCTGGTGTTCACCATCTAGCTGGAAGATAGGTAGATCCTCGGGTGCTACTCCATATTCTGGCCATAAAAAACCAGCTGGGTCAGAACCCAGGAGAGCAAGTGCCACTAAGGAGGCTTCACTTTAGGAACTAAAACCAGCAGGTTAATAAACAGAAGATACTAGGGCCAAAATGGTTCATGGCTGAGTTTAGGTACATGGCCAGACTAGGGGCATGGCCAGGGGCGCTAGATTATTATGAGCGCCAGGGCCAACATGGGCGCCTGGGTCATGATGACCAGAGGGGTGGAGCACATTACACTGGGCGCCTAAGCACCCGTAAGCGCAAGGGGCGCCAGGGCCTGCAGGGTGCCTGAGACTGACTGGGCGTATCACATTGGCGCCTAAACACCGTAAGCGCAAGGGGAAGGGGGTGCCAAGGTGCGTAGGGCGCCTGGGCAGACTGGGCGCATCACATTAGCGCCTTAGGACCGTAAGCGCAAGGGGCAGGGGGTGCTTAGGCCAGACTGGGCACATCAAGTTGGCGCCTAAGCACCGTAAGCGCAAGGGGCAGGGGGAGATAGGGCGCGCAGGGTGCCTGTGCCAGACTGGGCATATCACATTGGCGTCTAAGCATCGTGATCCTAGCTGGAAGACAGATAGATCCTTGGGTGCTACTCCGAAATCTGGCCATACAAAACCAGCTGGATCAGAACCCAGAAGAGCAAGTGCCACAAGAGAGGCTTCATTTGAGGAACTAAAACCAGTAGGTTAATAAACAGAAGATACTAGGGCCAAATGGTGCATGGCCGAGTTTAGGAATATTGCCAGACTTGGCGCACGGCTAGGGGGCGCTGGATCATTATGAGCGCCAGGGCCACCATGGGCGCCTAGGCCCTGATGACCAGAGGGGAGGAGCGTATTACACTGGGCGCCTAAGCACCCGTGAGCAGAAGGGACAGGGGACGCCAGGGCCTGCAGGGCGTCTGGGCCTGACTAGGCGTATCACATTGGTGCCTAAGAACCCTGAGTGCAGGGGGCAGGGGCACGCAGGGCGCTTGGGCCAGACTGGGCGCATCATATTAGCGCCTAAGGACCATGAGTGCAAGGGGCAAGGGGTGCCTGGGCCAGATTGGGCACATCACATTGGCACCTAAGCACCGTAAGCGCAAGGGGCAGGGGGCGCTAGGGCGAACAGGGTGCCTGGTCCAGACTGGGCGTATCATATTGCCGCCTAAGCACCGTGAGCACAAGGGACAGGGGGTGCCAACACTGTTCTTCTTCCCCAAACAGCAAAGAAGAACCCATGGGAAACCAAAACTTCAAATGAGTATAACTTGCTCAAAACAAGTCTGAATTGAGACTTCCAATGGTCTGAACTGTACAGAATAAGATTTTTTTATGATTCAATCAAGCAATCATTCATGCAAGCAATCTATGGCTAGCAGCCAATCAAGCAATCATTCATGTAGCAAGGAATTAAAAGCATAAGGCATAGGGAAGACATTATACCTTATGAGTCAAAACATGTGTGGATATCGCGATCAGATATCATCCTCACGTTCCCAAGTTGACTCATCCAAAGTGTGATGACCCCAACCAACACAGACTAAACTAATAGTCTTGTTCTTGAGTACCTTCTCTCTTCGGTCCACTATAGACTAAACTAATAGTCTTTGGTACCAACAACCAATCCCGAATGATCAAGAAAATAGCTCAGATCTGGGATATAGCGATGCATTTGGGATACATGGTACACGTATGTACCTCATGTAACAACGGAGAAAGAGCGAGATGATAGGACACGTCACCTACTCTCTCAAGAATATCAAACGGCCCTATATACCTAGGACTAAGCTTTCCACGTACGCTGAATCAAATGACACCACGGGTATACAAGATCCTAAGGAATATATGGTCGTCGATAGAAAACTCAAGAGGATGCCGATGAGAATCGGCCTAATGACGCTTACGATCTTGTGCTACTCGAAGATGATCTCTGACTTGTCTGACAACTTTGATAGTCTTTATAATCATCTCTGGACCAAGCATCTACCACTCGTCTATATCATTCCAGGCTAAAGGTGGTCTGCACTTTTCGCCATATAGTTCCTCAAAGGGTGCCATCTGGATATTAGCCTGGAAATTGTTATTATAGGAGAACTCCTCGAGATGTAGGTGATCTTTTCCCGAACCACCGAAGTCAAGTGTACAGGATCATAATATATCTTCGGGAGTTTGAATCATATATTTTAACTGATTATCTGTCTGCAGATGATAAGCTGAACTAAACTTGAGACGAGTTCCCAAACTTTTTTGAAGACTCCACCAAAAGTACGATGTAAATCTTGAATCTTTATTTGATACGATACTAACTGGCACTCAATACAATCTGACTATCTATCTGAGATAAATCTCTGCTAGCTGATCCGTCGACTGACCAATCCTGAAAGAAAGAAAATGAGCCACCTTGGTGAGTCGGTCAACTGTAACCCATATTGCATCTCTCCTAGCCAGAGATCTAGGTAGCCCAATTACAAAATCCATAGTAATATGCTCCCATTTCTATTCTGGAATCGATAAAGGTTAATGAAGTCCAACTGGTCTCTGATGTTCAGATTTAATTTGTTGGCAAACTAAACAACGAGAGGCAAACCGAGCTATCTTCCTCTTCATGTTATTCCACCAGAAATGTTGATAGATATCATGGTACATCTTTGTGCCCCTAGGATGAATTGAATATTATGAACTGTGAGCTTCTGCCATAATCTCTTACTTGATATCACCACAACAAAGATGCCTCATATGCCAGAGTGTGCCGTCTTCGTGAATGCATAATTCTGCTCTTTTTTCTGCTTCATATTCTGTCCTAAGCTGCTGAAGTTTAAAATCCATTGATTGTGCTATCTTGATCCTCTCAACTATAATAGACTGAACTTGCATACTGGCCATCAATGCCACACTGGTAGAAAGAACTATCTCAATACCCATCTTCTGAAAATATGCTAATAATTCTGGCTGTGCTATCAGAAAATAAGCTCTGACTCTTCTACTTAACGTATCTGCAACTACGTTGGCCTTTCCAGGATGATACTACAGGTTAATATCATAATCTACCAATAACTCTATCCATCTTCTCCGATGCATATTAAGATCCTTCTGGATAAGAACATACTTAAGACACTTGTGGTCGGTGAAAATCTTTACCCGATCTCCATACAAATAATACCTCCAAAGCTTAAGTGCAAAAACCACTACTGGTAACTTCAGGTCATGGGCTAGGTAATTTCTCTCATGATCACGAAGCTGACGTGACGTATAAGCTACTACCTTGCCATGTTGCATCAAGACGCATCCCAATCCTCTGCCTGAAGCATCACAATAAACTGAAAATCCTCCAGTTCCATCTGGAAGCGTGAGAATGGGTACGTCATCAATCATTGCTTCAACTTCTCAAATGAACTCTGATACTCTGTAGTCCATAAAACTGTACGTTCTTGTGGGTCAAATAAGTCAATGGAGCTAAAATCTGAGCAAAGTCTGACATAAATTATCGGTAATAGCTGGCCAATCCTAAGAAAATATGAACTTCTGCGAAGGTACTGGATACTGGCCATGTCTCTATAGCCATTATCTTTAGGGGGTCCACTTCAACTCCTCCTCTGGTGATGATATGACCTAAGTACAAAATGTGATCGAGCCAAAATTCGTACTTATTGAACTTCGCATATAACTAGTTCTCTCTAAGAATCTAAACTACTACTAGGAGATGTTGCTCATGCTCTGCTTCATTCTTGCTATAGACTAAGATGTTGTCTATGAAAACTATCATAAACTGATCCAAATAGGGCATGAATATACGATTCATGAGATCCATGAATACTGTTGGCGTATTGGTCGCCCCGAATGGCATAACGAGAAACTTCCAATGTCCATATCTAGATCTAAATGCTGTCTTCGGGGTGTCTTGCTCTTTGATTCTTATCTGATGGTATCCCGACCATAAGTCATTCTTCGAGAATACTGCCGCTCCACTGAGTTGATCAAATAAATCATCTATCCTTGGCAAGGGATATCTATTCTAGATTGTTACAGAATTCAAGGTACGATAATCGACATATAATCTTAACGTACCATCCTTCTTCTTCACAAGAAGTATCGGGGCTTCCCATGGTGATCCGCTAGCACAAATGAATCCCCTAGTTCTAAGTTATTCAATCATCTTGTATATGATCTCCAATTCTGATGGTGCCATTCTGTACACTCTCTCTGACACTGGTGCCGTCTATGGAATCAAATCAATGGTGAACTCAATCTCTCTCTCTGGAGGTATGCCTAGAACCTCTTCGAGAAGTACATCAGAAATTTCTTCTACTACTCTAGGAAACTGAACTATTTTTGCTACTGTCATCCGCAAGACTAGTGGAGAAGGTTCTACTTTGCCTTTGGAAAATGAAAACTCTTCTTCGTCGGGGATACCAAAAATAATTCTGCCAATATGGCAGTCTATTCTTGCATACTAATCCTTCAACCAATCCATTCCTAGGACTAAGTCATAGTCGGCCATCAGAAATTCTATCAATCTAGCAGGAAACTCTCTACTGTTAACTACGATTCGACATGATGAAAAGACTCTATCTACTCCCATAAGACCGTTACCAGTAAGTATATTGAGCCTTACTGATAATGGCTCGGGCTCCAGTCCTATCCATGTCAAGAATCGTGCAGACATAAATAAATGTGATGCACTCGAATCAAATAATACTGATATTGGAAAAGTGTTGACGAGAATGGTACCTGCGACCACCTTACCTGATGCCAATTCTTCTGCTACCGTCAGAGCCATGGCCTGACCTTGTCCTCTTGGTGCTGCTCATCTCTGCTGGAAACCTCTGTTCTAAATTTGAGCTTGGGTATACTGTTTAGCCTGAGATTGCAATGGCCTAGAAGGCTGGTACTATTGATGTACTGGTGCTGGTGCCCTAACCGATGGACTGGCTAGGATTGTTGAAGATGAACTAGAGGTGCTCCACCGGGCTGATCCGTAGGACGAGGAACAATGCTACTGAAAACAATGACATGGGGGACAATAAGGAAGGACCAAGATATACCAGGGATATATGCACGTGATCAGGTCAAGATTTCAGGATGATTGGAAAGCACGAGTAGAGATCAAGGGCGATTGCTGATTGAGACATCTGTTCAGTAAAACCCTCACACACACACACACACACACACACACACACACATATATATATATATATATATAATATATATATAATATATATATATAATATATATATAATATATATATATATATATATATATATATATTTCTAACAAAACTCTTTATTATTAAACTCAAAATGTAGAGTACATAAAAGAAACTACTTGTGTCTACACTTGACAGTTGCCTTCCCGATTTGCCTATGAACTTCAGCAACCAACTTATCTATCGAGTACGTATGATTCTCGAATCGCCATTTGTTTATATTTTTCCAAAGAACCCAAAGAACCGCTACGGCTGTAATTCCCTTCTTGTGTTTGTTCTTCTTTCTCCACCAGTCATGCAAGCGCTCAAGTAAACTTCGACCTCGACAATGAACTTGATAAAGAGGTTGAATAGCTCCCCATACCCCCTTAGCCAGATCATCCTGATGCAGCAAGTGCTCTAATGTTTCAGTATCACTCCTGACACAACAATGACACTTCAAGGCAAGGATATAACTAAGACGTACAATATTATCGTCTGTAGGGAGCTTGTTATGTAGAATTCTCCAGAGTAGCACTGACCATTTAATAGGAATACAGGTGCTCCAAATATTTGTAAAGTCAGGTAACACAGGCCTATGAAGCCTAGCAATATTCCAAGCTGATGACACCAAAAATTTCTCCGACTGCGTATTTCTCCATCGCCATGTATCATTGAATTGAATGATATTTTATTGTGCCATGTCCCTGCCAAAGATAAGTTTTTCCAGACATGTGATGCATTAGATGTAATAGCAACATCCAACGGTGTAGTAGTCGAACAATACTTAGCTTTAAAGAATTCAGTCCATATGTTATCTTGAGTCAGGAATTTCTACCATAGTTTGATTGTCAAAGCATGTATTATCTCCTTCAATCTCTTAATGCCCAAGCCTGCTTCCTATTTTGTTCTGGCAATCTGATCCCATCCAAGCCAGGTTCTTTTAGCCACACCATCTTGAGCATCCCAGAAAAAACTCGAGAACATACTCTCCATCCTATGCAATATTGCAATAGGAGGATTACAAGCCGCTAATGTGTAAACAGGAATTGATGTTAAAACTGCCTTGATCAACACAAGCTTGCCACCCGGAGACAATATTTTATTGTGCCAGCCTTTTAACTTGATTCGAATTCGATTGAGTAACTCCTCATACATACCACCATTACGTTGTCCTGCCATTAGAGGACCCCCGAGATATGTAAACGGGGGAGTGCTAATGTTAAAGCCTGTTCAAGACGCCAGTTCTGAGCCCCCCTCATTAAGAATGTTCTTCGAAATGTATATAGATGATTTGGCCTCGTTAATTAGCTGTCCCGAGGCAGCCTCATAACTGGACAAGGTTTCAGTGATTCTAGATATAGAACGAAGATCCCCAGCTGTGAAAAGAAGTACATCATCTGTGTATGCAAGATGAGTAATCGGTGGACCACCTCGAGGAGAAATAAATGATGAAAATCTATCCCTCTAACAATTTCTTTAGGCTGCATGATAACACCTCCGCCGCAATAATAAATAGTGCCGGGGATAGGGGATCCCCCTGTCTTACTCCTCTAAAAGCTTGAAAATACTCAGTCGACTCACCATTGATCAAAGGAGCATACCAGACATTGTTAACAAGCCGAAGCATCATGTCCACCTATTTATTATGAAAACCAAATTTACGTAATACCTTCATCAGAAATCTCCAATCCACCCTGTCATATGCCTTAATCATATCCAACTTGATAGCTGCATTTCCTTATCTGTGTTTCTTGTTTATTCTGGCCGTCATTTCTTGAGCAAGCAGTATGTTATCTACAATCTCTCTTACTTTAACGAATCCACTTTGTTCAGAAGAAATAAGACGGGGAAGTAAAGGAGCAAGACGATGACACAGTAGCTTGGATATGATCTTATTTACCACAGAGCATAGACTTATAGGACGATAATCCCCAAAGGATCGTGGCTGCTTCACCTTCGGAATCAGGACCAAGGAAGTGTTTGTGACTGAGCGAGGCAATGTAAACCCATCGACAAACATTCCTACTGCCTCTGTCATATCCTTACTGATGATGACCCAACAGGCAATGAAGAAGAGAGGGGTAAAGCCTCCCGGCCCAGATGCGCTGTGTTGATCAAGCGACTTAATAGCTTCAAGGATCTTATCTAAAGATGGAGCTGCAATCAACATGTCATTTTCCTCTGCCGTCACTATAGAAGGAATGTTCAGTAATAGTTCACTGTCCTCCTGAATATCACCTCTTTGATATAATTTAGAGTAAAACTCTTTGGCATATGCATGAATTAAAGATTTTTCTATCAATATTCCATCATCTTCAGTTATGATAGAATGAATTTGGAGTGATCTCTTACGATTTGTCACACAGCCATGAAAATATGCAGTGTTTTTATCTCCTTCTAAGTCCTATTTCAACCTAGACTTCTGCTTCCAATATGCTTCCTCAACGCTCACACGTTGTTTAATAATGGCAGTAACCTTGGCCAACTGTTGATGACTCGTTGCTGAATTGTGTTGCGCATTACATATTTTTGCAGCCAATACATCATCCTCCGCTTGCTTCACTTGCTAAAAAATATTGCCATACGTGTTACGACTCCATGTTGATAAAATCTTCCTGCAAGCATCAAGCCGAAGAGCCAGTCGAGTAATACCAATTCTGTGATCTACTGATAACCAAGCTTGGTGAATCAGTGACTTAAACTCCTCATGATTAACCCAAAAGTCGAGAAATCGAAAATGTTTCCTTCCCCCAGTCGAGTTGGACTTATATTTAGTGAGCAATGGTACATGATCCGATTTAGCTCTATTGAGATGCTCGGCTGAAGATAGTGGAGCCAATTCTAACCAAGCATTGTCTACCAAAACTCGATACAATCATGATCCCCTACGACCGTCATGCTTCGACTTGAGCCATGTATAGCAACTACTAGTATAATATAGTACGGACATGCCAGTGACAAGAGTAAAATTGGCAAACTCCTCAATTGAAACTTGATCAGCTGGCCGGCCTCTAATTTTCTCCTCAAACCACAGCATTGTATTGAAATCACCACCTATAGACCAAGGGAAGTTGATAGAGGATTACATATGTGTGAGTCTATCACAGAGAAACTGACGACCTTCTTTTGTGTTTTCACCATGAACAATAATGAAAGGATGCCGATTCGGGAAGCATGTGATAAGAAAGAGTTACAGTCAAAGCTTGATCAAATGAATCATGAAGCACAATATCACAATTTGATTTCACCATGACCCATATATTCCCGTGATCATTACAAAAAGCATCGAGAAACCCAGCTTTAATTGATTGTGTAATAATTGACTTCTATCAACCTTAGGCTCAATAATGGCAATGAAGACGATCTTGTAGATTCTCACCAAGGATTTAATCCTTTTAAGAGTCATTTAGTTTGTTATACCATGAACATTCTTGTTTGCCATGAAATATAAAAGAACAAAACAATTATCGGAGGACCGGACTTTTACTTTACAATACAAACTCGCTTATACAAAGAAAGCCTAGGGACGAAAGCCTAGGTACAGCAATCTAAGTACAATTGTTTTTTTATTCTGGGGGGTGACGATAGAGGCTCGGGAAAGCGACGGCTGCTCTGCCTTACTTCTTAGACGATCGGGTACAGCTTTGGCTCTGTAGAAGGACTGCTCGATGTTGGTGAAGAAATGCTCTCCTTTTGATCTCTGTATGTTTTCTCTCTGTCTCTCTAGATCTCTGTGTCTCTTTTTTTTATCAGAGAATCTCTTTTTTTTGGCAAGAGAATGGCACCTTACTATTTATAAGAGTGGGGGGCATCATTAGGGTCTGCAATGATTACCCATTCTCAAAAGTCGGCGGCTAAGGATCACTGAATCTGGTCCGTTCATCTTGAATATAAAAGATTTGAGCAATTAATGTGAGTGCATCAAATCTTTTGTGGGTAATTAATAATGATTGACATAAATCCTCATGCTTTGCCAATCTCGGATTTCCTGCCACGTGTCATTGATTTGCCTGATCGCAAAAGATCTGATTTGATCCCAATATTTTATTAGGATTTGTTGATGGATTTCGGTCGATTTGATGCCACGTGTCCCACTATCATGCCACATGTCTTAACCGCGAGTTACTGAGGAAATCTGAGCCGCATGAGGATTGCTCCCCATTGAGCCGCATAAGGCCGGCCACATGTCAAGGCTGCTTGGGAGTGGCCCCTGAACATTTGAACCGCATGGTGATGATCTGAGCCGCATGAGCATAGGCGGCCGCATAATGGGTAGCTTCTTTGTGAGCCGCATGGCGATAGTCCTCGTGAGCCGCATAGAGGAGCCTCTGCTTGAGCCGCATAAGACAGCTTCGGCCTGAGCCGTATGGGACAGCTTCGGCCTGAGCCGCATGGGGAGTCTCTGCTCGAGCTGTATACGACTGTACACGTGTCAAGGCCGCGTGACACTTTCTGGATCTCAGAGGATTGTGTTAGAGATTTCCTTCGTTTCCCTAGGAGTCTGTCATTATGACAGAGTCATAATTATATCTTTGTGTCAGAGCTGTCATTTGTCAGAGCCGTCAGCCGTCAAGGCATTTAATATAGTAAAGGACAAAGGGAAGAGCTGTTTGCAGGCCACGTGGCTCCTTTCTAAGCCGCGTGGAACTTATCGAGCCGCATAGACACTTGAGCCGCATGGATCCCTGAGCCGTATGAGATCTCTGAGCCGCATGGGACTCCCTGGCCGCATGGATCTTTTTTATTCTTTTCCATGCTTCTACAAGACCCCCTTCAAAGTTTTCAATTTACAAAATTAAAATACTTTGAATAAGAAGCATGACTATGTATAAACTCTTCTGGCCGCATATGAGGTCCTGGCCGCATGGATGTCCTGGCCGCATGGATATCTCAGCCGCATGGATGTTTCGGCCGCATGGATGTCTCAGCCGCATGGATGTTTTGGCCGTAGGGACTTTCGGGCCGTATAGCTTATTGCCACGTCTGCGTGCCTTTAATTACCTCCAATTCGCTTTAGTGCTGTCTTTTAGGAGAAATCCCAAGGGTCGGCTTATTAAATCCTTTGGATTTTATGTCCTGGGTGAATCTCTTTTATGAGAGAGGGGACGAAATCCGAGGAGTCGGTTTCATCTTTTCCGAGGCGGTTATTAGTCTACGTGTCCCCTCCTCTCTTGTCCTCCTATAAATAAGAGGAGTTTTAATAGAGAAAACTTCTTTACTTTCTTCTTTGCTTCGAATCTTCCTACCCCGATTGTCATCCTCTTCTTCGATCAGCAAGTGGCTCCCAAGAAGACTGTTGCGATGAAGGGTAAGAAGGCAACGTCTGCGACTGTGGCGGCGAAGGGCCAGAAGACTGCTTCTACCTCGATTGCGACCGCTCCTCCGCCGGCCGTCGTGCCCGCAGCTCACCCTGACGTCCATCCCTCCATTGCTGGTAAGGACATTATGTGAGTTTAAAGAACCCTAACTGCTATGGCTACGTCGTATGCTTTATGCACGAGCCCTTGTAAGCCGCATGTTCGTCCTATGGCCAAGCTGCGAGCCGCATAAGAATAGCCATTATGACCGCATACGTGCTTCGTCAACGAGGCCGCATAAGCCACGCTAAGCCGCATAGATTCGCACAAATTTGTCTGTCACGTTTGTCTTTGTGAACTTACCCGAACCCTGAGGGCCCTATAAGAGCACTGCCGCATGAACCTTTACTGAACGGGGCCGCATAAGTGTTCTTCTGAGCGTGAGTCGTATGAGGCTTTATTAAGTTGGAGCCGCATAAGTGTTCTTCTGAGCCGCATGAGGCTTCGTTAAGTTGGAGCCGCATAAGCATTCTCCTAAGCCGTATGAGGCTTCGTTAAGTTGGAGCCGCATAAGTGTTCTTCTGAGCCGTATGAGGCTTTGTTAAGTTGGAGTTGCATAAGCTCGAAAGCACCCATCAGTTTTTTTGTCCATCTTTTTAACTTATCTTTTTCTGTCTTCTTCTCAGTGAATTTGCCGGTTAATGCTGCTGGAGAACTCCTGGTAGGTAGTGCCCAAGCTGCTCTGGGCTATAGGTACGACCATATAGTTCGGCATATGGCGGACCAATTTTCGAGTGACGAGCCTCTGGCGAGATTGAATGCCCTCAAGAACTAGCCTTTCTATTTTCTTAACGCTATGAGGAACTCGGGGAAATTAGAAGAAGAATACTTAAAGCCCGCGTTCTTCTTTGGAGACGCCTTGACTGTGAAGAACAGTCAGGTTCTGGAGGTGTCAGAGAACTGGAGTTTTGTTTCTAATGGGATGGCGATCCGTATCCCCCAAATGGAGCGTCACTTCCCGTTATATTTGTTCAATATGCTCCCAGTGGACCAGAAGATGGAAGAGTCTTTAACTCCTATCCGAAGTGGGATGTTTGTGGGAGACATCCATTATAACAATAGCCTGAAGTCAGTGTGTACGGGCAAGGTGCACACCAACCGTTCTGTAATGGGATTGTCCTCGGGTACTTTCTTGAATGTACCGGGTCCCAATTTTATATTTTCTACAGCCGACACTTTTATGAACCAACTTGCTCGGAAGGGCTCTTATACCATTGGCCGGTTGATGCTCCCTAGTTGGATACATCCCATTCCCTCGTGGACCAATCTGTCTATGTGGATTTTGCAAAAGTATGAGGCCGTTCTGTGTGAGATTGGTCTTTACCATGCTATTCGGGGCACCAGCCACGGCTTGCCCATAAACAAGAGATTATTTATATCTCTACTGGAGATGTATAACCGCCGTACGGCAACCTTTTATACACCCGTAGGGGAGATGGGGCTTGCGCTCCACGAAATACACGCGGTCTCCAAGCTTCCTTGGGGGGACGAAGCTTTTGAGGCGTATACTCCTACGAATAAGGAGTTCGAAGAGTTGGAAAGACGGTATCCAGGCTTCGTGGCTCTTTATCAAGAGATATTGTGCCACTATAGCACATGTTATCAGATAGCCAAAAAGGAAAATAGCTCAGAAGGGAATGCTCCCCACACCAAGGACTGGGTGCGCTATCTCTTTACGACGGATGCCTCAGGTCAAGTTACTTCCCGACGTCCTCAATCCTGGGAGGCGGTTAAAGCCTTAGTGTCGTCGGCCAAGAGGGTGGCCACCACTAGTGACAGATTCGGGAGTAAAACCGACTCTTTTGGTTATTTTTATCAGGATACCCAAGAGTTGTCAGAGAAGGCGCTCCTGGCAGGATTTTTGATGATATGGCTACGAAATTGTGTAGTCTCTGGAGGAGCTGGTTCTATTGAGAGGATCAGTCGTAATTTTATCCTTTCGGCTGTGAAGTTAGTTCTGCGAGTCAGGCTAGCTCTCTTCCCGGATATGGTGTGCAGCATACACCGTGGCCTTCACACTTTCACATCCAAGGTCATCGCCCACGATGTGACCAAAGATTTTGAACGGACTGAGCTGCCCTATCATTATCTGATGGGGTGGCCGTTGATGCATTATCCGTCTTTGATGAGACCGGGCTCTGAGGACGGCATAACTGATGACGACCCTTTTATCTTTCGCTGTCGTAATGAGTCTTGGGAGTACGAGACCATGCGTGCTTGCCGGATGGCACTAGCGAGAGCAGATATGTACAACATTTTCGTATTTGTCCTTCGTTTTACTGTTGAGGAAATAGCGGCTGTACATCTTGACGGTATTGGGCCCCCTCAACTTCTGGACGGCCAGATGCTTCTGTGGATGTGTAACATCTGCCCCGCTCATGTGGTGTATCACAACCGTAATACTGTCTTTTTGGAGCCTTATCTGCCTAGCAGGTTTGTCCGACAGTTTGGATACAGTCAGTTTTTTCTAGACAGTCCCAGCTCTTGTCTGGGTTTTGAAGGTAGCCTTCTCGACGACATCAGGGCCTGGCACTATTATGATATATTCCATACTCGTACCGTTTTCTCAGTCCTTGCTATTAAGGCGTCAGTAGAGATCTTGTATATGGCGGCTCTGTACCATGTCATGGCGAACAAGCCCCTGTCGGTTTTAACCCGGGTACTAGTTTTATTGTTGGTACTGGCCTGGAGGAGGGGTCCCAGGCGGCCAAGACGAGGAAGAGGAAGAATAGAGTCGAAGTGTCAGATTCGGACTCCGCTGCTGCGGATGATGAGGGCGACAAGTATGATGGAGACGACTCTTTCCTTCCAGTGGCAGACGTAGGGGCGGATCAGCCGCCTGTTTTGTCAGATGAGATGGTGGGAGATCAGCCATCCATTGCGCCTGGCCCTGCACAAAAGCGTAGCAGGCACATTTCTCCTGTTGGCGGTATTTCTCGTTCCCGAAAGCTGACTGTGACCAGACACCGCCAGCTAACTATAAGGGACAGCGGCGAGGAAGTTGACCTCGTGTCAGAGGTAAACAAGTCAATCCCGGTTCTTCCTTTCTTCTAATTGCAGGTATCAAAAGAAGAGGAGTCTCAAGTTGCCGAGGTCGTGACTCGAAATGACGGGGGCTCTGGTGAGCCTGTCCCTGAAATTGCTGAATTCCATCAAGATGATGTTGATCAAGTCGTAACTCCCTTCGAGGTGGCTGGGCAAAAGAAGCCGACCGAATTTAACTTGGAGATCGCGTGTGAGGAGACCATGTCAGCTGCAAACGATCCGCAGCCTCCATGCTCTTCTCTTGGTAAGATAAGCCAAATTTTAACCTGCGAGGAGGCCTATCTGCTCTATCATCACGTCCTTCGGGTCACGTCAATTGATTGTTGTTCTGGGCATGCAGGTCCTACCTCTCCAGTGTCGAGGATGGATATTATTGGGACAAACTCTGCCGAAGGGGCACTGGCGGAGAGGAGCGTGCCCCCTCCCCTTCTGGCTCGTCTTGATGGGCCTCCTGTGGACTCGGGTTCGGCGAGTCATGTAGTGGGACAGCCGGGGCAGGGGACGATGGTCCTTGCGTCCTCCTCTTCTCGGGCGGCTCCGAGAGTCGACTTCTCTGCCCTACCAAGTGTCTAGGCTCTTCAGGTGGCGGAGGAAGAGTTAGCCGCTATCCGCACCTCGTTCTGCTCGGACTCCGTCCCTCTGGTGGCAAGTTCTTGCACCACTCCCCAGATATTGCCGGCCACGCTTCCTCTGACGTCGCCCTCTACAGAGGTCTTGGATGACGCGTTACAGGACGTGGTTGACAGTTTTTATCGTCACCTGAAGAGGGAGATAGTGGCTGCTGTGGAAAGAGGGACCTCTTTCGTCTTGGCCCGGTAATGCGCCCAGGTCAAATTGATATCCTCAAAACTCTTCTCGGTGGGGCACGCGTGGCTGCACTTCTGGAGGCAAAATTGCTGAAGACTGGTCAGCTGGTGGCCCAGCTTCAGGTACTGAGGCAGGCTGATCTGTCTGCTGCTATAGATCAGGAGCGGGGTTCCCTTACCGCTGTCATAGAGAAGACAAGGTCTGCTCGGGATAAAACTAGGTCGGCCATAATGAAGGACCTCAGCGATTTGTCTGATCAATATGATCAATTGAGCCACGAGAGTGAAGATGTTACGGCTCGAAAAGCGGCTGCCTCTCGTGGGATTACTGATATGCGGGAGCAGATCCTTGCACTTCAGAGGAAGTTGACTTTTCTAGAGTCTGAACTTGAGGCTGCCCGTACTGACAGGGGGCTAATTATCCAGGAGGCTGACAGGGTTAATCAAGCTTCGACTGACCTGGAGATTGCCCTGAAGAAGTTGGAAGATGACTGGCGGGCGCTCATGGACTTGGATAATGGGGAGCGGTTGTCCCAGGAGGCAGAACGTCGAGCTCGACAGTGGCTTGAGCGGGGGATTGCCTTGGTGAGAAACCGCCTTTTGGAGTTGTGTATTGTCGAACTATAGTCGGTTTTTTCTTCTTTTGTTCTGTTCTCTTTTTTTTTCCTTTTTTTGAGAGGGACGCGGTCCCAAAACATGTAATGCTTTTTTCGACTTTCAAATAAAAACTACTTTCTATTCTACCCTTCATTTGTATTACTTGTTGTGCCTGTGGTATTATGGTAGTGTTTGCCCCACATGGGGGACTTGTTTGTGGACCTGTTACCCCTGGTATACCTTGGTTTTAGTTACGGATAACAAGCTTGATAGGGGATACCTAGAACGGTTCCACAATAAGGTTATCGTGGATGTTCCGAGTATCGGAAGAAAGAATGCCATGGAGCAGCTGGGCTCCCGGGACATGATGAGGAATGATGGGCCTTTGCTAAAAAATTCAGCGGAGGATATTTTGTGGGCCTATTATCCTTGGCGTACCCTGGGTTAGGATACGGATAATACGATGAACGGGAACCAACAAACTTACTCAGAGGTAATAAGGACATGGCAAGCATGAGGGTTTTCTTACCGCAGAATCTTCCTACTCAGAGGTGATGAGGACATGGCAGGAGTGGACTCAATGGAGGATATTTGTGGACTTACTACCCTTGGCGTACTCCGATTGTGGGTACAGATAATAAATCGAAAGGGAATCAACATACTTAATCAGAGGTAATGAGGACATGGCAAGCATGATGGTTTCTTCGACGGAGCCTTTCCACTCAGAGGTAATGAGGACATAGCAGGAGTGGGCTCAATGAAGGGGGGTACAAAGAACGACTCAGAGGTAATAAGGACATGGAAGTTCTATGTAGAGGGGTGATTTGTTTTTGGCAGAATTGAGACGACTCAGAGGTAACATCGACATGGCCGTTTTGGAAATTTGTGGATCTGTTACCCTTTTTGTGTACTGGGAGTGCGGATAGTGGATCATGAGGAAGGAGCTCCTTCAGGAAGAAAGTTCAGAGGTATGGTCATACATAACTTTTCCCCGAAAGAGTGACCGGGATGTAAGTTCAGGGGTACCAGCGGGTACATAACTCGACAATCTGGGAATTTTGGAATCAAAATGTAAGTTCAGAGGTACCAGCGGGTACATGACTAGATAAGCTGGGATTTCTGTGGAAGGAGGACGTGAGTTCAGTGGTACGAGAGAGTACATAACTCGATGATCTGGAAATTTTGTGAAAGTGAGTTCAGCGGTACTAGCAGATACATGACTCGATGATTGGGAATATTGTGAATATGAGTTCAGCAGCACCAGCGGGTACATGACTCAATGATCTGGGAATATTATGAAAGTGAGTTCAGCGGTACCAGCGGGTACATGATTCGATGATCTGGAATATTGTGAAAGTGAGTTCAGCGGTACCAGCGGGTACATAACTCGATGATCTAGAATATTGTGAAAGTGAGTTCAGCGGTACCAGCGGGTACATAACTCGATGATTTGGAAAATGTTGTTTAGACATAATATTTCTTCAAAAACTTGCCGTTGACGGGCAACATGAGCAAGTCTCTATTTTGTTTTGCGAGGCGGTAAGCACCGTTGGAGAATACGGCCTCAATGATAAACGGACCTTCCCATTTTGGTTGGAATTTGCCGACGGTTTTGTGAGTCATGTCCATCGGCCTCCGGACTGCCAGAACGAGATCGCCCACTTGGAATGTTCTGATTTTAACCTTCTTGTTAAAGGCTCCAGAGATACGTGCTTGGTATAGTTCGATTCGTTGCTGAGCCAAGAGGCACTTTTCATCTAAGGCCTCCAACTCTTGTAGCCGACGACGGTAGTTATCCTCTGTCGTCAATTGGTAAGTAAGGGCGACGCGGAGTAAGGGTATCTGAGTCTCCAATGGTAGGACTGCCTCACTCCCGTATACTAGGGAAAATGGCATATTTCTAGTGGTTGTTCGGACTGTAGTACGGTACGCCCATAAACATTCACCAAGCTTTTCGTTCCAGTCGTGTTTGTTGGAAGAGACAAACTTCTTGAGAAGTTTGATGATTGTTTTGTTGAATGCCTCTGCCAACCCATTTGCTGCCGAATTGTATGGTATCGAAGCAATATTCTGGATACGATGCTTGTCACAGAACCGATAGAAGGCGTGGCTTGAAAACTATGGACCATTATCGTGGATGATCCTTTGGGGCAGTCCAAAGCAATAGATGACATGATGCTTGAGGAAGCTGATCACGTTTGAAGTCTTTACTTCTGTGAGCGGGACAGCTTCCGCCCATTTGGAGAAGTAATCCGTGATCGCGAGTATGAAGCGATGTCCACGGGAAGATGGTAGAGTAATCGGACCGATGATATCCATTCCCCATGCTTCAAATGGCGAGGACGCTACTGTCGGATGTAGAAACTCGGATGGTTGGTGGATGAAGTTCGCATGGACTTGGCAGGCTTTGTACTTTCTTGTATAGTCTATCGCATCTGCTACCATCGTGGGCCAGTAGTAGCCCATTCGACGAAGACGGTCTTATAATTTTGGGCCAGGCTGATGGGCCCCGCAGACACTGTCATGAGCTTCGCATACAGCTTCTTTGGCTTCTGCGTTTCACAGACACCGAAGCAATACCCCGTTGTAAGATCGCCGATACAACATTTTTGTCTCTGTATCGTAGAAGAATCTGAGAGAACGCCTTCTGATGGAAGTTGTTTCCTTTGGGTTCTCGGGTAGGATGCCGTAGACTACGAAGTCTATGAATGGTTGTCTCCAGTTCGGTGCTTTGTCGATCGTTTGGGCAGAATAACTCGCCACGACTTGAACGTTGTTCTTGGGATAGACCAATTCGTGGCCTATCATGTCAACCGAATGATGAGTATGGTTCGGCACTGCTAGGGAAGCGATAAGGCCTGCTAGGGCATCGGCTTCGATGTTCTGTAGTCTGGGAACATGTTCGATGAAGAATCCCTCAAATGATGAGATAATATTGATCGCTATTTGGTGATAGGGGATCATGTCTTCGTGGCGAACTTTATACGAACCCTGGATCTGATTGACGATTAGCTGCGAATCGCCGTATGCTTTAAGATATTCTACCCCCAGCTCTATTGTAAGTTGGAGGCCAATGACCAAAGCGTTGTACTTGGCCACATTGTTAGAGCAGGGTTTCGTGAGGGAGTAAGCAAGATTGATCACCAGTCCGGAAGGAGAAATCAACACCACCCCGACTCCAACGACTATGTTGCCCTTGGGTCCAGTTCTTGAAGCACCGTCGAAGAACATTCGCCATATATCATCGTGGGACGTCACATGTGAGTCGGTGACCTCATCTAGGATTCTTTCATATATTTTGGATGACTCCGAGCCTGGGTGAGCTGCTAAAAAGTCTGCCAGAGCTTGACCTTTAACAGCCTTTTGCGGGACGAAGACCATATGATAAGGAGACAGCAACATTGCCTATGTGGCGAGGCGGGAGCTGAGTGTCCCTGGCTTAGTCATGAGGACCCTGAGAGGGTTGACTCGTGAGATCACATGTATGGTTTGTCCTGTGACATAGTGTCGCATCTTTTGAATGGCGAACATCAGGGCGAGGTATTCCTTCTCCACGACGGTGTATCGTTGCTCTGGCCCAATCATTATTCGGTTGAGGTAATATATAGCTTGTTCATAGCCTGCATCGTTGTTTTGTGCCAGCATAGCACCGAGGGAATGCTCCATTGCTCGTACATATAGCAAGAATGGTTTCCCAGTAACCGGGGCTACCAGGACTGGAGGGTTCGACAAATATTCTTTGATGCTGTCGAAGGCACGTTGGCATTCTTCATCCCATACGAATGAGACACCTTTCTTTATGAGGTGGGTGAATGGCCGACACCGCCAAGAGAGGTTAGAAATAAACCTCCTGATGTAAGCTAGTCTTCCTTGGAGGCCTCTGAGTTCACGAAGATTTCTCGGGGGACCCATCTCCATAATTGCCTTCGTCATCTCTGGGTCTACATGAATTCCCTATGCAGTAATAATAAAACCCAGGAATTTTCTGCTGGATACGCCCAAGAAGGATTTTGTGGGATTCATCTTCAGGTTGTGTGCTCGCATCAGGTCGAACACGGTTCTCAGGTCATACAGGTAGTCTTTCTTATAGTGGCTCTTGACGGCGATGTCATCTACATAGCACTCTATAGTCTTGCACAAGTGATCTCTGAAGATGATGCTCATGGCTCTTTGATATGTGGTGCCAGCATTCTTTAAACCAAAAGGCATGACTGTGTTGCAGTACGTGCCAATCGGTATTCGGAATGATGTATGCTTTTCGTCGTCAGAAGATATCTTGATTTGGTTGTACCCCAAGAAACCATCCATGAATGACATACGTTCGAAGCCGCATGTGTTGTCAATCATGATGTCTGTGATAGGGAGGGGGAATTCATCTTTGGGATATGCCTCGTTCAGATTGCAAAAGTCGATGATTCGAATCTTTCCATTCTTCTTGAGGACTGGTACTATATTGGCGACCCATTCAGGATGTTGTTCCTCATGAATGAATCTGCTGGCTATTAGTTTGTTGACTTCAGCTTCGATCGCATCCATGATGTCCGGGCGAAAGCGTCGTTGTTGTTGTTTGACTGGCTTCGCATCTGGCCGAATGTTAAGCTTGTGAAGGGCAACCTCAGGGTTTAGTCCTGGCATGTCTTCATAGCTCCAGGCGAACACATCAATATATTCTTTGACAAGTTCTAGTAGCGATTCTCGCTCTTCGTCTATTAGGCTTTTGCTGACGAAGATCGGTTTTGGAGAAGATTCGCTGCCGAGGTCGACCTGTATAACCTCGTCTTCGGTAGGAGATTCTCTCTGTTCGAACCATTTTTCCCATTGTGTATCCAGTTGTTGGGCCCACGGCTCTAACTCTAGGATTTCAGGAATGTCTTCGTCTTCTTCGTAAGCGTCGACGAATGCCATATTGACTGACAGGACTTGTCTGAATACATCTCCGATGCTTGTGTCTGAATCAGAAGTTGGTGACCCAGTTGAATGTGAATGCCAGTCGTATTCCTTATCTGAACTTTCAGGGGTCATCACGGGCGTAACATACCCTAATCCACATCGGATCTTGCTGTAGTAGTCCCGTGGTTTGCCAGCTGGGACTGGTGGCCTCAAAGATAATCGTCGACCGGTGCCGTAGTTCAAGCCTGGCGTAGCCTCCAGATCATATCCCTGTTTTTGCATGAGATATTTGGATTGGGGGCTATAAATATACAAAGGCAGTCTTCCGGCATTTGATTCGAGATCGACCTTCTCTAGGGTGAAGAGATGTGGGTCGTCCTTCCGACCAAAGATGATTGGATGGACCCCTCCCTCGATTATGTGGTAGGCGTCTTCCACTGGAGTAAGCTGGTTTGCGGTGTAAATATTTGTCACCTGTGTGTATAGGTGAGTGCCTATACTGTGTTCCATAGTATACATTGTACAAAGCTTATTAAGCTCGAGGTAGTTCAAAGATAGCCCTTTATTGATGAAGTAAGGTATCTTTTCTAGCGAGATTACATTATCTGCGGAGGAAACATCAGTATGGGCAGCCACATACTTGGCTAGCTCTGGTTCTTCTTCGGTCACCCCCTGTATAAATAAAGACTGAGAGGATGACCTCGGCAGCTTGATCATCAGGGGTTCCGTTGGTGGAGCCGAACGGGGAGTTGTTGGCAAACTAGCGACCCCAGTTTGGTACTCGATGTTGGACGGGGAGTAGTTGGTTCGCTAGCGACACCCAGTTTGGTACTCGATGCTGGACAGGCAGTTATTGGTTCGCTAGAAGCCCCAGACTTTGCATCGGGGTGACGATTCTTCATGGGAAGACGAATCATTATTGGCTTGTCAGAGGGGTTGAACTTCTCTGCTTGTGGCTGGCCGACTCTCGGTAACCTGACTGTCAGTGGCTCCGTTGTGGGTCTCGGCGCTTGGTCGGACCTTGGAAGCCAGATTATCATTTGCCCTTCTTGTGCCGAGAGGCTGATCGTATCCTTACGCAGAGCGGCCGTAAGGGTTGCAAATTTGCCAGGTTTACGGGCTTAAAGGTGGATCGTCAGAGGTTTTTCTGATCCTGAGATCGTCTCAGTTTGAGCTTGTACATCTTCATCCAGGTGCCTCTTCGACTTCTCGTATAGGCAGGAATCCGAGTAGTAGGATTCGACTCCTTTGAAGGGATCGATGTTGGCAAATTCTGTCCTCATAAAGCCGTATTTGTCGACATAATTGAAGTACTGGTGCAGCGTGGAAGGCACGATCATATAATCATGTATCCAAGGGCGCCCCAAGAGGATGTTGTAAGAAGTGTCCGCATCTATGACGTAACAGGTCACTTCTGACTGGAGATCGCCAATTTGGTACTTCAAATGAATCTCCCCAATTTGGTAGCTCCTGTCCGAATTGAAACCGCTGATGGCGGTACTTGTTGGCGTCAGGCGATGCATCGGAATACGGAGATGATGTAGCAGACCCTTCGGGATGATGCTTATGGAAGAGCCAGGATCAATATGCATTCGGTCCACCTTTATGTCCCCGATGTATCTGGTGTAGTATAACGGACGATCGTGGAGATTGGTTTTGATGAGCATATCCTGTGGAGTGAAGACAATATTGGGTATTGCTCATGTGCAAGCGCTGTCATGGAGATTTCTAGACGGGCTCTCTCCTGTGAGGTTGACCTGAGCTAGGTATGCGTCGGCATTTTGGAGTGCATCGCTCAAAGCTGCACGAACATCCTTTGAGAGCCTCAGAAGCTCGTATAACGACAATTTGGCTGGTGTATTGGCCAACTGCGCCAAGATGTCGAAGTTGTAGGGCCTCTCCAACCCCTAAGGTGTCTCTTTTCGGAGGAATTTGTCAAAGCGAGTCTTCTTCGGCCTAGTCTTGTCGGTCGTCGGAGGCTGAGAAGGTCCAAGGGCGTCAGCAGTAGCTGGTTGATGGTCTTCAGTTGAGTTCTCAGCCACGAGTTGGGCCTGTGCCCCAGATCGAGTAACGACAGCTGTGACTTTTCGACATCTGTCGAGATTGTACGGCAGGATCTGACTTTTTCACCCTTCTTCTTACGAATGGAAGGTGGTATGGACTGAGTCACTTCAAGTACCAGGTTCGGATGGACCCACATGATCTTCCTCCGTGATGTGGTGAGGAACACTAAACCAGTAACTTGATCCCGAGGAGGTGGAAGATTAGCAATCTCTATTGTCGCCAGAGGGATGGGTACCACCCCGTCTTGAGCGTCTGTTGGAGGAAGCTGCCGAATTGTACGGATACCATATTGGCTGCCATGGTTACCTCCTCGAAATCGATGGCCAGAGCGTTTGAATCGATGAGATATTGGATGTATCGCTTCAATTGGTAGCAGTCGTATGTAGCATGGTGGACGTAGCGATGGTAGTGACATTAGTTTGGGCTCTCTATTTC
Organism: Iris pallida; assembly: GCA_029216955.1. Taxonomy (NCBI): domain Eukaryota; kingdom Viridiplantae; phylum Streptophyta; class Magnoliopsida; order Asparagales; family Iridaceae; genus Iris; species Iris pallida. Next base: position 29,724,692 of record JANAVB010031617.1, read on the forward strand.
TGCTGGCCGAGGTTCCTGTCTTGGTGGAGGGAGCTGGATTCTGTCTCCTTGTATGAGCATGTACAAGATGGGCTTGACATGGCCGTCTTCGAAGGAGTAGGTCATTTACGGCCACTACTTGTCTGCCAATTTTGACTCAGGTTTCTGGGCTGTGTCGGCCACCATAGCCTGCTTACCCCTGTTGTCCCAATTATTGGAGGGGCTACCCCCATTGTCGTTGTTGGTATTAGGACGCTTGCCTCTGTTTTCTCCCTCTGAGATATGCAATCCCAGTTGATGAGCCTTCTTCAACCGTTCTTTGGCGCTAGTGGCACTGATGATGAATGTCTTCTAGTCCTTAAATTGACTTTCTCCCATCCAGAGACTGATTGTTGGAAGCAATCGCTTTTGGCAAATTTCAATCAAGGAGGAATCCGGGTTACCAGACGGCAACTTCATTGCGGTTAGGCGAAACCGCTCAATATAGTTCCTCGTCAGCTCTTTCTCCCCTTGGACAACGTTCATAAGGGTGGACATTGTGATGTCTTGTCCAACTTCGTAGAATCTCTCCAAGAACATGCGCTTGAAGCTGGCGAAGGAGTGGATGCAGTTGTCTGGCAGATTGCAATACCAGTCGAAGGCGACTCCTTCCAATGCCCCAATGAATATTCGTGTGAGGATGGCATCGTCATGGGGCAGATGGTCGGTGGTGACCTCGAAGTAAGTGATATATTGACTTGCGGAGGTCTTGCCATCATAAGGGTTGATGTTGAATAGCTTATATCTTGGCGGGAAGGGGACATCCCTCCATGCAGAGGGTACGGTTGTCGTATTCTAAGGTCTTGAAAGTCTTCTCGAGCGTGAAACATGGCCCGGAGCTCCTGGACCTCTCTTCTCACTTCTCGGGCCTCATCCGTAGTGGTGGGGGCCGTCATTTCAGGAGGATTGTTGTCCGGATTCGGTGCCGCTGAGTTCGAGTCCGTATTGACCGCGAGACCCGCGCTTGTTTGGCCAGGCGTACCTCCTTGCAGAGTTGGAAGGGCCGCTTTGATCTCGTCTACAGACTTGACCAAGGCATGTAATATAGCTTCTAGAGTGTCGATGCATTGGCGATCACTGGAACCACCTTGGTTGCTGTCCATCATAAATACCATCCTTACATAAGGAGAGATGGATGGAACGGTGGAGGGCGTGTCCTCCGAGTCATACCCATGTACCGAAAAGTCATCGGGATATGTGGGAATGTTCTCCTCTAGCTCGAACTCAGAAGGAATAGTACTCCCAACTTCAGAGCTTGCTTCATCTTGAGAATCGTGGACGTCCTCGGAGACGTCGGTATTTGCAGTGTCTGACGGGAGAGTTGTTTCCTCGGGTTCATCTCCTTGGAGCATCAGATTATCGTGGATGTTCTGAGGGTGCTACCCCCTGTTTCAGTGACCCCCAGCGGTGCGGATGATGAATCTCCGGCTGTAGCAGATTTTGTCTTCGAACGGGTGGCTTGGAATACTCCGGTGGTGGACAGCCGTTTAGACGACAGTTTCTTAGCCGCAGTGGTTGAAATTTTTGGGCTGGAAATGTTCATCTTTTTCCCTCTCCCATCAGCGAGGATCTTCTGAGTGGAGTTGCAAGAGACGACGGAAGGCGTTTCGTCCTCGGAGCTCGGTCGTTGCTGTCTTTGAAAAACAGATTGCCGGTCTTCTCTTGCTGTCGTATTGTTGCAACAGCAGTTGACAATGATTTGAGTGCAGTGACATCCGTGAGAGGACTCTTTGCACGTCGGGGATTCTTCACTTTCCTTGCGTTTGTGGAGGATAACCTCACGCAAGTCAGACGGGTCTGGAGCGACCATGTTTGCTCCCTGGATCTTGGGAGACTTTTGGGAACCATTCTGTCGATTTGCTGCCGGGGGTTGGACTCGAGTGGCTCTGTACAACTTTCCATTAGAGGCCCACATAATAGTATGTGGAGCGTTCGGATGGTCAGAGGTTGGGACAGTCGACTGAGCTCGCCGAGCTCGTACTGCCCTTGACTTCTTCACTTGAGCGCCCGAAAGCGTATAGTAGGAAGAGTCAGACTGATGATGCAGAGAGTCAGATATACTATCTTGAGCATATGAGAGATCGGGACCATAGGAGAGGCGATCGAAGACTGAGCCTGAGCTGCGAGGAGCAGGTAGTACGCGGCAGGAATCAGCAGTCTTCATGTGGCTGGCAGTTGTAGCAGCATAGGCTTTCTTCATGCGGCTGAAAGTCTCGGCCGCATGAGTTTTCTCCATGCGGCTAGAGAATCTTGCCGCATAGACCTTCTTCATGCGGCTGGTAGTTTCAGCAGCATGAGCATCATTCATGCGACTGGCAGTCTTGGCCGCATGTGTTTTCTCTATGCGGCTGGTGGATCTGGCCGCATAGACCTTCTTCATGCGGCTGGCAATTTCAGCCGCATGAGCATCATTCATGCGGCTGGCAGTCTTGGCCGCATGAGTGTTTGGCTTCCTCTTGGAGCACATAGAATCATTCTTTATTCCTGCAAGTCCAGCATCGTAGTGCTTTTCTCTGCCGAACTTGGGGACAGCAGAGTCCTCTATGGCTTGAAGTGGGGCCGCATGAGAATCGCCTTCGCCATCTTGGGTAGCAGAGAGTACTCCGTCCAGGGTATGGGGAGGAGCAAATGATTTTGGCCTCCACTCCCTGCGAGCCTTCTCTGTGCGGGTCTGCTTCTGGACCGGGCCAGCGCTCCCGTCGGAGAGCATTTCTTCAAACGCCTGTTGGTCGAAGCGGACGACCATCTTCTGTTGCGTGGAGCCAAGTTTGGCTGCATTCGATTGCGTCACCAACTCCTCAGCTGTGGAGAAGTTTATCCCCAGCAGAGTCGCCATCGTGTTTGCCATGAAATATAAAAGAACAGAACAATTATCGGAGGACCGGACTTTTACTTCACAATACAAACTCGCTTGTACAAAGAAAGCCTAGGGACGAAAGCCTAGGTACAGCAATCTAAGTACAATTGTTTATTTTTGATTCTGGGGGTGACGATAGAGGCTCGGAAAAGCGACGGTCGCTCTGTCTTTCTCCTTGGACGATCGGGTATAGCTTTGGCTCTGTGGAAGGACTGCTCGACGTTGGTGAAGAAATGCTCTCCTTTTGATCTCTGTATGTTTTCTCTCTGGCTCTCTGGATCTCTGTGTCTCTCTTTTTTTATCAGATAATCTCCTCTTTTTTTGTAAGGGAATGGCACCTCGCTATTTATAAGAATGGGAGGCATCATTAGGGTTTGCAATGATTGCCCATTCTCAAAAGTTGGCGGCTAAGGATCACTGAATCTGGGCCGTTCATCTTGAATATAGAAGATTTGAGCAATTAATGTGATTGCATCTAATCTTTTGTGGGTAATTAATGATGATTGACATAAATCCTCATGATTTGCCAATCTCGGATTTCCCGCCACGTGTCATTGATTTTCCTGATTGCAAATGATCTGATTTGATCCCAATATTTTATTAGGATTTGTTGATGGATTTCGGTCGATTTGATGCCACGTGTCCTACTATTATGCCACGTGTCTCAACCGCGAGTCACTGAGGAAATCTGAGCCGTATGAGGATTGCTCTCCATTGAGCCGTATAAGACTGGCCACATGTCAAGGCTGCTTGGAAGTGGCCACTGAATATTTGAACCGCATTGTGATGATCTGAGCCGCATGAGCGTAGGCGGCCGCATAATGGGTAGCTTCTTTGTGAGCCGTATGGCGATAGTCCTCCTGAGCCGTATAGAGGAGCCTCTGCTTGAGCCGCATACGACAGCTTCGGCCTGAGCCGTATGGGACAGCTTCGGCCAGAGCCGCAAGGGGAGTCTCTGCACGAGCCGCATACGACTGTCCACGTGTCAAGGCCGCGTGACACTTTCTGGATCTCGGGGGATTATGTCAGAGATTTTCTTCGTTTCCCTAGGAGTCTGCCATTATGACAGAGTCATAATTGTATCTTTGTGTCAGAGCTGTCATTTTTCAGAGCTGTCAGCCGTCATGGCATTTAATGCAGTAAAGGACAAATGAAAAAGCTGTTTGCAGGCCACGTGGCTCCTTTCTGAGCCGCATGGAACTTATCAAGCCGTATAGACACTTGAGCCGCATGGATCCCTGAGCCGCATGAGCTCTCTGAGCCGCATGGGACTCCCTGGCCGTATGGATCTTTTTTATTCTTTTCCATGCTTCTACAATTCTATATGAGTGTATTAAACATGAGAGAAAGTTGTGGTTTTACCAATGGTTGTGGAGTTTACAGCTTGCCTAGTGACCTGATCGGAAGGCTCCACCGCCTTCTTAGTTTTTCTCCTCTTCTGCTATGTTGTTGAAGCTTCTGAGTTCGGGAGCCGGTCGACTTCTGATCGAGTGTCATCCGAACGCCCATCTCCTACTTTGAATCTCTCGGTTTGCCCTTCGTACCCGAGAGATTCACGCTTGACTTCATCAGCCCAGCTACTAATATGTTGTTACAATTCTCCTTCGACAACAGGGGGATTAGTGAGCTGCTCTTCCCTTCCTACGTTCGTTGGTTCAGAATTATCTGGCAGTTCACCCTCCTCAAGAATGCGTTCAACGTTATTGTCTTGGTCAACGATGTCATCAACCACCGGATCACCAATTATGATAGCAACTGCCATTTTCTTTTCTGTCTCGATTGGCTCGGGCATAATAGACGCAGACGTTATTTTATGCAATGATAAGTGTGCGTCTTGAGTAGTAACCAATGGTTCCTGAGGAATAGATGATTCTAAATTCGGCACATTATCAAGGCTTTCTTTCCCCAGTTTTTGAAGAGCTTTGTCATTACTTGTAGCTTGGGCTAAGGAGTTGGATGTCGTGGCAGTACCATAATTTTGTGTGTGAAGACCTGCCGAAGTAATCTGCTCCTCACCGGTTGTCACCTCCAGTTTTCAGAAACAGGGGTATTTTTGTCATTTTACATTTTTGAATATTTTTAAAATTTATTTTATTATTTATGATATTATTTTGGGGTTGAAATTTATTTTATTATTTATGATATTGTTTTGGGGTTATTTGAGTCGGGTTCGAATTTCAACTCAATCCGACTTGAAACGGGGACCCGGGGGTAGTTTGACTCTAGTGGGACCCACACACTAGTTAGGCATGGCCCACATGATATTAATTTTAGTCCACATGATAGAAATATTTTAGTTAGAGGTTAGACTAATTATTATGGATAAGGTTAGTGTGATTAGAGACTTTAGAATGACTAATTTAGCCCCAACCAATTAGCCCTTTCCTAATACTCATAGAATAGGTTAGTGGGGGCATTTTGGACCTTACCATAATAGGACAAATAGCCCCATATGGCCAGCCACTTTGCGAGAGGATAGGCTCAAGTTCATTTTATTATTCTCATCCACACTCTCTCTCTTGTTCTTCCCCAAATTTCTAGAGAGCAATCCCTAGCAATTTCTCCACCAAATTCTTCCATTTCTCCACCAAATCCTTCCATTTCGCCACCAAATCTTCTTCTTTCCTTCTTCATTCTAGCCAAGGAGAAAGCTACCCAAGTTTGGGAGGATTCGGAGCTCGTTCGTGTCCTTTTGGAATCTCTACGTGTCGGTGTCATTCCGGGAAGGCTTTTCTTCGATTCGATCTACCGGAAGGTATAAATTCCTTCTCCTTTTCATTTCCTTATGCATATAGGTCTATTTTGAACCCATAGGAATGACCCACATGGTTGTATCTCCATTTGTGTCCATTTCGTGTCCATTTGGAGGTCATTGGAGTGTCCTTTGTGTTGTGGTTGTGTCCATGTGGGAAAATCCCAAATTTGGACACACTATGTGTTGTTGTTATGTATGAATGAATTATTACATGTTTAATCTCATATTTTTGTATTGGAGATGTGTTCTATAGTGTCTCATATATATATATTAGTGTAGAGAGTGAGTTCTTGATATATTATGTTATATACTTGTGTTCTTTTGTCTCAAACTACCCAAATCCGTCATGATTTTTATCCACGTTTTTAATTTCAGCCCTAACTTAGAAATATCATAACTTCTAGCTCAAAGCTTGGTTTAATCTCCTGTTTTTTTTAAAAGAAGCGTATTGAAGTTAGCTTTCGAAAAACATATATTAATTGGCCTAATTCTTTCTGTAATTTTCTGGAGAATTATTTGAGTGTCAGCTATACGAAAGACAAACGCGTTCTCGGTGTTTTCGCGATTCCGGGAGTTTCCGGAAACAAAAATGCGATCCGTTTAAAGTTTCGGAAAGCTAACACATAGATCTATAACATACTTTAATCCTAGATTTTAATTCATGCTGAGATGATACAGTATTGATTATTAGTAGGAGTTACTATTCGGCATATGCATTTTGTGCACCCTTGTGTGTAATATAATGTTCTATTTGATTTTAACCCATGTTAATGTATATACATTATGTAATTAAATAGAGAATGCAAGCATGAGTAAATGTTTAAATAAATGATGTATGAGGTGTAAGTATCCTATCTAATGTAAGCATGTATAAGTATGGCTTGTAATGAATATGTAGGTTGCATAGTATGTAATGTATGGTGCATATAGTAGTGCAAGAGAATAAATGAATGATGAATGAATGCAAGCATGAATGTAATGTAATAATAGATGTAATGTATGCAATATACAAGTTAATGAGATATAATGTTCTATGTTAACACAAATCCTATATTACCTCATGTACCCCTTACACTATGTAGACACTATCACACTTGACACTTTGTTCACTTACACTTTGATACTCTTTGATATGTATACATTATGTATGCCCATTTAACCCTCACTTGCCCCTTTGCTATGTTCACATACACACACACAGCCTCTTAAATAAGTATTTATGAATACAGTTAACTTAGCTATGTATGTATATTATATATATGTTAGCATATTGTGTTGTAATATATAAGTTTATATAACCATTTGAAATGCCATGATTATAGACCTAATGTTGAATACCAATATATGCATATGTATATATGTGCATACATATATAGTTTAAAGTAATAGATTACCTAGTGTATATCTAATGTGAATTCTTGCCAATTTGAGTATTGAATAATTGCATGCTATATAGAGTTGGGTGTATGTTGGCTTGTATAGCCTTGTATTGATGTGTGCTTGCTAGGATAGTCTTGGTTAGGCCTAGTAAGACTTGCTGGATTAGGACATGACCTAGTTTGACCTAGTTTGACTAGTACAGTTGACCAGAGTTGACCAAGGGTTGACTTTGGCCTAGTTTGACCTAGATTCATATAGAATGTATTGTAATATTACCCTTCTGGACATGTTATGACTTGTGCTGTTCTAATTAGGAGCCAGACACCTCTCCTCGGACAGTATCTTTACCTTGGACATTCAGATATCAGGCGAGTACATTCTCTGATCATTTCATATCTTGTTTAGGATTATATTTCCTGCTTTAGATTACTTTACATGATGTTGACACGTTGGAAACACGAATTAGTACTATATGGATCTTGTTGTGCGATGTTATCCCCTTAGCGGATACATCGGGTATTCGTGTTCATGTACTTTATCGTGAGCATCGTGTACTCCTTGTATTCGTGATATTCGTGTACAAATCGTGTAAAATCGTGTATACTCATGTATTCACATGATCTCGTGTGCGACTATACTTCGTGTGCAATAACATAACTTAACTAGATCCTTGTGTATTGATTGGGACGGGGGAGTAGAAGTGGTTATGTAATCAATCCAGTAGATTACTCGTGTACAACCTCTGTAGATTACTCGTGTACAACATCGTGCCGTTTATATAACCATCTTGTGCTCTGAATCACTAGTCACTATTAGTTCTCTATATATTGTATCTATTTATTTACAATCTCCCTTTTTTCATCATGTTATTTCTTCAGATCTTGTATCTTACTTTACTACATGATTATATTTTCTAACCTGCTATGAACTGTTGAGATGTAATGTGCTCACTCCTGTCCTGACTGGACCTGTTGATAAATTTTACAGATAGCCTGGGATTGCCTGCTAGCCTAGAGGAGACACAGTAGAGGTTGTTTAGATAGTTATTTCATTTTGTCTGGAGTTGTATTTACTTGTGGATTACTGTATTTTAGTTTTAAGATGTGTTTTTGGGATTATGTATCTTAGACACTTAGACTTCTATCTCCTGTATCTCTTTTGGATTTCATATTTATCTATCTTTATCATTCTACCTTAGATTGTGATTGAGTTGTACCTCTGTGTTGGCCTCCTTATGGAGAGTATTCATATTATGCTAGTTATAGTTCATGACCTAGAATAACGTTCTACCGCCGACACTACAGCGTAGGCTGGGCGTTGTTACGTACTCGTACCCTCACGGTGGGTGCGGGTCGTGACACGTTTTTAGTGGTGGCCTATGCAGGTCGAATTTATGTAGTGGTATTCGAACTAGAGTACCACTACAGCCTGCAGTAGGAATAGGATATATTTTGAAGGTACTCAATCACGGTTAGGATTCCTTGAGAGATTCCTGGGACGACCCTTGAGAATCTTATTTTAACTTCAATTTGAAATCTGTTTTTCCCTGATTTGATTTACCTTTACTTCCTGTTATTAAACTTGATTTTGATGGATTATTGTTGAATTTCGAATCTTGATGTTAGTGGTTGAATTTGAGTCTATATTTTTATGATTTTTGATGGATTATTGTTGAATTTTGAATCTTGATGTTAGTTGTTGAATTTGAGTCTGTATTTTTATGATTTTTGATGGATTATTGTTGAATTTTGAATCTTGATGATAGTGGTTGAATTTGAGTCTGTATTTTTACGATTTTTTATGGATTATTGTTGAATTTTGAATCTTGATGTTAGTTGTTGAATTTGAGTTTGTATTTATATGTATATGTACATTTTTTTGGAATTAAGGTATAACCTGATAACATACTTGATAAGGACAGTGAGAAAGGTAAAAGTCTACTTTATTATAGAATTTAGAATTTATTGCAGTCATATTTGCTAGCATGACAAGGACGTAGAGCCTGATATAGCTATACTTATCTTAGTTATGAAATCTAGATTTTCTTGCAGCCATACCGGGTGGCGTGGTAAGAATTCTAAATAACATGATTATAGGGGTATGCCTTATTATGGACTCTATCGTTTATTGCAGCTATGCTTATTGGCGTGGCAGAATTCTGACAACATAATTTCAAGAAGACGCATATGATTATCAGATTGTACCTTAAATATTCTTTAACATGCTTTCTCTACTTTTGTTTCAGTCCTTCAAAAAAAAAAAAGAGAATTGTTATTTGTTTGTTTGTTTTGTTTCTCATTTATTTAATTTAGGAGTAGCTTTAGCAATTTTTATAAACTTTGTGTAACTTCTTACTATGAAATTCTTCTTAATACAATGAATCGATGATTTTGCTAGACTTTATCTTGGATTTGAAAATTTAGCTCTGGGTTTCAAGATGGGTTTTTCTTTTAAACAGATAAGCAAAAACAGATTTTATCGTTATTTCTTTCTTGATATTATTCTTGTATTAAATAATAATAATACTGTCTTGATTACGTCAATCACCTGCTTGCAACCTTGGTAGGAATCTAATTGTTGGTCTTAACGTAGAATTAAAACTTTATATTGGGACATGAGAATATATATGAATATATATAGTCGACACTTTCCTGACACTTATGCATGCTATACTTGATTTCCACCTATCTGAATACATATTAATATGTCGTTAATGTTTAAATTTTCAAAACCCCAATATTTTCGATTCTCTGCTTTTCCTAGCTTAACTCGTAATTTAAATATAAAATTTCATGATAATAGTTTTATTTATATCACTGCACATGTATGTTATACGTAGGGTTTCAATTCAAAAAAAAATCTGAGACTGTGTGCATATTAACCCTTAATACGGGATTTTAAATGTTAGTTCAAATTGATTGTTTTAAATATAATATTTAGAGTTGTGTACATTGTTGTTGTAGAGATATAAATTTAGGTTCCATATTCTTACATGTTAGGTTGTGATAAACATTGAGTTGGTTTTGATGTGCAAATTCTCCAAAATCCTGAAAACTGAATACATGTTAACATTTTTTCATTGATTTCCATGTTTAGTTCAATTTCAGATTTAACATGTAACATTGAACTGTATGCGTAGATAAATGTATTGATAGTATATTAGGGTTTCATTTCTATCATGTTAGGATGTATTGGAAGCATTGAGATTAGTTGTGATGTTTTAAACTCCTAAAATTTGAAATTATATTATGTTAATATTGCACTGGTTTAAATGTTAGCTTATTTTCAGATTTTGTATGTAAATGCTGAACTAAAACTGGGTTTAACCTTTCAATACTAAGCTATAACCCTGTACAAGGACACACACACACCCTAACTTAGTATACCCTGTCATGTAACCTAACTCTTCCTCTCTATGTCATGATTATATATCTATATAGATATATATAGAGCTTAGGCATACATGTTATAATGTATATACATACATAACTAAATTTCTACCTCTTTATATATACATATATACATGGTTAGCCATGCATGTTATGAGCAAATGAGTTGTGTATTGTAGATTGTTTAACCAATATGCCATGATTAGTGTAACTTGATAGTTATTGTTTGAAACCCCAAATCCTCCTATGCACTTTCATATATATTTCACATACACACACGCCTATTATCTAACCATATGAACATGTCCACATACACCCATACACACACGAACTACATAACTTGTACATAATGCTAGCTTTTCCCTCTCTAAAGCTATATATATAAATATATTGTGATTGGATTTCCATGCAATTGGCTTTCATTCTTTAACTTTTGATTTTGATTTTCTTGAATAGTACCCCTTATTTGATAAATGGTAGTTAACTTTATTTTATTTTGATAAGTACCAGTTTTCATATAGGATGGTAGACTGCCTTACAGTCTTGATGATTGTTATTTCTGTATCTTTTCTAGTTTAGCACCCTAGATTGCTTGTGTGTTTTGATACCATATGACCGTTTTGGTTTAGCATGACTAGTATACCTAGATGAGACTTTCACTACCACCGTATGCCATGACCCTGTATGTCATCCTTTTAAATCGTATGATTGTCTAAGTTCTGAGACTTTAATTGTGGGGGGTTTGACCTAGAAGGAGTATGAATATTTTAATTTTGAGGATGAAATTTTTCTAAGGTGGGTAGACTTGTAACACCCAGTTCTCTAAAATAAGGGTAATTTTGAAATTTTGTAATTCTAATCATTTATTGATTTGACATTTAAATCATGATATGATTTTTGGTAATTTTTAAATCATTTTAAAACTATTTAAAATCATGACTTGTGATTTTGATGTTTTGCTAGTGAAACCCTAGAGACTGTTTGACCTAGAGCCTAACCATGTGATTAGGATATTTTAATGTCATTTCTGGCCTAAGGATATTTTGCATTTGACCTCTTTGAATTATTTGGATATTTATTGAGTTGGTGATTGTTGATTTTGACCTTTGATATGTGTGATTTTGTGATGGTTTTGTGTCCGTATCGGACACGTATCAGTTTTTATTTACAAATGTTTGATGTGCCTCAAAGAGATTTTTTTTATTGCTGATTTTTTTTTGAAAAGTATTTGAATGAGATTGTTTTCTGCATGTGTTTCCTGTGATTGTTTTGTTTTAATTTCGAGGACAAAATTTTTTTAAGGTGGATAGATTTGTCACCCCCCAGTTTTCAGAAACAGGGATATTTTTGTCATTTTACATTTTTGAATATTTTTAAAATTTATTTTATTATTTATGATATTATTTTGGGGTTGAAATTTATTTTATTATTTATGATATTGTTTTGGGGTTATTTGAGTCGGGTTCGAATTTCAACTCAATTCGACTTAAAACGGGGACCCGGGGGTAGTTTGACTCTAGTGGGACCCACACACTAGTTAGGCATGGCCCACATGATATTAATTTTAGTCCACATGATAGAAATATTTTAGTTAGAGATTAGACTAATTATTATGGATAAGGTTAGTGTGATTAGAGACTTTAGAATGACTAATTTAGCCCCAACCAATTAGCCCTTACCTAATACTCATAGAATAGGTTAGTGGGGGCATTTTGGACCTTACCATAATAGGACAAATAGCCCTATATGGCCGGCCACTTTGGGAGAGGATAGGCTCAAGTTTATTTCATTATTCTCATCCACACTCTCTCTCTTGTTCTTCCCCAAATTCCTAGAGAGCAATCCCTAGCAATTTCTCTACCAAATCCTTCCATTTCTCCACCAAATCCTTCTATTTCACCACCAAATCTTCTTCTTTCCTTCTCCATTCTAGACAAGGAGGAAGCTACCCAAGTTTGGGAGGATTCGGAGCTGGTTCGTGTCCTTTTGGAATCTCTACGTGTCGGTGTCGCTCCGGGAAGCTTTTCTTCGATTCGATCTACCGGGAGGTATAAATCCCTTCTCCTTTTCATTTTCTTATGCATATAGGTCTATTTTGAACCCATAGGAATGACCTCTATGGTTGTATCTACATTTGTATCCATTTCGTATCCATTTGGAGGTCATAGGAGTGTCCTTTGTGTTGTGGTTATGTCCATGTAGAAAAACCCCAAATTTGGACACTATGTGTTGTTGTTATGTATGAATGAATTATTACATGTTTAATCTCATATTTTTGTATTGGAGATGTGATCTGTAGTGTCTCATATATATATATTAGTGTAGAGAGTGAGTTCCTGATATATTATGTTATATACTTGTGTTCTTTTGTCTCAAACTACCCAAATCCGTCATGATTTTTATCCACGTTTTTAATTTCAGCTAACTTAGAAATGTCATAACTTCTAGCTCAAAGCTCGGTTTAATCTTCCGTTTTTTTTAAAAGAAGCGTATTGAAGTTAGCTTTCCAAAAAAAAATATTAGTAAGCCTAATTCTTTCTGTAACTTTCTGGACAATTATTTGAGTGTCAGTTGTACGAAAGACAAATGCGTTCTCGGTGTTTTTGCGATTCTGGGAGTTTTCGGAAACGAAAATGCGATCCGTTTAAAGTTTCGGAAAGCTAACACATAGATCTATAACATACTTTAATCCTAGATTTTAATTCATGCTGAGATGATACAGTATTGATTATTAGTAGGAGTTACTATTCGGCATATGCATTTTGTGCACCCTTGTGTGTAATATAATGTTCTATTTGATTTTAACCCATGTTAATGTATATATATTATGTAATTAAATAGAGAATGCAAGCATGAGTAAATATTTAAATAAATGATGTATGAGGTGTAAGTATCCTATCTAATATAAGCATTATAAGTATGGCTTGTAAAGAATATGTAGGTTCCATAGTATGTAATGTATGGTGCATATAGTAGTGCAAGAGAATAAATGAATGATGAATGAATGCAAGCATGAATGTAATATAATAATAGATATAATGTATGCAATATACAAGTTAATGAGATGTAATGTTCTATGTTAACACAAATCCTATATTACCTCATGTACCCCTTACACTATGTAGGCACTATCACACTTGACACTTTGTTCACTTACACTTTGACACTCTTTGATATGTATACACTATGTATGCCTATTTAACCCTCACTTGCCCCTTTGCCATGTTTACATACACACACATAGCCTCTTAATAAGTATTTATGAATACAGTTAACTTAGCTATGTGTATATATTATATATATGTTAGCATATTGTGTTGTAATATATAAGTTTATATAACCATTTGAAATGCCATGATTATAGACCTAATGTTGAATACCAATATATGCATGTGTATATATGTGTAGACATATATAGTTTAAAGTAATAGATTACCTAGTGTATATCCAATGTGAATTCTTGCCTATTTGAGTATTGAATAATTGTATGCTATATAGAGCTGGGTGTATGTTGGCTTGTATAGCCTCGTATTGATGTGTGCTTGCTAGGATAGTCTTGGTTAGGCCTAGTAAGACTTGCTGGGTTAGGATATGACCTGGTTTGACCTAGTTTGACTAGTGCAGTTGACCAGAGTTGACCAAGGGTTGACTTTGGTCTAGTTTGACCTAGATTCATGTAGAATGCATTGTAGTGCTTTATATTACCCTTCTGGACATGTTGTGACTTGTGCTGTTCTAATTAGGAGCCAGACACCTCTCCTCGGACAGTATCTTTACATTGGACATTCAGATATCAGGCGAGTACATGCTCTGATCATTTCATATCTTGTTTAGGATTATATTTTCTACTTTAGATTACTTTACATGATGTTGACACGTTGGAAACACGAATTAGTACTATATGGATCTTGTTGTACGATGTTATCCCCTTAGCGGATACATCTGGTATTCGTGTTCGTGTACTTTATCGTAAGCATCGTGTACTCCTTGTATTCGTGATATTCGTGTACAAATCGTATGAAATCGTGTATACTCATGTATTCACATGATCTCGTGTGCGACTATACTTCGTGTGCAATAACATAACTTAACTAGATCCTTGTGTATTGATTGGGGCGGAGGAGTAGAAGTGGTTATGTAATCAATCCAGTAGATTACTCGTGTACAACCTCTATAGATTACTCGTGTACAACATCGTGTCGTTTACATAACCATCTTGTGCTCTGAATCACTAGTCACTATTAGTTCTCTATATGTTGTATCTATTTATTTACAATCTTCCTTTTTTCATCAAGTTATTTCTTCAGATCTTGTATCTTACTTTACTGCATGATTATATTTTCTAACCTGCTATGAACTGTTGAGATGTAATGTGCTCGCTCCTGTCGTGACTGGACCTGTTGATAAATTTTACAGATAGCCTGGGATTGCCTGCTAGCCTAGAGGAGACACAGTAGAGGTTGTTTAGATAGTTATTTCATTTTGTCTGGAGTTGTATTTACTTGTGGATTACTGTATTTAAGTTTTGAGATGTATTTCTGGGATTATGTATCTTAGACACTTAGACCTCTATCTCCTATATCTCTTTTGGATTTCATGTTTATCTATCTTTATCATTCTACCTTAGATTGTGATTGAGTTGTACCTCTGTGTTGGCCTCCTTATGGAGAGTATTCATATTATGCTAGTTATAGTTCATGACCTAGAACAGCGTTCTACCGCCGATACTGCAGCGTAGGCTGGGCGTTGTTACGTACTCGTACCCTCACGGTGGGTGCGGGTCGTGACACCGGTTCATTGCAATATAGATGTGACCTTCAATCCCATCGACCCTGGCCTTGTGACCGCCACTTCTCCCTCATGTTGCTATTGTGTGTCCGGTTGAACAACTTCTTTTCCTTTCTTTTTCAATATGCATGCGGACATCTGGTGACCTTGATGATGACAATAAGAGCAATATAAGGGGATGTACTCCTATTCTATATTTTGCCAAAAACTTCTCCCTCTCGATCGATTGATCTGGATGCGCCGTTGTATAGGCTTACTCACATCTACCTCCATAAAGACACAAGCCCCACTAGGTCGAGATAAGTCAGCCGTTGCCTTTACTATTTTTAATGGTGTGCCGATCGCTGAAGTGATTGCAAACATTACCTCCTTTGCATAGAGATGATGAGGCAAATCTGGGAGGTCCACCCAAACTGGCATAAGAGAAGATTTGTACATTGATGAAAAATCTGGCTCCCATTTAAAGACTCGTATCGGAGCTCGAGAGATAAACCACGTATCTTTTTAACGAAGTCGAAGGTAGTCTTCCTCAACAGAAGGCCTTATGAGGATGTGTTTGCGGTCAATGACTCCCGTCTTAATGTCCCCGTTGAACTAAAATCCGGAGAGAGCTTTACGGATCACCTCAATGGAAGGTTTGTTATGGGAAAATTTTCCCACAAGAGCAAAACAGAGTGGAGACGCCAAAGTCTGTTTCTCCTCATCAGAGAAGGAGATAGCGGGGGCACCTTTGTATGATGACACTGATCTCGCAGCCAGGCGAGGGGGTTCCTCAACCCGACCGGAGACAACGTCGACAAAGGACTTTGCCATCCTTAGATGACGCCGGCCCGGCCAAAGGCCTAGCCGGAGTCGGAAAGGAGCAAAGGTCTACCAAGATCTCCTGCCGCGGCGCTATAGGGCAACGCGAGCATTCCATATATATATATATATATATATATATATATATATATATATATATATATATATATATATATATATATATATATTCGGAGAGGATTCCTATTTCCTGAGTTATAGCCTCTATTAGTTACCATTGATATTCTGACACTGAGCTATAAGGATACTTATGTACTATTGTATTTACTTTGGAGATGCATGCGCTTGCAAATGTCATCTTCAAATTGTATTGCATATAAGTGGCTAGACATGATTAGTTTTAGTTGTCTCTGTATATCCTGTTCATTCATGTCATTTACTGTATTTTATTTTAGCATGTGTATTATGTATCTTCCGTCCCTTTGAGGACCTGGTGATCTCTCCAGGTTATTGTTGGTTTTCTTCCAGGTTATTTCTGAGATATGACATAGGCATAGAGGAATCTATCTCTTCGGGATCTTCAGGTATCGACTGATAATGCCTTCTCATTATATCTTCTGCAGTTATTTTTCATTTAGTTTTATAGTAGTGTAGTTTGTTTTGTGGATGTTATTGTGATTACATGGGCATCTATTCTGATCTATAAAGTTTATATGTATTTGACTCGAACTAGAGTCTGGTTAAATGTTTAGCTGGCATGTTGACGTATCCTAGTCCTGTGTATTTTAGGACTGGGGCATTATATATTTTTGAACGGAATTTCTAACCCCTGTTCTACCAAATCTTCTTTTAACTCAATAAAAGTTGTAAGTACCTCTAGACCACTTCAATTACTGCAAATGGATTTATTTTGACCTAGCTGAATCGCCAATCTTAGCGGAAAGCTATATGCATTTGTAATGGTTAATGATTTTTTAGTATATACATGGGTTTATTTTCTTGCAAATAAAAATGATTTATTTCTGAATTTGTTTCCTTAAGTAAAAAGGTTTAAAACAAAAAAGGTTTCATGATTATTCGAATCTGAAGTGATCATGGTAGTGAATTCGAAAATGATGATTTCAAAATATTTTGTGATTCAAATGGTTATTCTTATGAGTTTTCGTGTCCTAGAACTCCTCAACATAATGGTGTTGTGGAACCGCAAAAAATGACACTTGGTGACATGGCCAGAGTCATTCTAAAGTATTTTGGTCTTTCGAACTATTTTTGGCAGAAGCTATTAGTACAGTGTGCCACATTTTGATTAGGGTTCTGATTCGACCTATCACGAAGAAGACCCCTAATGAACTTTGGTTTGGAAGATCTTCATCTATTTCATACTTTAGAGTTTTTGGTTGTAGATGTTATATTTTGAATACCAAGGATAACTTTGGTAAATTTGTTTCTAAAGTGATGAGGTTTTTTTCTTCGATATGCGGCTAAAAGCAAAGGTTATAGAGTCATCACAAGAAATCTATGATTGCTAAAGAATCTATTAATGTTACTTTTGATGAGCTTAATAATAAAGTTCCTAGTGACATTGATGACGAAGACATTAGTGCAAGATTAAATAAAGCACCAGAAGATACTACTGGCATGAGTTATCTGGAAAGTCTGCCAAAGAAGAAGAGGTTCATAGCTGGTCATCCAGAAGATTGGTCATAGATGAGGTGTCAAAAGGAATTAGTACTCATTCTGCATCTAAAGATGTTATTGCAAATATAGATTTTATTTCTCAAATAGAACCTAATAATATTGAAGAAGCATTTTTTGATGAGTTTTGGATTTTTGTTATGTAAGAGGAACTTAATCAATTCGAGGGAAACCAAGTTTGGAAATTAGTTCCTAGACCTAATGGGTGCTCTATAATTTGTACCACATGGGTGTTCTGAAATAACCTCAATGAGGATGGACAAGCCGCATGTAACAAAGCTCGTCTCGTAGCTCAAGGCTATAATCAAAAGGAAGGCATTGACTACGATGAGACGTATACACCTGTTGAGAGACTAGTCTATTTGAATGCTTTATGCTTTTGCAAATTTTTATGATTTTAAATATTTCAAATGGATATGTCAAGTGCCTTTTTAAATGGTTTTATAAAAGAAGAAGTTTTTGTTTCTCAACCCCCTAGTTTTTGAAGATTTTAAGTTTATAAATCATGTTTTCAAATTATGAAAGGCTCTGTATGGACTCAAACGAGCTCAACTTGCTTGATATGATCGTCTGAGCTCCTTTCTAATTGAAAAAGGTTTCTCAAAAGGGAAAGTTGAAACAACATTGTTTATAAAAGCACAAGATGACACAATTTTGTTAGTGTAAATTAATGTTGATGATATTATATTCGGTTCTACTTATGAACAAATATGCAAAGAGTTGACTGGGTGTATGTAGAGTGAAATTTAAATGAGCATAATGGAAGTCAACTTCTTCTTCGGATTACAAATCTGGCAAAATTCACAAAGAATATTCATTAACCAAGCAAAGTGTACAAAGGAATTGCTGAAGAAATTTGATCTCGCTAATGCCAAAATAATTGGCACTCCAATAGAAACTTTAACAAAGCTTGATCTGGATGAAAACAGCAAAACAGTTGACCAATGCAAGTATCGAGGTATGATAGATAGTTTATTGTATTTAACTACTAGTCATCCCGATATAATGTTTAGTATTTGTTTGTATGCTAGATATCAAACTAATCCTAGGGAATCGCACTTGTACACAGTTAAGCATATCTTCCGATACCTTAAGGGTACTTCTTCAGTAGGTCTATGGTATCCCAAAACAACATCTTTTGACCTAATCGCTTATTCATATGTTGATTTTCATGGATGCAAGGTCGACCAAAAAATTACAAGTAGCACTTGCCATTTATTGAAAAAGACTTAATCTCGTGGTTTACTAAGAAGCAAAACTCAGTCACAATATCAACTACCGAAGTTGAGTATATCACAGCGGGACGTTGTTGTGCTCAGATTTTGTAGATGAAACAAACCTTAGAAGATTGTAATCTAAGTTACACAAATATTATTTATTGTAATAACTCCAGTCCTATTAATTTGACCAAGAACCAAAATTGTCACTCATGCACTAAACACACAGAGATACGTCATCATTTTCTACGAGATCACCAACAACACAGAGATATTTGTATATAGTTTTTTGACACTAAAAATCAACTTGCGGACATCGTTACAAAATACTAGTTGAGGATCGATTCAACTTCTTCGTCGAAAATTAGGTATTTTGTATATCAATACTTCTTGATGATTATAACACCCAGTTTTCTAAAATGAGGGTAAATTTGAAATTTTGTATTTTTATTATTTAATAATGTTATTTAAATCATGATATAATTTTTGGTAATTTTTAATTATTTTAAAACTATTTTTATTGGTAATTGGTGATTTGGAGTTTTGTTAGTGAAACCCTAGAGACTCCATGACCTAGAGACTAACCATGACCATGGGGACCTAACCATGTGATTAGGATGACTAATTGCAACATTTTAGCTTGAGGGTATTTTGGTCATTTTGAAATTTTGGATTTAATTTGATTTATTGGAGTGATGGTTGTCATTTTTGACCTTTGCTAGTTGAGACTATGGAGACGAACTTAGATTTTGACTTTAGCTATGGTGACTTGATTAGCATGGTGGGACCCTAGTCTAACTTAAGTCAACCCAAGTTGAGTTATTTTGAATCAAGTTTCATATAGAGAATAAATGATTTAGTGCATGGATTTTTGACTTAGGAATTGATTCTTAGCATTGAAACTTGGCCCAAGCCCATTAGTCATAACCTTAACCCTAATTCCTTCCTTACATGGCTGGCCCCTAGGGAATCCCCCTATTTAATGTCTCTTCCTAGTTCATGCCTCTTTTTACATCACAACAACTTTTGGCAAGAAAGAGTTATTGGTCTTTCCTCTTCAATCCATAACTCCTTTATTTTAATTCATTTTTACTCTAGTCTCTTGCATTAGAACCTAATCATACTCTACTTGTTGTTCATGGAGAGAAATCTCAGATTTTGCACAATTTGGAGCTTTTGACTTGCAAGAGAAATCTTCCTATTTTGGGGCTTTTCCTTGTGATTGATACTCTATAGGTAAACACTTCAAACTATAATTTATCTTGATTTCTTTGCATGATAGCCTAGATCTAGGTGTCCCCTAGCTGTGGTGTGTGTTTGGTGAAGTTTTGCATTGGTTTCGTGTCCGTATTAGACACGTATCAGTTTCTATTTGTAAGTGTTTGTGTAAATGCCTCTGAGAACTTTTTCATTGTATTTTTGATATGTTTTTGATTGGAATTATTGATTTTAATGTGCTCTTTGATTTCCCTAAACTCTGAGTTGATTTTCGAGTCGTGTCCGTGTCCAAAATGCGTACGAACACGATCGCTGTGCACTCGAGCAGTGTCCTGCTGCTCGACGTGTCGTGTGTACTGGACAAGACACGATTAGGTCTAATTTTTCTTGGACACAAAGGGGCATTGACTGTCATCTTGCACACGAAGTTTGAGGCAAAACCACCGAGCGGATCGAGAGAAATCTCGATCGCACTGGTTTTTGCCTACGCGTAGTCATACGAGTTTTGAGTTCGGATACGCGTCTCGTACAACGACACGGTGACACGTGGACACCTCGTGTTGTGTTCAGTGTGTAGCCCTAGTATTAGGCTACACGTAGACGTGACCACATGGACACACGTGTCGTGTATTGTGTCTGTGAGCGTGGTGAACTCGTGCACGAGACAGTGCACTGTGTTTTGATTTCTCGTGTGTCAGTTTGTATTAGAGACGTTTGTGTCCAGTTTATAGGCACCATAACACTTGTGTGACACATACACATATGCACTATCATTTATCAATCCATTAAATTGAGTATTAACTGTGTTTTGAATTTGAATTTCTGTTTTTCCCTAATTATCTGATACTAGGTTCTGTCAAATTGATTCCTGAGTTTTATTTATGTTTAAATTGATTTTTAGAAGATTAAATTATAATGTTAGATCATATATATATGTCTGAGTTTATGTTACTTTGTTGGGATTCATGTTAGTTGGCTATTGGGACTTTCGAAATGCAAATGGATGTTAAACCTGGGAACCTATATACATACTCTACTGCTACACTGATTTCTAATATACATACACACATATTCATAAGACCTGTAAACTGAGAACACACCCTATGAATTACATTCGACACACACATGTTTATACACCCTAAACTGTGATGAAAATCTGAACACAATACACACACACATGTCACAAGCCTGTCACTGAAACCTGAACTCACACACAGGAAACCTGGGACACATCACTTGTATACACGTACACACTCTACTGTTATGCACACACACACATCCTACTGCCACACACACACACATTCTACTTGTATGTACACACACATGGTACACACACATAACACCATTGTCACTCGATCCCTCTCTCTCTATATATATTATATGTATAGATATAATCATGCATGATAATATGTAAACACATGTGACTGAAAACAATTTAAACTTGATATTGCCTATACATGATAACCCATATGAGTGTGCCTATGAATGATTGCCTATACTAGTGTATGCAATATGTGTATTGAATATATATGTATATATAGGTAATTGTATGTTTGATAGCTTGTAAAGCATTGTGATGGTACGTGAATGCTAGGATAGACATGGTTAGGCTTAGTGAGACTTGTCTGGGTTAGGATTTGACCTAGATGACCTAGTTTGACTAGTGTAGTTGACTAGAGTTGACCAAAGGTTGACTTTAGCCTAGATTGACCCAAACATCATGTAGAATGCATTGTAGTGTTCTATTTTACCATTTTAGACATTGGATTTAACATGGAGCAAGAGTTCTCGAGACTGGATTAGTTCTCTCAGAAGGAGACCAGTATAAAATCTTGGAGTTATCTATTTGATCTTTTTACTTTGCTTTACTTACTTGCATAGTATAATCGTATACATTTTTAGTTGGTAATTATTGATACAAACTATATTTACCCCCCTCCCCCCATAGTTGTCCTCAACCCATAGAAAGCAAGACATTATTTTAGTGAGCGTGCACTAGGATTTTAGTTGTCTTCCTAATCTTGCCATAGGATCAGTTTTAATCCAGAACTACGACACTACTTCGTGTTGCAACATTATGGCCGTACAATAAAGCCCATTTGTGTAACTCATCTTGGCCGTGCCTCATAACTGTATATATAAACTTACCATTTTTACCTTTCGGCCTTTACTGATTCAAACTCAGAAATTATATTTCTAATATGACGACTTTGTGTCAAACTACAAAACCACAACACCACATATCATGTTGAAGCACATGTCTCTACAGAAGCCAAATCTTAGGCTTTTCATTTGCATCGTGTATTCACTTTGACTGAATCTATGGCATACACGAGGATTATCGCTATCATCTCGACTAAATCTATATGAAAAATAACTGGCAATTTAAGCCATCTTGGACGTATAGCATACAAGAGTAGTTCGAATGTGAGGTACGAACTCTACTGACAGTTCCGCAACCCATCTTATCCGTCGTACACTTCAGCGTCTATCATACCTCAATTGAAGTGGTGCACATTACTAACTTACTACTTGTAGTGCCCCATTCCTCATTGTGACATGGGAAATGTGATTATGAAATACTGTCGATATCGGCTTCTTCGAAATTATGTCCCATATTCAACGTGCTAAATTTCGAGGATAAAATTTCTGACTGAGTTTGGAGAGACCTCACGTGGCTCTATTTTTCATGTTGCATGTGCTTCTTTGGATTTTGTTTTAAGAATGCATTTTTGTGAATATTTTCGATGGATTTTATTGCTTACATTCTTCGAACTTTGTACTTCATATCGAACTAAAAATAGAATGGAAGAGTGTTGATTCATTGCTGATGCGATTTTACGTGATCGTGTATGCGCCATCTAGCACAAACGAACTCTTTCCTCTCGTCTCAAGTAGATCATAGTGAGTGACTGACACTTCTTGCGCCCTTTTGACCCTTTTGTCTCAAATCAATTGATGCTATAAAGGCAAATGAAATGTTAAACATAGATGCACGGACACAAAGGCTTATTTCATAGAAATGTCGTGTGCTTTAAATGAGAACATAATTCGTAGAGCTATTACATGTTTGCTTTTACATATGTGCTATGGAACTGTGTTACACAAATATTGACGCTCTGAATAAATGTTGTAATGGTAAGGCGGGACACGTTAAAAGCGGTTAAGCCTTAAGATGTTTCCAAACCATGCTTAAGTACGTAACTCAGTCTTGCACGGTCATGGACAACTTGTACACAAGGGTTAGGTTCCTCAAACGGTATCCTGTGGACCACAGGACCGATTCAGCCTAGGAGGAACCTGAATAGCCGTGCTGGGTGTTAGCACTGGTCATTCAAGGAACTTTCAGCAGGCTCACAACTGCGCTGGAAGGGTCACCGTCTAAAGCAAGCTATAATGTCCAAGATGGCTAGACTTGCGAGTGACCTTCACATAAAACACATATAGTTTTTGTTAGCTATGATAACATTTGACAAGGAAGAACATGGTAAGTTCATACTTCAATGGCAAGCTCTGTCGTGGGTAAGTTTCGTGGTAGCTTACATTGATTATGCCTACTCAGTTTATTTCATGAAATTTACTAGGATGACTAGAAATATCACCAATTACATCATATAACTTCTTGAACTAAATGAGAGCTTGGAATTTAGTTTGTCACCCACCAAAACACAATAGTGTACTAATTTTTGCTCTCTACATATGCTCCAAATAAACAAGGACGTGCCAGTTATATGAAGGCAATGCTAATGTGTTTGGAAGTCCTGTTCGTGTATTGAAGGCTTGTTGTAATCCTTTTCAAGAATCAGTATTTCAGTCGAAAGAAGATGGCACGACTCCCTACGATAGTAACTGTTTTAAATATTTTGGTTTTATAAAAGGGGATGTAATGTATGGAATGACTATCTCATCAGCGTTAATTTTGTGTTTGACCAAGTTATAAGCTCGTGCGGCATCTATTGTAGTAGATACTTATAAATGATGTTTATTATCAGTAAAGAAAAGTTTTATATATTTCAAATGTGTTCAATTTCTTTTTATACTTTATTAGATGTTGTGTTTCGAATAACCTTATAACCTTGCCTCGTCCGAGCGCAACTTAGGTTCACACGACAATCGATTCTTCGCAATCGGGGCCGAATGTAATGGTATAAGAGCACGACTTTATGTCTTTGGCCTTATGTCCTGAATCTTGAACCCTTGACCTCGTGTCGATGAGTTGAGTTATTCAATCACTACAAAAAAGTTGGCTTTTGGGACAACACTTTTAAGAACTCTAATTTTAAACGTCCTAAAAAATTATTTTTTGGGACTGCTATATTTTTTTGAAACAAAAAACGAACAGATTGATAAGTGGGTCTCTTATTTGGGACTATTAATAATTTTTGTTCCAAATAAATTTTGAGACCGTCTCAAATAATCTCAGCGGGAATGGCAATTATTTGGCGGCCCAAACTATTTTTTTAGAAATCTTTTTTTTTCTTACTCCTAACCGTTGGATCTCTAGAATGAATCCACACCATTCATCCACATACACTACAAGAAACGTTGGTTTAGTAAACAGAGAGTACAAACGTTGGTTTGTTAATTTTAAATCTCAGTTTTGGAAAAAAAATTCCATTCCCCCGCATAAATTTTTTGTGTTTCCCGCCCTCTCTCGAGCTTCCTTCATCGTCAAAGCCCCCTGCCACACACCTATATTCCATTCCCATCTTCATTTCCTTCTCTCTCTTGATCGGTACTCTCTTTCTCTTCTCTCTCAATTTATATGTTTTCCGTGAGCACAAACCCTAACCCTAGATTTGTTAGGTTTTTGTTAAGGAATAATTAGGGTTGTTGATGTTCGAGACGAAGGCACACTCCCATAAGGTTGTCGAGGCCCCGGAAGAGGGGGATAATGTTGTCGAGTTGTTGATGCTCGAGACGGAGGCACGCGCCCATAAGGTTGTCGATCCCACCGACGACTTCCTGTCAGTGACCAAATTCGAGGATAGCATCACCACCACCTCGAGAAGATCTACGAGCGGGCGGGGGTATGGTCTTCTAGAAGAAACCCGAGTCCTCCTCCCAAGCAGAACCCCAACTCATCGCTAGGACTCTGTCGATTTGCCAACTCCAGACCTCCGCTGACCAACTGTTCTACCGAATTCTCCAAAGAGTTAGTAACATTATTTGTTATATTTTCTCATAAGTCGGACTGTGTTGTACTGACTAAACACAATTCGAACAAATTGACACTAGCACTGACACTAACACATATGGGTTGTCTATAATGTGTCCATATATGTGTCTGGTATGACATGACTCAAAATACAACACCTATTTTCAGAGTGGTTTAGATTCCTGGATATAGGACTTAGTTGTGATGGAAACTCACAACACGTAGATATTATGGATAAAAGAAGAAGGAGATAGTGTCGATTTATTAGTTGTAATAAAGTATATGCCATTGGCGCAGATGTAGAATTTGATAGATTCTTATGGGGTTGCAATCTTCAAAGGTACATTGCGATCACAAATTACGTCAAAAACAGCCCTCCATTTTAACCATCCTTATTTTAATTCTATGTATGACTTTATTCTCCATCACGATGGATTATTGATCCTAATTACCAAAAAAACTATTACTCCTAGTTATCTTTTGTCCATCTACATGCACCCTCTTTATTTCTCCTTGACAATCGGTTGAATCTTTTATATATTCTTGATTTCGTCTTACTAATTTGAAACTCTTATTCACTTGTATTTTATTTTTAGTATTTAACCCTTGTCTACTTTCATCGACCAACACAGTATGTCAACAAACATAATACACCATAAAACCCATCTTTTAATTGACTAATTCATGTTTTATTGTATTCAATATTCCGCATGGAAAAAGATCCAACATGAATAATGTTAAGGTTTTACTTCGACATGAGACCTTTTGGTTCTACTTTCTATAACAACTCTCATCGTCTTCCTTGCGTTGAATTTCTTAGAGATTACTTGACATTAGTTTTCATTTAGTTTAAACTAGGGTTAAAACTATTATGGTAATTCACATTTGCATAAAAGTCTGGATCACATGGTATTATTAAGTTTATGAGATGCTTCTGTTTTTTTATTTTCATTGATCAATTTTTTCTAAATAGGTACATAGTATTCTTCGTCTTATGAATATTTTATGATTCATAGAACACAAGTATCAAACATGGATGGACAAGTACATCTTGTTGGGCACAGATGGACACGACAAAGTTGGTAGCAGTGTTCTAAATTGTGGCCTAGGGGCCTCTGGCCACACCGAAAACCCCCTAGACGGCCTGCCTAGGCGCTAGTCGGCACTAGGCGGGCCTAGGCGGCTGTTCGGTTTTGAAATTTCAAAAAAGAAGAAGAAGACCTTTGTCAAGGTTGGACGGCGGCGGCGACAGCGGCGGCTGGAGGTGGCGGTGGTGGTACTGGAGGTGGCGTTGGCGGTAAAGGGGCGGTGGAGGTGGTGGTGCGGTGGCGGTGGAGGTGCGATGGAGGTGGAGGTGCGGTAGCAGTGAGAGGGAGGAGGGGAGGGGAGGGGAGGAGAGGTGCTTGCTGCTGCTGTTCTCTTTCTCTCTCTCTCTCCTCCCATATGCATATATATATACAAAAAAAATTTGCAGGAAAAAAAGAAGGAAAAAGGTGGAGCTCGAACCCATAACCTTGGAAGGGAGCAAATACTGTACTCTCACTGCTAGCCATAGAGTCAAACTTAACTTGTGTTCAAAAACGTATATGCGTAATGTATATATATGGAACTAATATATACAATCTGAAAAAAAAATAAGTTAGCCGCCTAGGCGGCCCTTTGGCGCGCCGAACCCGTCTAGCGAAATTTATAACATTGGTTGGTAGGGATTAGTGTCCTAAATATCAGTGGTTTATATAAATCATGGATCACACTAGACATTGAATTTAACTAATTATTTGATCAGTGCCTAACTAATACTTCCACGTTGAAGGTGAGGAGATACCTATGCGACGAAACTCTTCGAACCACAGGGATGCCCAGTTTGATTCTGGTCGGTCTACGCCACAATATGCAGAAAGTCCCGATGTTGCTCTTCGTGATATTGTGATGAAATCTGGTAGACGAAAGGTACTTTACAAGTTAGTCGCAGGATCAGTTAAAACGATGCTTGACTAATAGGTTTTGCTATAATGAATTGTATTTTTTTATGGTATAGATGGAATTTGAACTGGTTTATGTGACACCGCAGAGTTGCAATTCTCTTTTGAGGTAGTTATACCATATTGAATGGAGACGCCCAAAGCAGTTTTGTATTGTTTAATTTCTCGTGTTCACTCAAAAGGATTATGTCGTAATATGTTTTGGTCTTTTGGCTGTGTTTGATTAACATACCTGCTTTCCTGTGGTAGTGTTAAGAATACGAATGCTATCTAGATTTCCTATAACACTAGTATCTATTCTATAGTAAACTAGTTTCTTGTCAGACAAACTGGATGTCTAATATACTAGGTGCTCTACTTTTTAGCCAAACAAACTAAAAGCCTAATATTCTAGGTATTCAGCCTGGTTTATTATAAGCAAGGTGTTTATTCTCTTTGGTTATTTAACAGTTGATGTTGCTAGAAATCATCTTTGAGTCGTAAGTCCAGGGTTTTTTGTGTTTAGAGTTTATTTGGCAAAAGTCATATGTAGGTAAGTTTTTTCTTTCACTTTTGACTTTAGAAGTTGGATTAAGTGTAGTGAAGTCATTATCCCAATACATTTTTTGTTTACTTTAATTTCTAACTTCTTGTTGTTAAAAGAGTGAATGTTGGGAATTATTCCCTACTTTAATTGCTAACCTGTTTACTTCTTGTTAAAAGAGTGAGTGTTGGGAATTATTCCCTAGTTTATATATTAATATAGTAACACCATTTAGACTTTCTTGTCTATCACTGACAGTATAATGGTTTCTTCATGCTATTCATTGTACTATATAGTGCATGTTCTACAGTAAGGTACAATATTTTTGTCCCCTTTCAGTGGAACATCTTGTACCCCTGAATTTATTGTCAATTTTAGGAAATAGATTTGAACCATCATAAGTTTGTTGTTTAGGTTAATTTATATGGTCATCAGAATTATCTTGTTAAGTACTTTTTTTTAATTTACATATTTCTGTTATGGAGAAAGTGATATGCCACTTTAGGAGAGAAGATCGCTTAGGTGTATAGACAATCCTTTTTTATTGCAGAGTAAGGATATTCCTGCTTTGTACAATCTCATTCATGTATCTACACTATTATTTTTTTTCTTCTAGGCCTGGCTTGTTGGAGATAAAATAGGTGAAGGAATTGGGAGGACAAGGAAGGAAGCTCAGCATCAAGCTGTTATGAGTTCTCTTCGAACGTTGGCTAGTAAGATATAACCTCATCGAATAGTATTTCTCTTATTTGGTGTATTCTTTTTGTGTATGCAGTGTGCTCAGTAAACGCCTTTAGCATAATACCGTTGCTAATCTGTTGGAACTTGTAACTACTACTATAAACTTCCATGTAACAGAGTAGCATTTTAAGGCATATGTTAGTTGCTTTTTGGTATATATTGTGCCTCAGATGAATTCTCCGGTGCATCACATCTTTCATCTTTCCCCTTTGTTTAGGTTTTTCATAGCATAGGACAAGTTGGAAGCTGCTACGTGATTGCATGATAACAATCAATGTGATCAATAAGGTGTATTTCCTACCTCATGTATTGGCTTTTTTAGGTTTTGTGGGAAGCCAGTCTTAACCAAAATGACCATGTATTTGACTACCGCTAGTTTCTGAATGCTAAACTTTGTGAGCAGTAATAGGTTTTATGGGAAGCCTGATCTGAACTATAATGGCCATGTATTTGACTCGAACGTCTCCTTGTTGAATGCTGAACTTTGTGACTGATAACATACATTTTCCATATGCCACGTGGTATTCTAATTTTATGCAAAGCTGCTTTTGACCGGCAATATTCAATTATTTAATGCGGAACAATCTCAACTTGAAGATGTTTCCATAGCTGATTGCATCTTGGTGGAAAGATGGCTATGATGATGATTCTGTAGTTTTCCTTTCAAACTGGAGGAGCCAGATTTTCTAGATAGTGATTTGAGATACTTTAATATAGTACTATACATTGAGACATGGACCGTGGTTTGGTGTGTGTGGGGTGGGGGGTTGGCGGAGTTCTTTTTTTTATTTTTTTTTTGGGGGGGGTGTGCAAGGGGAGCTGTGGTCACCCCAAACGTTTCAGATTCCTTTAATAAATAACTAATCTTCGAAGGAAGTCAGTAAGTTTCCCAAGTTCTTCATATTTTGTTGGCCCACCAGTTAGTTAGCTAAGGAGATAAAGAGTGATCTTAGTTAAATTCAATAAACAATTTGTAAATGTCTATGTACATTTTGTGGGCACCACCTAGTATAAACCATAAGGGGTTGTTTTGATAGCTTGAAGTCCAAGGAAGTGCAAGAGCTGCAGAAGAAGAAAGTAGCATTGAGAAGTGATAAATTCTGATTAAAAAAAATCAGCAATTTCTCACTTCTAGCTACTTTCTCTTATTAAAAAAAATATGTCAGCCGGCACCCTACTTTGAAAGATGTTTCCTTCAAAGCAAACAAGGGATTAATCAAGAAGTGGGCAATTATTCACACTTTTTGCCAACTTCCTCCAAACTCCTATTCAACATCTCTAACAGATAATTAGAGTCGTAACTCTTGGCATTCACCATTTCTTCTGCTTCCTGCTCTTAGATGTGAAGGAAAGACGAGTCATGGCTCATATCCTACTAAAGTAAACTTGAGGTACTTCTTTTCCATAACATACTTGGAAGTATTTTTTTTTTGAAAAGACAGGGTATATTGATATTTACTGATATCTCGTAAGTCAATGGCAGGTCTCCTTTTTGTATTTCCTTTGTTAACTAATGCAACCCTCCCTTCTCTAATCACGTCCATGACAGTTATATATTTTGATATTCCGAAATTCATCTAATCTATTTCCTTTTATTATAATTTTTTATTTATGATAACTAGATGAATTATTTTCTACTTTTTTATTTTGTCATGTTAATCTTGCCCCACCCCTCCACACTATGCAATTCGGATTGAGATAATATTTATAGTTTAATGTAAATCAGATGATGCATTGAAAAGGTTTGTGTGACACGGTTCGGTCATCCTTTACCCGAACAAAGGTTCACATGAAGACTTGCAAAGAGCACACACCTGGTGGGGGTTCCTGGTGGTGCTCCCCCTTCAATGATCAAGTCAGTCAAAAAACCCTGGTAGAGAGTCGTTAGGGAGAGTATAAATAGATAACGTACCTGATGATAGATTCCTTCTCTCCCTTATCCTAGAGTTATGGTAGATTGGTATTTTGGTTACATGGTCATTATCAGGAAAGGTAAATCTCTTATAGCCTTAAGATCTTCAGCGGGTACAGGCTTGTCCTCTACAAGTCTTGACCACTAGTACTGTAGTACAGAGGGGTAGACTGGTAAATAGCCAATTCATGATTATTCGCAGGGAAAACTTTCTAGCACCATGTGACATCTACGAGCTACTGAAGGGGACACTGAGGTCCTTTTTCTTTGATCATGGATTGTCGATTTCATCTGGTCCGAGTCAAGCTGGAACTGTATTCGGGTGCCTTCCGGTGCTACCTTGTTTTCTCATTGAAATGCCTTTTAAAAAATGATGCTTAAATAACGAGACAAGGACAGATCATGAGTTTATAGTAACGAAGAAATATAGGTCCATTTTCTTTCGGCCATCTGCAGAGAACTGCAAACAGTACCAAACAAACTGCCTCTTAGATAAATGATAAGCTTCTTCATTTTCTCCTTTTCTACCTATTAAGCTATCCAGTTCAAGTGCTTCACCCAGTGAAAATTCTAAATGGATGTCGCATCATTAACATTTTATAAGCATCCATTTCACTTCCGCTTTACTGCTGAGAAACTCTTATATGTTATTCTGATAATGAAGTTCCTATTGCAGATAAGTATATGACAAATGCATTGTCTGATCCTATAGCTGTACGTGGGGATGTGTACAAGCTTCATGTTAAAAAAATGGTTTTGTAAGTGATTCTTATGGATACTCAGCATTCAACAGGAATGACAGTGCGCCAGTTGCAAGCACTTCAGACACCCGTCCTTTAAGTCACAACCTTAAGGGACCTATAAAATCAAGATCTTTTGTTGCCGCTCTGCAAGAACTAGTAAGATAACATGGTGATCTGTAGGATCTTGCAAATACATAATATAAGATGTAAACTCAACTGACAACTGTTGTACATTTCAGTGCACCATGGAGGGTTACAGCTTAGCTTTTCCGGCACAGCTTCCGCCACCTGGGAGCTCTGTTAATCAAGGGGAAGTGTCTGTGCAGGTTACTATCTGACTCCATTTTTCTAATTTTTTTCTTAAAAAAAAGATGCTTAAATAAAGATTCATGCAAGTTGAAATAGGCTTGGTAGCTCAGATAGTTTTTTCTTAGAATATCCTTTCAAAATATATTGCTTAATTTTCATAAATTTTCTGAAAGAGAATTACAAGTTTCTGCCAGAAGAATGTACCTATCTTTTCATTTAATGTTTGTCTTGATTATAATTTCTTTCTGGTGTTTATTTGGTTGTGGTCCATTTTAGGTCGAGATACAAGGACAAATATTAGGGAAAGGAATTGGAACAACCTGGGAAGACGCAAAGCTACAGGTATTCGGTCCTAAGCTCCCTCGTCCCTTAATTATTTTATGCATAAAATGTGTTTACTGGAATAAGTGATAATAGGAGATTGAAGAACTTGGATTAAAGTCCATCCCTGATGACCCTATATCTTCTACAAAAAAATGGTTAAACGTGGATACAAGGATGGCGTTGCTTAGTGCAGCAATTACCATTTGTACTTTCGGGGCTTAAAGATGTAGTTTATCTAGTTATAACACCTCTTAACTCCCACTACTGTTGTGGTTTATTTTGGTAATGCCTATGAGACAGTTTAGCACATGACAAGTGCTATATGAGATGAGTCAAGAAAAATATATATGCAAATCTCTACTATTTTCATGTCGTTGATTATACAGGCTTGTGAAAACAGATCATTTATATCATGGTTTAAAGTATTGGCCGATACCAAATCTCTACTATTTTCACTATAACTTTCACCTATGAACTCCTAAAATATGCAATTTGCCCCTTCTATTACAGTTGTCATACTCAGGGGCGGACCCATGTTGGGTCACTTGACCCCACTTGATTTTCAACTTTTTTTAAAGTCTAATTTGATAGCAGTACTATTAGCACAAAACAGTATTTGTGCCCCCTAGTTTATAGGGTCAAGCAGTTTCAGCCCATTCCTAAGGACGAACAATGGAGCAAGAGCACAAAACAGCCTTTAAGAAGTAGTATAGCAGTAGCAGTAGCAGTACTAGACTACCTAAGGACGAACAATGGAGCAAGAGCACACAACAGCCTTTAAGAAGTAGTGTAGTAGTAGCAGTACTAGACTACTAGTAGCAGACGTATAAAAGTGCTGGTGCACACTGCACAGTGTGCTGGAGAAAGGTGCACACTACAGAGATTGATGTCCAGACAATACAACACAAATCATTTTCTCTTTAAATGTGTGGTGAAAGCATGTTCGTGGGTGCTTTCCGCCTTCCTGATATACTCAAGTAAGTCTCTGTCGCAAATTACTTTTCCATGAGTCTGAGGTCCCAATTACTTATAACTAACCATATTTCTGGCTTATTCATGTGTTTCCAGGTAGCCAATGCTGCTGGCAGTCATGGATGTGGATCGGTTTGTCAATGGATGTGAAAAATCAAATATATATGTTTTGGACTTGTATAAAAAGTCGTAGATTTTATTTTGTAAATTAAGTGAATGCTTACTGATGTAAAACTTGATGGGAACACTCTTAAGTGATGTAAGACTTGGATTTCATTTTGTGAACAATGGGATATTACCTTTAAATATGTTTTATAGAAATCGTTTTGTTAATATTGCGGCTTCGCTTTGTTAATGTTGCGGCTCCCATATGCATTTCCGATTAAATAAAATAGTTCTGTATGAATTTTTGTTGTATATAAAATTCAATTATATATTTTATATATAAACAGGAAATTAGTAATTCCATAATAATTTAAAAAATTGTTAAGTTTTTCGGACGATTATAGTACTGTAACAAAATTAAATTACTTTTTTTGGGACTTTTTAAATTTTTGTCCCTTATTTATTAGGACGAAATATATCTGTTACAAAAATATGTTTTTTGGGACAAATTAATAAACCGTCACACAAAAGCATAAATTTGAAAACTTTTGAGACGTTTTGCCTAACCGTCCTTTAACAGTAATTAGGACGGCAATATCCGTCCCTAAAGTTTTTGCCACGCCACCCTAATGGGACCGTCCATTTCCGTCCCAAAGGCCATCCCAAATATTTGTTGGGACGGTAATTGCAGTTTTTAAGATGATTTTTTGTTGTCCCCAAAGGTCACTTTTTTTTGTAGTGAATATAATGAGTTTGTAATATTTTTTGAGAGTACTATGAGTTGCTTTCTATTTTCATAAGTTGGAGATGTTGCGATCGAGAACAAGACGAGCACTTCAAGTGTCTCGAGTAGTTCGAGGGCCGAACCTTCTTCTAATGATATGGAGAGGATCATGCGCATGATAGAGGCGCAGCAAAAACAAACCAAAAACCAGCATCGACAAACGGAGGCACGACAGTCCAATTCGAAGCAACGTTCGAGGCATAACTTAAGGTGTTGCAATAGAAGCTTGATACTCTATAACAGATCATCCATACAGTTGTGGCTAATAGAAACTCTGCGATGAAGCATGCTGTCACAGAACCTATTGTCCAACCCAACAAAGTCGATCCGAAGGAGCCCATGCCGTTACCTATAGCACAAAAAACTTACAACTTTGAGGTGTCAAAATTCTAGAAAGTATGCCGCACATCCTTCAGTGGTATCGAAGGCCCTTCTCTGGCTATTGATTGGTTAGAAAAGCTGGAAGACCACTTTTAGCTCCTCGACATTAAAGAATCCAAGCAACTTGCCCTACGCACAACTTTAACTATGATTGAATGCACACAACTGGAACGTCATGCACAAATGATTGATCCGACGCAACAACCAATTAGCGTCTATCACTTGGGCTATGTTCTTCAAAGGCTTTGAAGTCGAGTATCTTCCCTCAGCCGTTTGTCAAAAGAAAGAAAATTAATTCATAGAGTTGAGAGAAAGGAATATGTAAGTGCAACAGTATGCTGCATAGTTCAATAAATTATCCAAATGTGCTGGTGCGCTTCTGCTTACACAAGAGATTTGTATTTGATGATTCCAAGTGGGCCTGCGGCCCTCTATCTCTACCCGCATATTGGTAGTAGAATATGAGACCACGGGCGTGTCTCCGAATCACTCTCTCTGCCTTGAGTGCCAATATCCTCCAACCATTGTTAGCGTTGTGCATCATTCTCATCACAAACGCCTTATCTATACGGGGGGCTCAACCCTCCATAACGTCCGAACAATGGTGACTACCAAGGGCAGAACTCAAGGCCTCACTGCACCAAGTGTGGTAGTAGCGGATAACTTGCAAATGGCTATAAAGTTCATCTGGGAGGATGCTATAGCTATGGTCACAAAGTTCACTACCGAAGGTACTGCCAACGAAGACTAAACGCCCCTCAACATCAACACCAATAGAATCAAAGTCCAGCACCTTTATCTCCCCAACTTGCACAACCAAATGGCTAAGACTTTCGCCCCAATGCTCAAGTGTGCGCCTATGCCATGCCTCGAGATGAGGAATTCACCTCAGATACAGTTGTGACAGGTATACTAATCTTTAATAATAAGCATGCTCGCGTACTATTTGATTCAGGTGCCACATGTAGCTTTATATAGATGGATTTTGCCGCATAACACAAATTTTCTATGATACCGCTAGGCCTTAATCTTAGTTTTAGCATACAGTTAGGCATTCCACTACTTGCACACTCTGGCTGTAGAGACGTAATTATTTGTATCGATGGTAAGAAGGTGTATCTTGATGCAATAGTTCAAGATATTAATGACTACAACATCATTCTAGAAATGGATTGGCTTTGTGCTCGCAATGCCACCATTGATTATGCAGAAAAAAATGTCACCTTCCGTCTACCTAGAAAGACTGAATTATTTTGCTCGTATAGTGAAGCGTCAACGACATGCGTGGTGATCTTGTCAATTTTCGTTCGAAGGATGTTGTATTCTTGCTTTCAAGGATACTTGATGTCCGTTTGCGATATGAGATTTGATAGTGCAAATGCTGGTCAAACCAATATTGTGGCAGAAGTCCTCGACGTGTTCTTCGATGAGCTACTCGGTATGCTACCCAATCAAAAAATCAAATTCACCATCTTTACCTTTTCCGACACTAGATCAAATGGCAAGGCAGTATACGAAATAGCCCCTCAGAACTGAAGAACTCAAGATCTAGCTGCAAAAATTGCTCGATAAGGGATTCATTCGGACTAGTGTTTCACTATAGAGAGCGCACATATTGTGCGTGAAGAAAAAAGATGGGTCGATGCATCTGTGCATTGACTACCGATAGCTGAATGAAGCCACCATCCGAGACAAGTATTCAATGCCCCATATAGACGACTTGTTCGATCAGGTACAAGGAGCCTTAGTGTTTTTGGAAGATTGATCTTTGCTCAGGTTACCTTCAACTCAAGATCAAGCCAGACAACTTGTCGAAGTCAGCCTTCCATACTCATTATGGCCACTGTGACTTTTCGTAATATCGTTTGGCTTGACTAACGCCTATGCTGCCTTCATGGATCTAATGAGTCGGGTGTTTCAACCCTTCATCGACAAGTTTATAGTAGTTTTTATCGACGACATTCTCATATACTCAAAGGACAAGGTACAACATGCAGGGCATTTACTGACCATACTCCAGATCTTTCGAGATAACCAGTTGTATGCCAAGATAAGCAAATGTGAATTTTGGCTATGTAGCATATCATTTCTTGGACACATCATCTCTGTAGAAGGCATTTCAGTCGATCCGAAGAAAGTTGAAGCCGTTGTTGATCGAAAATGACCAGAGTCAGCTAGTAAGATTTGAAGCTTCTTCAGCTTGGTAGGATATTATAGACACGTCGTGATAGACTTTTCATAGATCGCGTCACCTTTGACTCGCCTCACTCAAAGAAAGTCACCTTCAAGTGGTCAGACGACTACGAAACTTGCTTCCAGGATGTATAGTAGCGGTTCGTTTCATCCCAGATAATAGCACTTCTGGATGGGGTAGAGGGTTTTCAAATCATCAGCGATGCTTTAGGCCAGGGCTTGCGATGTGTGCTCATGAAGCGAGACAAGCTGATATCTTTTGCCTCAAGAATATTGAAGCCACATGAGAAGAACAATCCCACGCATAACTTAGAGTTAGCGTACTAAAACTGTGGCAGCAATACCTTTATAGTCTGGCATGGAGGATTTATACGGATCATATGAGACTCAATTATCTCTTCTCTCAAAAGAAGCTGAACTTACGGCAAAGGCGATGACTGGAGCTGATCAAAGACTACGACCTGGCGATTGACTACTGTGCAACTTAGAGGAGATGGGCATCGAACCCCGGTTTGATTCGTGGCAATACAATTAGCTTAATTGTACGTGGATATAAGTTTGTTAAAAAAGATAAAATCTACTTAGAAGGATGATCCATATCCGAAGAAGTTGCGGGTGAAATGGTGGCTGTGTGTTACGGGTGAAAGGGTGGCTATGTGTTCTGGATGACTCATAACCTAGAAAAAAATAATGTAAGAGGCATATTATACAAAATATTCTTTGCATCCTGGCAGTACAAAGATGTATATAAGGACCTTCGTGCGTTATTTTGGGGGCATACGATGAAAAGAGATATGGCCCTCTTCGTGTCGCAATACATAGCATGACTGCAAGTCAAAATTGAGTACCAGAGACCGGATGGGTAGATGCAGAAGCTTGCCATTAAAAGAGTAAAACTAGTAGCATATCTACATAGATTTTATTGTTGGTGACGCCATGTGGGAACGAAGCAGTCTGGGTCATCATCGATCGACTAACCAAGTTAGTACATTTTATTGCCATCAAAGTCACTTGCAGCGTTGACCGTCTGGCTCAGATTTACCTAGACGAGATAGTACGTATGTGTGGAGTTCAAGTATCAATCGTCTCAGGTCGGAACGGGTGATAGTTGTTCATTTTTGGAGTAGCCTTCAATCGGCTATGGGGACAAAATTGAAGTTTAGCACTGCTTGTGATTAAACAGAATAAGTAAATCAGATTCCCGAAGACATGCTAAAGCTCTGCATAGTAGACTTGAAGTCAAGTTGGGACATTCATCTATCGCTAGCGGATTTTCATACAACAATAGCTACCAGTCTAGCATTCAGACGACGTCGTACGAAGACTTGTATGGGCAAAAGTGCGGATCACCCATTTCTCAGATGAAGTTAGGGAGCGACAGATTCTTGGCCCAGAGCTGGTGAAGCAGAATGTACAAAAGGTCAGGCTAATAAAGAAAAGACTGAAGATTATACAGAGTCGACAGAAACGCAATACCGATATACATTGAAGATCCCTTGAGTTCCTGGAAGGCAATCACTTGTTTATGAAGGAAATATCCTTGCGACGATTCACCAGATTTGGAGCTAAAGTCAAGTTGAATCCAAGATTTATTGGTCCTTCTGAAATACTGAAGCGAATCACCACAGTAGCTTGCCAGAATGCATTATTGCCAGCAATGTCGGATATACACGATGTCTTTCATGTCTCTCAGTGGTAAAAGTATGTGCACGATTTGAGCCAAGTCTTGTAGCGTAAGGACAAATTACTTCAGGATCGTGCAATTCCTCTCATTCGTGTACTCTGGAGGAACCATTTGATCGAAAAGTTGACCTGGGAACTTGAGTCTAAGATAAGGAAAACTTTTCTTCACTATTTTCTTAGAGGTAGGATCTACGCTTAAGTTTCGATGACGAAACTTTTTCTTAGTTGGTTATAATGTAGTGCCTCATCCAAAAAATTATACCATGTTCCTCGTTGCGATAAAAGGAGCGTGGTTAAGAAACAATATCACTATCAATTGGTCGGGACCGATTGAATCAAGATCATTTCCTTGTTATGGATCAACTTCTTCGAAATTAAGTCCTATATTCTGCGAGCTTTGTTTCGAGGATAGACTCTGCAATTGAGTCGAGAGAGACCTTTTGTTGCTCTATTTTTTGTCTTACTTTCTTCTTTGGCTTTGGTTCTATGAATGAGTTTTCATGAATATTTTTTATGGGTTTTATTTTTACGTTCTTCGAAATTCGTATTTTATATCAAATATGGAATAAAATGGAAGAGTATTGATTTGTTACTTATGCGATTTGAGGTGATCGCATAGGCATCGTATAACGCAACCAAACTCTTACCTCTTGCCTCATGTAGATTAAGGTGAGTGACTGACCCTTCTTTTCTTTTTGACCCTCTTGTCTCAGATTAATCGATGTTATAAAGTTGAATGAAACGTTAGATGTAGATGCACGGACATAAAGACTTATTTCATAGAACTGTTGCGTGCTTTACATGCATATATAATTCATAGAGCTATTACATGCCTACTTTTACATATATGCAATAGAACTATGTTGCACAAATATTGATGGTATTGTCACGACCCGCTCCCGAATAATCGGATACAAGTCGGACACGCCTAGCCTACGTTGGAGACTCAACGTAGTAAGTTTTACTAAGTATCAAGGAAACTTAAGTAGTAACATAAAAGCAATATCACAACAATCTAAATCATCCCAGAGTGTATCACAATACACCACCACAAGTCCAGCCATTATTACAGCTTTAACACTAAACCTGAGACAAATCCGGATACAAAATATAAAGGTGCTAGTACAGTCCATAAATCCCTCATAATACAACAACAAAGTAATGTCTGCTAAATGGAACTAATCTAAATATCATCAGCTCCTAAGTCCAGAATAGTGTCATCCTACTCAGTTATGGTCCCGGGCTCCTGTCCATACTAGGTATCTCATATGGTCTCAAGCTCACCTGCAACATGTCCAGTCAGAAGCGAAGTAAAGTACAACTAATAATAATAAAATCAGTATAGCATGGTGAGCAAGTAAAGAGGCAATGAACAAGATGAACATGATAATTATAGAAGCCTAAAAAGTACAATCAGCATTAGGTGCTACTTATAAATAGTGCCAACAAATAAATCATCAAATGGCGTCAAACATCATATGGCACAGGACATCAATAGGCGCTGGCATCAAGTGGCGCTGCCTGCCATGTGGCCATTTTCTCGAAGAAGATAAATAGTTATCATCATGACTGACAGCATCTCAGTCGAAAAAAATTCGTTCGAATCCCGAGCGTGTGGCGCTCGAGAAGATTTTATTAAACGTGTCAGATTCGTCATAAATGACCAACAGCTATCTCATGCCATCTGTAGTTGGCTCGAGGTAATCAATGATACCACATCATTTAAAAAGTCACAAAACAGTAGGTACGGTCTGGCGCTACCTAGCAGTTGCCCCTAACTGATCAAATCATCCTTAAGCAATTAGAAGACGTGGCACATCCCACAAATCTCGAAGAATGTATCTGTGACACTGCCTATGACCAAGCACATATCAATCACAGCATGCCACACGTCCAAGCAGTTGAACCAACCATTCTTGCCAAGGGATGAATGGTACGTCAATTGTAGTATGCGCCAGCCAAGATAACTACATAACAGTTATCTCTAAACACTATAAATGGAGTTCCAAATCACAAAGAATGACTAATGATCATAATCTCTTGAGCACTTACTGCAACACTCTCCAAAGGCTATCTTCTTCGACATCGCATCATCCAAAGGATAAAGTGACCGTCTTCTGATCAGATTCCTATAGTTATACTTCTCAAGAAATTATTTGTACTCTTGTACTATTTTTATAGTTTATAATCAAACTTTTCTTTTTATAAACAAAATAGCGACACTGCTGGGGATGACTTTCTCCTCCGACAGAAAAGTGATAACTCAATGTGATGTTGCGTTGTTTGGCACGACAGGTCGGTACGACGCTTGCTGGAGCACTATCATGCCCCAGAACCAGAATAGTGGAGAGCGGGAGCAGACACAGCCAGCTACGTATATAGAAGTGTAATCTACCTTGATATACGGTCACGGCTGTCTAGATGTATGAGGGTTTATCTACAAGCCATTAGTCTCTTATGGTCAAGAACAAGCCTAGTGTCTCAATCTTAAGCAAGTAATAATAGTCATAAGATGTTAGACGATCAGATATTCAATAGTAAGGCATCCCATACATTTTATATACAGATGATCATGAAGCTAGTCGTACAAAATACGAGGACTAGCAAGAGTTTCAGTCATACATGATCAACCCTAGGAATTGCTAATCATGTTATAGCCCATAGGCAGACAAGAAATATAAGTATTCAATACGAGCTAACACTTGCTCGGCGGCTAAACGCCTCAAAAGAATAATTTTACAATAGAGCGGGAGAGCAAAATAAAATCCACTCGTTGCCAAAGTTTCTTCTAGTGTTCACTATCTGGTGGAAGGCCGGGAGATCCTCGGGAGCTGCTCCAAAATCTGGCCATACAAAACTAGCTGGGTCAGACCCCAGAAAGAGCAAGTGCCACAAGGGAGGCTTCACTTAGAAACTAAAACCAGCAAGTTAGAACACAAAGCATAATAATAACAAGAAAACTGGAGGCATGAAAGTAGGGTGATAAACGATAACTAAGAAACTATTTCGGTAACCAAGTTACAATCCGTAAACCAAACAAGGATCGGGGTTATAACCTTTCTCCTGAACAGAACTTAGTCTCTAACCAATTATCGACAAGTAAGCATAAACTGTAAAATGTTCCGAAGTAACCATGTACTGGCATGGTTTAGACAAGACTAGACTCCATCCATAAATCATGGCCAAGCAAAGAGTACGGCTTGATACTTTAACTAACTAGGGT
The DNA here is from genome assembly GCA_029216955.1 of Iris pallida. Classification (NCBI taxonomy): domain Eukaryota; kingdom Viridiplantae; phylum Streptophyta; class Magnoliopsida; order Asparagales; family Iridaceae; genus Iris; species Iris pallida. The sequence continues at coordinate 29,765,801 of JANAVB010031617.1, forward strand.
TATCACAAGCCTAGTTACTAACAAGATACATTGAGATGTTCCAACAGTCACAAGCCCTGCAGCTATCCAGTTATCCTTCCGAAGGTTGAGAGTTGTATTAGGTAGATACATCACCCAGAAGACAAATGTATTCCATTGTGACTTGGGGGTGCAACACATGATAGTGTGCTGGAAATGCGCCCTACTCGACAGCAGCCTACAAGTCCAATTAAAGCACCCAAATAATGGGATTGCCTGTGACTGGAAAATCTCTTTATGAACTACTTGATCAATCTAGTCATTAACCTAGCCAGATTCAGTATGAATCCCTGACCGTGGTAACCAGGGATGAAAGTCCTAGACATGATGCAAGATGAGACTGGTAGCTTACACAAGCACATTCAAGAACAATCACCCACGGTGTCAAGACGAGTTATTAATCAGCATGTTAAGATAGTCGTCGCAACAGAATTCAAGATTGCAATTTAGGTTACTTATCAAGATTACATATCATGTCAAGAGTGCTTCACGATGGACCACCATTAAGAAATATCATATCAAGTTACTTGTAAAGAGTGCACCACGATGGGTCACTGTCAAGAGTTATCATGCAAAGGTTACTTGTTAAGAGTGCGCCACAATGGGCCACTATTATGTCATGTTACTTGTTAAGGGTACGCCACAACGGGCCACCATCGTATTCTATCCTTATATTATTATGTCGTGATCACGTAAAAGCCATGCAAATATTGAAATCGTGCCAAGTTCAAAACATAACCATGCCATGGAGGTTGCCGTAAAAGACTGGTCGTATGGGGTTGCCGCATAAAGGCTGGCCGGATGGGGGTTGTCGTATAAAGGTTGGCCGCATGGGGTTGTCGTATAAAGGCTGGCCGCATGGGATTGTCGTATAAAGGCTGGTCGCATGGGGGTTGCCACATAAAGGCTGGCCGCATGGGGGTTGTCGCATAAAGGCTAGCCGCATGGGGTTTACCGCATAAAGGCTGGCCGTATGGGCGTTGCCGCATAAGGCTGGCCGCATGGGGGTTGCCGCATAAAGGCTGGCCCCATGGGGGTTGTCGCATAAAGGCTGGCCGCATGGCGGTTGTCGCATAAAGGCTGTTCTTCTTTTCCAAAGATCCGAGAAGAAGAACCATGGAAGCTATTGCTTCCAAGCTCCATTAATCCTTCATTGTAAGTCCAAATTTGGACTTCCATAGGTCAAAATGGGGTAGAACAAAATTTTCTACAACATGGAACAATCAAAACTTAAAAATAACAAAGTTTAATTGATCAAAATCCAAAAAATCTGAAAATACAACAAGCTTAGATCTACACGAAATGAACTATGGAAATTAAAAATGCTAAGTACTAAAGTGTCTTAGAATCGCATGAGGAAGACAATGGAATAACAAAAAAAGAGTTCCTCCATAAAACAAGCTGTACTTACCTAAGCCTCTCTTGGTAGGTGGAGAAGTTAAGAGGAAGAAGATGAAGAAATAAATGAAGAAGGAGAAGTAAATGAGGAGAGAGAGAGGGGTTGGTGGCTTTTAAAGGGAGGGGTTACATGTTGAACCAACCCAACCAAGCCAAACCAATCCCAACCAAGTCATGCTAATATTAAACCAATGCAAGATTAAATCAAGATTAGCTAGTTAAGACAAGTCACAATATGGGTCAGAATTTCGTACACGTATACTGGAAATATGTAAAATAGAAAACGGAGGTAACAACTCTATCCACCTTAAAAGAATTCTATCCTCGAAATTTAATCAAGAGGCTAGAGATGTCGGGGCAAGCTATACTAACAACATGCAACCTACGACTAGAAACCAATCAAGCAATCATTCATGCAAGCGAAGAGTTTAAAAGGCATAAGGAATAAGGAAGACACTCTGCTGGAAACCTCCCTGCTGGTTATGCATCTGAGCTTGGGTCGGGGCATACTGCTAGGGTCTCTGCTACTGATAGGCTTATGCCTGAGGCGGCAATAGCCTCGGAGGCTAGTACTGCTGCTGCACTAGTTCTCGGGCTGGTCCCCTAACCGATAGACTAGTTAGGTTCGATGATGATGAACTGGCTCTATTCAAACAGGACCCTATCTTGTGATCCGGTGCCCCACAAGCCAAGCACAATCCTTGTGCTCTACGATACTCTAATACTACATGTCCTGGCTTCCCACAATGAGTGCAGCCCATTGCGGAAGACCGCTTCTGCTTCTGTTGCTAAGGGGATGTCGGTGTCGAGTGCTGAACTGACGAAACTGAATCCGCCATTCGGGGAACTCTAATAGTCAAAGCCATAGCTTTCGAGGCTGGTGCTGGGGACAAACTCATCTGCCCATGGGACCTCTTTTTGCTTTCGGTTTTGTCTACGATCCTCTGCGAGGTATACTCATGCCTCTTTGCTGCTCGCAAGACGGCATCAAACGTCTGGTGCTCAAACTGCTCTACTGATATGATAATCTCTAGGTAAAGCCCCTGCTGGAATCCCTGGGCTCGATCCAAATCGGTTGCCACCAAGTTGGGAGCAAACCGACTAAGTCTTGAAAACTCGACCGCATAACCGTCGACCGTCCTTCCCATCTGCTTGAGATTAGTGAATCTCGTCTACAGATCATAGCAAGCTACTGCGTCGAAGTACTTGGTCTGGAACTTGTCACTGAATATCGTCCAAAGGACAGGTGCCGCCAATCCAATTGCTAACATCGCCCACCATGTGCGAGCTAAGTCCAATAACTGTAGGCGCACTACAGCCACCTTCTCTCCCTCTGGAATCCTAGCTGCTTCCAGGATAACCTCTGTGTAACACCCACTTTTCTAAAATAAGGATAATTTTGAACTTTTGTAAAAGTTTATTATTTAATAATAGGATTTATGATTTATGAAATTTTTATTTAATTTAATACTATTTAAAATTGATGAATTATAATTTTGATATGTTAGCTAGTGAACCCTAGAACTGTTGAGCCTAGAGACTAACCATGATCATGGGGACCTAACCATGTGATTAGAATGACTATTTATAACTTTTTAGGCTAAGGATATTTTGGTTAATTTGTGACATTTGAATTATTTAGGATTTTAATTAATTAGTGAATTTTAGATTATTTTAATAATATTTAAATTAATGTATTGTGATTTTGGTCATTTTTCATATTTTAATATTTTGTGAATTTTTATATTTTAATATTGATTTTACATGATTTGTTTAGTCGGGTTTTAGTTTCGTTTCGTTTCGACTTGTATTAGTGACCTGGGTAGCTTAGACTGTAGACGGGATCCCAAGATTAGTTAGTTATGGCCTACAAACCCCACTAATTAAGTTAGTGAGTTTAGACTAATCTCATTTGTTAGATTGGTTAAGTTAGAGGCTTAAATTTAACCCTTTTAATCCCAAACTTGAACCTAACTTAAAATTAACCAAGAGGACTAGTTGAGGCCTTATTGGGCTTTCCTCCAAGGCCCAAATAGGGTTAAATGGCAGCCAATATAGCTAGGTTAGCCTCCATTCCTTTCATTTCATTCCATCTTTCATCTTTTCCTTCACAAAGTATTCTTTCCCAAATTAGAGAGCTTCCCTCTTTGATTTGATCTCCAAATCATTACATCCCTCCACCAAAACTTCCATCCAACCTTCTCATACTACCAAGGGAGGTGGTAGCAAAGATTTGGAGCAAAGTGCAAGGAGGAGTGTCCTTTTTGGAAGATCTTCGTGTCGGAGCCGTCCTTGGGAGTATCATTGGGATTCCACTCCCAATAGGTAAAACTAACCCTCTAAAAAGATTTCCTATACATAGTAGTTAGTTTTGAATCCATAGGATCCACCCCCATGCATGTACCCCATTTAGATTCAAATTAAGGCCAGTTGGAGCTCTCTTGAGGATTTTAGATATGTGTCTTGTGTCCTACTTGATAGATCCCAAATTAGGACATCCCATGTGTAGGTATGTATGATAATAGTTTAAATAGATATTTAAATTCAGTTTTAGAATAGTTAGAGAGTGGATTAATCTTAGTTAGGATGGTTAGAATGAGTTTTATTTGGATACCTATGTTGGTATCGAAGTA